>CM046879.1:50619092-51219092 GCA_025667525.1 Glebionis coronaria | reverse complement strand
TGTGAAGGCATTGCCTTGTTTGGTCAAGAAAGAGAAAGTTCTCTTTGTGAAGGTAGGAACATCCCATATATTTGTTAATTCTGGTAGGTTAGGGATTCGGTCATTGACTAAAGTCTGAATGAATCTAGGATACATTAAAAACTTCTTAGCACCTTCCAAATTCCTAGTCATGCCTTCAAAAATTAATTTTGAAAAATTGAAAACTCTGTTATTTACTAGAAAAATACCAGTTGATGCCAATGCAACAGGGATTTGATCAAAAGAAGTACTTTTGGATCTTAGACAGTGAATAATAACATGAAAAAGCAATTTCGGTTGAGGTGAAAACAAAGCTTTAAAGAAAGTAAGACTTTCCCTACCACCCTCATAACCCATGGCTGCAAGGCCATCATGTATCTCTGTGTTATTAAGCATATTAAGTTCATTTTCATCATTTAATCTCAAACTAGCCCTTAGCAGTACCTCAGTTACATAAATATTTCTATGATTTACCCTAGCTTTAATGCAAGGTTGATCAAAATGAGTACCTAACACATCATTATTCCAAAACTGTTCAACAATAGGAACAGAGACAATGGGACTTACAGTGAGTGCGAAACGAATGTGACTTCTAGATAAAAATCCAAGAATATCATGGAAACCAAGAGAGTCATCATTTAGAGCAAGATTTGCAACCAAATTATGCTTAGAGATCACTTGTAAAGCAGCCATTAGTATTTTTTATGATCAAAAAATTAGAGAGAAGGTTATAGAATTAAGAGATAAGAATAAAAGATTAGGTGAATCATTTGTATAATTGGAGTAAGTATTTATGTAAATAACAAACCCAAGCGCGAAGAAACCACCAAATTTACAAAAGAGACCCTTAACGGTACAACGTACATGTAGCGGTACATGGAACATAATCGGTACTTGGATTATTGCTAGCGGTACTTGGATCCATAACGGTACCTCACAAATTTGACCAGTTCATGCATTCCACTATCATTATAACCTCTTTTATCTTATTCTATCAACCTGCAATCACATCAAAAACACAAAAACATACACTATACAATAAAAATTAGCATAAAAATTATGCAGTTATTACCTCCCCTCAACATATGCAGCAGTCTATTGGTTGAGCATACCAATATGTGTTACCAAGAATTCAAATCTCTTTGCATCAAATGCCTTGGTCAACAAATCAGCTACATTGTTGTCTGTATGAATCTTCAAGACTTGAATAAGCTTCTTGTCATAGGCATCTCTGATGAAGTGATGTCTTATTTCAATATGCTTGGTCTTGGAGTGAAATACTGGATTCTTGACAATGCATATAGTACTTTCATCATTAATGTAAATCTTGGTGTTCATGAAGTTGAACCCATAATCTAATAACTGTTTTTGAATCTAAAGTACTTGTCCACAGCAATGAGCAGTAGCTACATATTCAGCTTCAGTTGTAGAAGTAGCAACAATTGTTTGCTTCTTACACTGCCATGATATGAGTCTTCTGCCTAGGAATTGACAACTTCCTGTTGTGGATTTCCTATCATGATTAGCTCCAGCATAATCACTGTCTGAGTAAGCTTTCAATTCAAAGGTTGAATCTCTAGGATACCATAATCCTAAATTAGGCTGACTTTTAAGATACTTAAAAATCCTCTTCCCAGCATGTAGATGTGACACCTTTGGATTAACTTGGAACCTTGAACAGGCACACACAGCAAACATGATGTCTGGTCTTGAAGCAGTAAGATACATCAATGAACCAATCATTGACCTTTATAGATGAATATCAACATTTTCACCATGTTCATCTTGGGATAAAGAATTCTTAGCTTCAAAAGGTGTGCTTGTACTCCTTGAATCCATACATGAAAATTTCTTCAAGATTTCAGCAACATATTTATCTTGACTGATAAATATTCCATCTTTCCTTTGTTTGACTTGTAGTCCTAAAAAGAAAGTAAGTTCTCCCATAGAACTCATTTGAAATCTTCCTTTCATCAAAGCCTCAAACTCTTCACACCATGATTGCTTGGTTGAACCAAAAATAATGTCATCAACATAGACTTGCACTAGAATAATATCCTTAGCATTCTTTTTGATGAATAGAGTTTTATCAATGGTTCATCTCCTATATACATGTTCTAATAGAAAATTGGATAAAGTTGCATACCAAGCCCTTAGAGCTTGATGTAGACCATAAAGTGCTTTGATAACTTTGTAGACTCTATTGGGGAACTTAGGATCTACAAAACCTAGAGGTTGTGAAACATATACCTCCTCTTAAATAGTACCATAAAGGAAGGTACTTTTCACATCCATCTGATAGACTATAAAATCCATATATGATGCAAAGGCCAAAAATAACCTAATGTCTTTTATCCTTGTCACTGGTGCAAAAATCTCATCATAGTCTATCCCTTCTTCCTGTCTATAGCCTTGAGCAACAAGCCTTGCCTTATTCCTCACAACAACTCCTCTTTCATCCTTCTTGTTCCTGAAAACCCATCTAGTACCAATAACTCTTTTACCTGAGGGAAGATCCACAAGAATCCAAACCTTTTGTAGCTCAAATTGTGTTAATTCTTCTTGCACGACATCTACCCAACTTTCTTCATCAAGAGCTTGAGAAATATTCTTGGGCTCTACTTGTGATAAGAAACAGGAAAACAAACAATGCTGAGTATCCTTATGATTGGTTCTCTACTGTTGTTTGACATAACTCACAAGTGCATGAGTTTCAGTATTGGCTAAAAGTTGTCTTCTGGTTTGTACAGCAGACTTGGGATTTCTAATGATCTGAGTAGTAGGATGGTTGTTGTTGACTTTATGAGTGGGAATAGAACTGACTGGAATTTTAATAGCTTTAATTTCTACATCTTTTTCCCTCATTTGAAGAGTTAAAATCCTTATTTTCTCTTCATAGTTTTGTTGACCCTTTTTATACAAAACTATATTTTCTTCTAGCTTAGCAACACCCTATTTAAAAGCATTTAATTCTAAAGTGCATGTGTTGACTTTTTGATACTGTTCATCTAGTTCTACTTTTAAGCTATTAAATTTAAGAACACAATCTTTAAAACAAGGATGTACCTCAGTATCTTCATGTGAGAGAGCCATCAAACCAAGCTCTTATTCTTCCTCATCTTCAGCCCAGTTCACCACTCCATCTACAGTCACCAATGCTTTGGTTCCTTTGGGACTCATGCTGTTTCCTTTTGTAAAGCTTTCAGTAATTCTTGGACTAGTTCTATAGCTGTTTTTGGAATTTTGAGTGCTACTCTCAGCCTTGTCTCTAGTGCACTCCCTTGCAAAATGTCCATTCCTTCCACAGTTATAGCATTCAACTTTAGACTTGTCATATCCTAATGGCTCATTAGGATCAATAGTCATCTTCCTTCCAGTCTTCTTGAAGAACCTATTCGATCTCATAGAAACCATAGCAGTTTGCCATTTGAGATCCATCTCTTCAACATCAGCATCATCCATTTGGAACAAGTCATTGAGAGTTAGTCTTGGCATGTTGTCTTGTCCAGCAAAGAATGAGAAGGCATCATTGTCACTAAACAATGGTGAAGATCTTCCTTGTGGACTTTGAGAGACTATAGGACTGCCTTCAGTACATTGTGAGTAAGTACCGCTTGTAAGTCCTCCAGCGGTATTTTAGAAGTAAGTACCGCTGCTTGATCCACTAGCGGTATTATGAAAGTAAGTACCGCCATTAACTTCTAACACGAAAGCCAAGTTAGAATTTGTTGTTATTGCTGCTTTGGTCACCTCAACGCCTTTAACATCCATCCCATAAGCTCTAAGATTGTAGTAGATATGATCAAAAGGAATTGTATCCAGATCATCCCTTGTGATGAAATGCATAGCCATTGCTTTCCACTCTTGTGGAACACTCCTTAAGAATTTCATATTACCTTCTTCATTAGGAATTATTTGTCCATAAACTGCCAATTGAATAAGCAGCTTACTGAACCTTCCATAGCCACCATGGATTCCTTCTATCCTGGAAATAGAGAAGTTATCAAATTCTTGTTTCAGAACAATCTTCTTCATCTTCTTAGATTTGTCATTACCTCCAAATCTAAGCTTGATGGCATCCCACATAGCCTTTGCATCCTTATAGTGATGAAAGCTAGGTATTATGTCCTCTGAAAGTGCCATAGCCAAAGCAGTTCTGGCCTTTCTTTCTCTGATCTCTGCTTGTACCTCCTCAGCAGTCACAACAGGTAAAGCATAGCATGTACCATCAGGCAACCAGTGTAGATTCTTAGGTGTATTCCCATTCTTGATAACTTGCCACAGAGTATGATCTGTGTGATTCAAGTAATGTTCCATCTGCATAGCCCATGTCTCATAGTTATCACCCTTGAGAACTGGGAGTTTGACAGCAGAAAGAGTATGGGAAGGTGTTGTAGTTGTAGAAGTAACTACAACATCTATTGCTTGAACACCTTGTGGTGGTGCAGGATGCACAACTTGAGGTTGACCCTGTGGTATTGGATCAGGATCTGGAATATCTTCCAAGTGAGGGTCATCACCAGGTTGATACATTGAGTGGAGTTTTTAGGGTTGTGTTCTTCTTTTTCAGAGTTTCTCAACAAGCTCTGATACCACTTGTTGATCCCTTTGATTGGATCTATATTCTGTTAATAACTAGTATAGTAGTTTGTAATCAAACTAAAACACTTTGAGAACTCTTACTCAAGCTAAATAAGTTATGCGGAATCTAACTTATAAAGCACAGAAGAACATAATTATTTTTAACTATTCGATTCTCTTATTAATCGACTTGAATGAGGTACATGAATGACAACGTACCTATGTTCCTTTTATAGAGTAAGGAACCCTACAAACCTTAGAATATTCTATAAAGATAACTATATCACAAACGACATATTATCAATATTCTAACTATTTAAGTATATCACATAAGATATACTCTAACTATAACTATGACATATCTTATACAAAGATATATTCGTCCTAATCAATATAGCAGTACTTACTTTATAAGTAGCAGTACTTACTATGTACCGCGTTAACACTAACGGTACTTGAAAGATACTAACAATACTTCAATAACACTAACGGTACTTGACACTTAACAAATAATTCCCAACATCATCTTAATCATTTTCACCCTCCTCCCATTCCAATGCACCGTGGTTGTATTTAAATGAGTAAACTACAAATTTCCGTCCTGGGACTTTGCTAAAAATGCAATTTTGCCACCGAGTGAAAACTTCAATCAATTTTGCCACAATACTTGAAAATATCGTCCAATTTTGCCATCGAGTTAACTTTTTTTTTACTTTTGCCTGTTTTCCTCCGTTAACTCCATCACGTGCCATGCACATGAGGGCATTTTCTTCATTTCCAATCCCCCTCTTATCCCCATACTTTCTTTTATGCAAAATTTGTCTCTGAAACTCTCTTTTTCCCCACATTAATTTACCCAAAACACCACCACCGCTATTCACCAACACCACACGCCGCCATTGTTAACGAGATTAAACTATAAACCATATTCCCCGAAAAAGATATCTGTGTTGTGGGTCAATCCAACTCACGTTCTACACAAATATCTGTTTTTACCCATACATGTTTCATCTATTACCCGGCTAGAATGTTTTGCTACCTCTATACCTTATGCTTGCACATTATTCTCTTCAACCACATTTTCACTTTGCAGTAAACTAGTTTGTAATTATAGGTTTATCATTTAATATTACAGCGCCTGCAAATACCAAATCAACATCTTAGGCAAAAAAACTCGTCTATGATGGATGACGTTTCTGAGGATTCATATTCAAATGCTGACACGTTGTCAAAGAAGCTTTTCGAGACTAAATCAGCATACTCACATACCAAGGAGGATTCATTTAACCATTTCGGAAAGAGCTTTGATGTTGACACATAATGATACCATTTGAATTCAGTTTATGCTCTTGTTTTCATTTTTTATTTGTATAAAAAAAGTCAAGTTTGATTTTCTTCTATTAGGAGTTTTGATGACCAAGGATGGGGTTTATTTTACAACAATGATGATGTAGTTTTGGTGTGGGGATTCAGTAGTGATACGGCTTAGGCGTGTTCATATGTTATTTTTTCAATTAAATCATTGCATTCGATGGATGGTAAAAAAGAGTAATTTACAACATGTCATGCTTCGTAGGTTCGGTTGTTTCGAACTACAAAATACTTAAAATTTCTTATAACATTCTGTTACTAAGAAACAAAAACACTCATTGTCATCGAAAAGCATTCCTGAAAAATCAAGTGCAAAGCAATACATGTGACTGGTCCAATCAATTTTCTTCTATTCGTTGTCATAATAAGACTAAAAACAAAACGTTAAATGTAACAAACGACACGGATACAACTATTTACATACCAAAGGGAAAACTTGGGCAGCTATAGCTGATACATAATGTCAAATGCAGTAACAAAATATCAAATCTTGGTTGCACCATCCTAGAGAACGGACACCAGGATGCATAAAACAATATTGTCGTGTATGCATTCATCTTATTGGAGCTCAGATACCTGCTAAGAGAGTCCCTATTGATCTGCAGCAGGAAAATAATAAAAACAAAGGCTACACATCACATACTTAAATCGGGTAATAAACCAGGCTATCCGAAATTAAAACACATGGATAATCTAATCATTCATTACATGAAAAATCCAACAATGTAAATGGTTTCTAATAAAAGCGGGGTACCAAAAAATAGATAAAAACATTTCGCGTTATAAGAGACCAGATTCTGATGTAAGTCATATACCAAATACCTTATAGAAATGAACATTTATCTGTCGTTTCTATAAAAAGAAATGAACATTTATCCTTCCTGTTTTACAAGTGAAATATATGAGAAACTTTAGTTTCACTTAAAGAAGGAGGACGATTAAGCAATTCCTGTTACACTTTTTGAATAACATCCAACAATCACATTGCCAATGCCACTGGTGAATATACTAACTACTTTATGAAATTCAAAACTAAAAACTAAAGCAACAACATAAACTTACAACGAACCATAAACAAGGCAATAATCTCAAGCCCAAGAAACTTATAACCATATAATGGGAAATAGTAGACCAGGCATGTATATAGCAAACAAACAGTAGTGCAGACAACCTTAAAAGTGCATCTGACTCGAAAATCGAGTGTAAAACATACTGAAGCACTCGACATACTTGTTGCACTTTAGTGTAAAACAAGTAGGCAGGGTAGACACAGAAGATGGGATCATCAGCTTAATGACTAATTAAAATAGACCTTCAGATGAAAATGCATTGCCATAAGATTTTAGATAGCTTTACTTCCATGATGCATACCAAATTTAAGGACTAAAAGTTAGGGATAATATTAAAATCAAAGACATAAATTAAATCTTCCCAAAAAAACATAGTTTGCTATCAAAAGCTATTGGAATTCAAACTAAACATAGAACTACAACAATTCATCTTAATCAAAAAAAATCCGTCAACGTCAATGTTGTTATCTTGGAGTTTCTTGAAATCGGAGATCTCAACAACCACTGATCCCACATACGGGTAAAACTTGTCCCCCCTCTTTGCTTCGGTGTAGTCGTTGTTGGGTAAAGTAATTTGGCGTTCAATTATCACCAACCTTCCAATGGAGTTATAGATGCGTCCAGACACCAGAAGGTAACGACTATTCCAAATTTCAGTAGTTACCGACGTGTTAAGCGCACGCTTGAACCCATTAATCTCATACTTAAGATAACCCTCCATACTATTATGTTTTTTAACATGTTTCTTGTAATCATACTTGTTTTTCAGCCATTTACCAACCATGAAGGCAAACCTCACTGTAACAACAATCTCTAGGATTTCTACACATAGAAAAAAAACTAAATATAGATACTATAAAATGTAAAGAAAAGACATGCATAAGATGTGTTTGGGACTCCACAATAGTTTAATAAGCCGAAACAAACACTTGTTAAATAATAAAAAGAAGGATCTTGATTTTTTTTTAATCTAGATCTGATTAAACCCATTTAAACCTGAACCCTTATAGAAGCCCGTTTAGACAATAAACACATTTTCGGGGTATATGGTTTACAGTTTAATCTCGTTAATAATGGTGGCGTGTGGTGTTGGTGGATGGCGGCGGCGGTGATGGTGGTGTTCTGGTTAAATAAAAGTGGGGAAGAAGAAATGGGGAAAAGAAGAGTTCCAGGGATAAACTTTGCATAAAAGAAAGTTTGGGGGTAAGAGACGAATCGAAAATAACGAAAATGCCCTCATGTGCATGGCACATGAGGGAGTTAACGGAGAAAATCGGGCGAAAGTAAAAAAAAAGTTAACTCGGTGGCAAAATTGTACGATATTTTCAAGTATAGTGGCAAAATAGATTGAAGTTTGCACTCTATGACAAAATTGAGTTTTTTGCAAAGTCCAAGGTCGAAATTTCCAGTTTACCCTATTTAAATTTAAGTTAAATGTAAAATTTTTAGATAAAAATGCTTAAAATGAGAATGAAAACAAATCTGGCAAAACTTTTAGATAAAAATGCTTAAATCTTTTAGATAGAAACTTTGTAGGTGTATATCAATACCTCATATATTTATTAAAATCAAACAATATATATATATATATATATATATATATATATATATATATATATATATATATATATATATATATATATATATATATATATATATATATATATATATATATATATATATATATATATATATATATATATATATATATTGTTTTTTCTCATGAAATTACCTCGTTTGTGATTTGTGATTTGTGATTTTTATATTCTTTATTGTTTGTTTAATATAATGTCTTAATTCGAAGAAAATTTTGTATGTAAAAAATTGTAAATACAAAAAGAAATACAAGAGTTACTGTAACATGTAAATGAATACACGTGTTTGTGCATACACAAACTACTCATGTTATTATTATTTATAAAATTAAGAATAGAGATTATAGGCTTATGGCTTAGGATTCTTGGCTTAAAAGCCCGAACTTAATGTCTTTGTAATTTTTGCTCTAGCTTCTTGCTAATTTTAATCAATTGTCTTTTAAAAAAAAATTAAGTAAGGGTATCCGAAAAAATATTATTTATATACTACTTATAATTAAACTCATGTCATTTCTATTTATAAGTTTAACCTATGAATGAGCTTAAAATCAGCGTTAATTAAGTATCAAAATGAAGGCAAGTCGTCACACAATAGTGTGAGAAGAAAATAAGTAGATGAGATTATATTTTTTTAAAGTCGTTATGTGGTACTAGACACATATAATATCGATAAGTAACAATTCAGTTAAACAAAGTTAAGTCAAGGTGTAATAAAATACAAAAAAAATATCAATCAGTTTCAACATATAATGAAGAAATTACATTAAACTCGTGCATGCATGTGTATTGCAACTATTTAAATACTATAAAGTGAATATAACCTTATAAAATATATTAATCATTACAAAACCCGAATTTATGAATTTTTTTAATATTCTACTTCAAAAGAAAACTTCAAAAGAAAACTATTCAGAATGAAAATGCCTGAAGGTCTTTGATTCAAGCAATGGGGAGAAAATTAATCTCTTATTAGCCATGAAGGTTCATCATATGCGTTGAATTTGGGCTATCTAAAAGGATAGTCGCATTGTTAGTAGTTGGCTCGCAATGTCGAGTCAGAAACTCATATATACCTAAAAAAAATATTCAAATATTGTTACGAGTTATACCATTTATTTAAATTGTGTGCGTTCATGGTTTGCGTAATTGATTTGTTAATTAATAATTAAAATATAACAATTCAAAATAAAAATATTTAAAATAAAAAATGTTCTGAAATATTTGAACATTAAAATTCAAGTGTGTTTATATAATAATGACTTAAACATGCATCTAACTTGATATTTTTTCGTGTTTTGTGTAGACATCTTTTTTCTTACTTGTTATGGTTATCAAACTTTCAAAAGTCGATCATTCTGTGTATTTTGTTACCATTTTACCTTTACTTTTTTGAAATTTTGAAAGGTAAAATTGACATTTTACATGGTAAAATAGTGACAAAATACACACAATTACCGACTTTTAAAAGTTTCATAACCATAATAGGAAAGAAAAAAAAATGGGCACACAGAACGTAAAAAAATATCAAGTTAAATGCATTTTTAAGTTATTAGCCCTTATATTTATTTACGCAAAGCAAAATAAAAAGTAAAAAAATCAAACATATAAATATTAAATATCATTAAAAACATAAATTTTATCTATAATAATGATTACAAAATTATTATTTATTTAATGATTACAAAATTATTATTTATTTTGTACGTAGAGGCGGAGTCAGAATTTTTAGTTAAGGGAGGCTAACGATATTTAAAGCAAAATTTTATAGTGTTGGGAGAGGTTCAATGTATAAAATAATAGAAAAATGGCTTGTAATACATATAAATAATAAGCGAAATAGATTGATTGGGGTGGCTCAGCACCCACTAATCCCCTATTAGCTCCGCCCTTACGTGCACGAACATTAAAAAATAATACTCCGCATATAATACGATTTTCTCAAATTCGTTTCTTTGCTTTCTTGTGGAAGAAACAAAACAACTTTACCAGGTGGATCCTTAGTATACAAAACTATATGGACTAAAGTTGAAAATGCCACAAACACAATTTTTTCAATACCAATCTCATCACTTTGATCAAACAAAGTCAACCCTAACCAATCAAAAAAAAAACAACCCATTCATGGAATCCCTAATTCACAACTTCCTTATAAAAACATTTATCATCACAGCATCACTAGCATATTCCTACTACATACCATCAAAACTCCCTAAAGGAACATATAGATTCATTTCACTTATTCCAATCTTAGTCCGTTTCACCCTCCTCCCATTCGAGTGCACCGCGGTTTTCACAACCGCGGTAACTTTCTCTTTCGTCACATGGCTCACCAACTTCAAACTTTTTCGTTTCGCATTCGATTTAGACCACTCACCTTATAGCCCTTCTTACTCACTTCTAAAATTCATTATCATCACTTCCTTGCCGATTAAATCAATATCTAACGACCCGTCCTCAGAAAAATACGCTAAATCGCGGTTTTCGAGAAATTTAGGGTTAGGGTTTAAGGTGGTAGTTTTTGCTACTATAGTACAAATAGTACTAACTTATGATGGATTTATATATCCGAATATTGTATCATTGATATATGGATGTTTACTATATCTGATTATAGATATAGTAACATCCGTTATCAATGCTATAATACGTCCTTTGACAGGATTTGAACTCGAGCCGTCTTCAAATCATCCATACTTAGCCACATCTTTACAGAACTTTTGGAGCAGGTGGAACCTCATGGTAACAAATACACTGAGACACACTGTATACAAACCTGTAACGTTGGCTTTTAATAATTATGCATGGGCTCCACTGGTTGGTGTATTGGTGTCTTTTCTAGTATCTGGATTGATGCATGAGCTGTTTGTTTATGTTTTGGCACGTGAGGCTCCCACATGGGAAATGACGTGGTTTTTTGTTATACATGGTGTTTGTGTTGTTGTGGAGATGATTGTCAAAAGAGTGGTGGGTGATGGTGGTTCGTGGCGGTTGTCGGGAGTTGTAGGGCGGGTGGGGACTCTGGCGTTTGTCGCGGTTACGGGTGTTTGGTTGTTTATGCCACCATTAGTAAAGAGACGTTTGGATGTGAAGATTTTTGAGGAGTATATGTTGGTTGGGGAGTTTATTAAAGATAAATTTTTTGGACATTGAATGATACAAATAGAATGGTTATTTTGCATTGAATTTTATATTTTCTGACTTGTGTGTACATTATATGCACTGTTGTTATTATTTATGTTTTGAAAGTTTATTCGAGTAGCTCGAACTCAAACTAAACTCGAAAATGTTAGCCCAGTCAATGGCTATTTGTTAACCGATCTCGAGTTTGTCTAGATTCGACTCAACAGTCAACTACACCCATAGTGTAGTTTTGATGAGCTCTTGAGGCCCACAAGCAGATTATGTATGTTTAGAAAGGCCCAATGGCCCATGTCATATTTCTCATACACTCATAGTCTCATACCAGTAACCAGTCATTGGAAAGCTTTTATTTTTGAATTGGAGCTTTTGCAAAATTTAAAGCCTTAGATTAGAAAGTCACAAGTTTCAGAAGTGAAAACTCTCTCCCATTAAAGGTTACAAAACTTACAGGTAATCAAATGAGTTATACTTATATATGCTCAAAATGGCAAAACTATGTGAACTTAATGTTTTAAAATTTTAAATGATTGGTTTAAAAGCATTAACCATTTGTCCCATAGGTTACATGTATTTAAATAGCTAGGATAATCATTAACCACTTGCCAGAATCAACTATTATCTATCTCAATTCTCGAATCTCAAATCTCAAATCTCAAAATAGATATGTGTTATGCCTCATGAAACATATAGTCAACTAGCTATCAACCAGAATAGAATCAACTGTCAAAAAACAATACTTAACAATGTTCTTATGATTCCAAATCAACTGAAAATATGAAGACAAATAATGGTATCAATCATTTGGATTAATTTTGCAAAAGGTAAAACCTCTTAACATGAATTACAAAATTTCACTCCCATATAGACCTCAAAAAATTAACCAAAATATAGTATTCATCTATAGCCTTAACATCCACACCATTTCTCAAAATTTGTGGCAGAAACAACCAAACACCAGTCACAGCCACAAACACCACAGTAAACAAGCCCGAAACCACCCGATGCAACCTAAACCTACCATTAACCGCCTTCTTAACCACCACCTCAAGTGCCGTACAAACTCCATGTAACACAAAAAACCATGTCACCTCCCACGTAGGCCGTACACGAGTCAAGTAAGCGTAAATCAACTCATGCATTAATCCAGACACCAAAAATGTAAAAAATGTAGCCGGCAACCGGCTATATAGTTCCCCGATTAGTGGTGACATGATCTCACGTACGGGATCATAAACTGTGGGCCGCAGGATCCTAGTTACCATTAGGTTCCATCTGCGGCCCCAAAAATCTTGCAAAGATGTAGCTAAATAAGGTTCATTAAATTGTGGCTCAATTTCAAACCCTAATTTAAGAAACATAGTTAAATAAGCAGACATTGCTAATACAAGCTCAACTCCTAAATAAACAGGACAACAATAAAACCCTAAAATCACATTAGGATGTAAATGATCCCTATACGAATAAGCATTAACTATTAAAGCGAGAATTAACGCTTTAATAGCTAATAATATCGGTTTATGAGAAACCAATTTCTCGTTACGTGATTGTACTTGTGGATTAATTGGCAAAAGAGCTATTGTGATGAATTTTACGAATTGTAAAGGTGGTGTAGAAGCTAAAGGACCGCGGTTAAATGCAAAGAGGACGAGCTTGAAGTTACCGAGCCAAACGAGGTAGAATATAGTCGGACCCGCTAGGTGTATCGAGGAGAGATGTAGCGGGAGAAGAACGAACGCTACGAGGACCGGGAGGAGAGAGAGCATCCGCGCAACCCGCACGGATTTGGTTGGATACGAAGTAGCAATAACATAGAGATGTAATTGCTAAAAACCATATTTTGATGAATGTTTTGAGTTCTTCATAGTTTTCCATTTCTTTTTTCTTGTGTTTTGGATTCGTTTATGGGTCGTGATCATGAGTATAGTTTTTAAATGTTTGAGATATGCTTTTGATTCAAATAATAAGATTCTATTGGGCGAAATGGGTCATGATGTTGGAACTAGGAAGTAATATTTTAATTATGTATTTTGTATTTTATTATATACAATTATATATATTTATATCACTTGATAAGTGTGAATTAATTGTTTTATTTAAGTGCGTATTACAATAAAACAAGCTATTTAGAGTGTATTTGGTTCGGTTTTCGGGTACTCTGGTTTATTCGATTTATATTATTCGGTTAATTTTTTTTTTTGAACTCGAAAACTAAATCGAATCGAATTAGATTTCAACCGAACCGAACCGAAAATCAAATATGAATTCGGTTCCGCTTTTGGTTCACCCGAATTATCTGAATTTTCTAAAGAATACATAATTATTTAAATATTTAACAAAAAAAACTATTTCAAGTATAAAAATTGTATTTTTATATTAAGATTAAATTTTAATAATTATTTTATACTGCATAAATATATATATAATAGTATATGTATTTGTATAATTTCGGTTTTCAGTTCGGATTTTTAGTCTGATTATCAAACCCATATTTAAACCGAAAATCAAATTTGTAGTTCAGTTCGGTTCAGTTATGACCCACAACCTAAATTCTATTTTTTGTTCGATTATTTGATTCAATTTTATTTTTCGGTTTTCTTGGGTCCCTAAAGCTATGAAGTACTATATCAACGAGATTAAGTCTTATATTAAGTTTAAGCAACTGTCTTAGCACAGTTGACCACTAAAATATCTTCGAGGATGTATCTTTGGAGAGGTCTTTGGTTCAAGTCTCACCATGTACCTTCAGGGGCGGAATAAAATAGAAGCAGAAGTGGGATTTATCCTCTAAGGCAAAAGTTCTGAGGCTTGTATACTGCCCAATTGGATGTCAATGCAACTCGAATTACTAACTACTAACTAGCCGTTCAAAAAAAAGTCGTATATTAAGTTTATCTAACCGTGAAGCACAAATCTTGTAAAATATATTAGCAGGGTACCTGCGCGTTGCAGCTGTGGCTACCTTAAAACTAAAATTCTGCAAGCGCGATATTTTATACTTATATTTATTAATAATGACGATACTTTAAGTTGGGATAACTTTGAGCAATAATAAACCATTTCATATAGAAATAGTATTACGGGATTGTGATAATTGATGGTGAAATGTATTTGTAAATCTGTGTAACATTCGTCGCAATATTATATAATATATAAATATAAAAAATCTTCTTAATTTATATGTTTACACATTTTCACACATTATAATGACCTTAGAATCTTTATACTTTGATGTGTACGATTTAATCGAATTCAGTAGCAAAATGACCAATATTTTACTGAATTTATACTAAAATGCATACATAGACGATATATGTATTCAAAAGTGCAAATTTATGAAAAACAAATTAAGAGGTTCAAAATTAAACATATAAATTTGATATTAAACTTACATTAGTGAATAATTTAAATAATTGTATCTAAAAAATTATAATTTACAGCAATAATTATTTGTACATGTTTCATATTAATTTGTATTAGTTTTGTCATTTAATATTTATTGCCCACAAATTTATATAATAATAGATTTATGAAATTTTTGTGTTGTAAACGTTTGTACTAAAACCTTTGAATATTAGACTACTTAAAATTTTGGAGAGAGAGTACAATATCTATTATAAGTAGTATAAATTTATGTGTTGTTCAGAAAAAAATAGGACAAATTCATTTAACGGTGTCGTTTTTATCAGTTTCGGTGAGTCCTCTCCGATTCGTCTTTTAGCATTTTTTTGCTAGTTGAGCCGATTGTGACTCTAATTCCCAGTTGAACCTTATCATTTTAGGTAGACAATATGTACAGTTGCTTTTAATTATTGTACAATGTGAATATGTAATAGTATTTCTAAGTAATGGTGTATACTATTTATTTTTTTAAGTGTGTATTAGTTAGTTTTAAATTAAATATTAAATTATGTATTAATTAGTTTTTTTTGGAAACGGCAAATAATTCAACGGACGCCTACTCGTAATATTTCAACGAGCACCCCGAGTTCGAGCACCGCATAGCGGGCAAACCCAGCCCCCAAAGGGATTTCCAGGGAGAATTCCCCACGTGTGCCCGTGTGAGGTATGAGTTACATTATGCTAATGCGACGACCACAAGGATCGAACTCACAACCTGCAGCCCACAGTGGTTGTAAACCCAGCTGCAGCCCACAGTGGTTGTATTAATTAGTTTTAATATTATGTATGGATTACTTTTAATAATGAGTATTAAATAATATTTAATATTTCTATATTCAGTTTTAAAGCTAAGTTGATTGTACATGATGTATTAAAATTAGTAAATTGATTTTTGTAATATTTTATAATTAAAAAATATTTTCTTTTAATATATAGTAGAGAGTGGAGGTAGAGATGCCAGAAGTAAGGGTGCTTTTGTTTCGTTAGTAGGTTTGGGATAAGATTAAAGTTCGGTTTAGATTAAAAAAATGTAGAAGTGATTGAATGGTTTTATAAAAAGTTGTTTGTTTTATGTTGGGTTAGTATTAGAATTAAATACATATATTTTTTTTAAGAAATAAAGGAAATCATAAAAGTTAAAATAACTCATATATAAATTAAATTATAAAAGTGTGTGGTTGAGAAAATTTTGTATGGCTTCAAAATAAAAAAAGCAAAAAATTAGATTGTGTCAGTATTCCTACGTCAAAACCACAGCATTGTGGCTAGATTTATAAAACCCCATATTTTTGGGGGTGAACCCCACTTTCTAACCATGTATACTCACTAGAGCTTGTGTCCGCGCTCCCCCGCGGCGCGTTTTAGTATGATAACACTCACCTCGATAATACAGTTTTTGGTTGACACCGAACAACATTGAATTAAGCATTTATGTTTGGTTGAATACAGTAGTGAATTAAGGGGCGAACAGCAGGGTAGCTGCAAAAATAGGCCCATCAGAAGCTGTGTTCGCAAGTATTTGGATACCCTTCGAGGTAAGCAGGGGGTAGTTTGAGATGTTTAGCGTGCTCTGAACAGACTAAAGACCGCAAAATTCCCCCTGCTTCCCTTGAAGGGTATCCATATATTTGGGAACACGTAACCCCTGATGTTACAATGTGATGGGTCCGATATGGTGGCATTCTATGTTTATTGTTGGGCCTATTTTTGCAGCTACCCTTTTAGCCTTTTGTGTACAATACAGGTCCACACACCATTTTAAACAGTAACGCAAAACAAACCTGGTTAGCAACAGGGTCAAGTTCATCAAAAAACAGGACGCAAATTTGCTTGATCAGTTGATCTATAATTTTTGAATGTTCTAAACCACATAAATAAAAGATAAATGATTGTCACACCAGAGATATGCCTAAATCTACACGACATTTATCTATCGGTTACGCTTTTTTCTAGAACCTCGATCACCACCTTCGGTTTTAGGAGCCTTACGTAGCTATGTATCTTACGTGCGCAATTTTTTTCATAAGCTTTTATTTGCACATACTGCTGCATGTCTAAAACGAAAGACTGCAAAGTTCAACTTTGATCAAATAAATCGACATGTCCTTACCCCTTGGTATGTGACATTCAATTTTTAGTTTCGTTATCTTATAAATTGAATGTCACATACCAAGGACTAAATGTATATGCGCCATACCTTGGTGCAGTTTTTGGGTAAACATCAAAAGCTTTTTCAGCAAGTAAGTTTGCTGCAACTCCTAACTATTTGCTGATTATTTTTGGTACCCAGATTGCAGCTTCAATTTTTAGGATGCATTGGTGAGGCTGCAGTATGCGATCAATGCTCTTGGTTGCTTCTTACCCGTCTCATCAGAACACTGCCTTCCCATGCATTTCCGGTGACTACCTCATTAAACAGAAAAAGCATGTGTCTAGTCAATATAACTTGTCTCATGATACCTGTAATCTGTCATATTGTTTTTTAATAAATAGGACATTCTTGGCAGATTAAACATTTTGAATCTACATTATATTTTTTCCATCAACTACCATTAGATATGATAACATAAAAAGATTAATGGGATAATACACTCTAAGTGTCATTACCTAACGCGCCTCAATCCCGTTAGCCCAACGCACTTGGGTCCCAAATAAGGCCTACATAGATGTTATTATGGGCATCATCGAATTCTGGAGAAAGCTCCACTGCAGCTCGAGTTGCAGCTGATTCATAGGCAGCTTATGCAGCACCTCAACTCCGTAAAACTCAGCACACAATTATAATCAACAGCTTTTTATTGTTGCATGTGCTTATTTTATTGTTGCGACCCTTCAAACACAACCTGGTTGACCAGTTTGCACACACATCCATGTCGCCAACCCGCCCATTTTTTACGGTGTAAACATCCTCTTAAAGAGTGCATCCACACAAAGTACGTGAACCGTGAACCTGTCCTTTTGACCCATACCCAAAATAAATGTTTAACTACAATCTCGAACACCATTAATGTATTAATAAATTTGGTTAGTACTTACTGATCAAGTCCTAACAGAACATTTTTTCCTTAGACTATGTAGTCTCAACAACCTTAAGGACTGTATTCAACGTCCCTTTACGGTTTTGATTATTTTTTAAGAATAATTTGTGAATGTGTTAAGTATTGGTAAAAATAATAAACGTCTCTGTAAATAAAACTGCAACATAAATTTCAATCATTGGTGGCATGGAATCGCACCCTACTGTTTGTTTACCTTGGAAACGTTGCTATTATCACCAACTTTATTCTACCTAATCTTACGTCTTCATATTTATACCGAGGATATGTCTAACCCATACTTATTTGATCCCTTACTCACATAATCAGAAATATAAGGTTTACATATAAAAATAATGCCACAATAATCAATTGCAAAACCTAAACCCAAACACTAAATCTTAGTAAGTAGTTTTACCTGCTGGTATTTGTTTTCCAACGAAATGGTTAGATCACTGAATTCCATCTTCATCTCCAATTACCTACAATAATAAAAACTTGCGTTTAAAGTAAGTATTAGTTCGCATATCATGAAGTGGGAATGAAGAGGATATATGAAGAAATGAATATACATGACCAAAACATTTATGTGACTTGACTCAAATATTTCGGCTTATTTTAGCAACTTGTAAGCCTATTATATAAGAACCATAAAAAGAAGTATAGACACCTGCTGAGTTGCCCGCTCATATGTTGCGTCAAATTTAGGAACAAAGCCCGTGAGGCGAATCATATTCTCTGTAACATAAGAGCAAAACGACACTTAAATGTAAAATAAACGCATTAAAAGAAATCTATTAAAATTGGTGAGTAAAGTAGGATACCCTTTAATCCCAAGAACTGAGGCCTTTCAGATACCTTTCAACATCCGTTCACCTGAAGTATGAAAAGTATGTTTTTTTGGGTAATTTTTAGGCTCAGATACTGAGCAACCGGATCTTAGAATATGTGTGCTCTGGCTGCAAACCCGCCAAGATTGCCCCGCCAAGAAGCACACAATCCTCTTACAAGCGCTCGATTAGAATCATCATTGCCTTTTAGATCCTTTCAAAAGATACACGACCTACTATGTGTCACATTATAAACTTAACAAAGGAGGGGATTCACGCTTCCACACGAACAGTGTTCGCGTCATTGTATCTATATTGTATCTATAATAAAAGAGGGGAATCACGTTCCCCTAGGAACAGTTCCCATTTCACACCAAATTTTTTATATTCAGTCTCCTCACACACACTAACTCAATCGGCTAAGATTAATTGATGTCGTGGCTGGGTTTGTGGAGGTTGCTGAATCGAGCGACGCTCGCAGTCGGCCATCCTTCCACTTTCCCCGTAAGACATCGTACCAAAGGATCATCACAGCCAACCAAATAGAGATATACGACACCCAAAATAAGATGGATCCGATAGTGAGTATTCAGGGATCACATAAATAACAAATCGCGAATGTATATCGGATTCTAATACATTCAAAGGATCATCAAGAACCCATATGTCAAAGAAAGGCTTGACCTTTCTCAAATAAACTGACCCAAATCAGTTTATTGTATACAATACAGCTAGTGTATGCATTGACTTGTCACCTTATTTCAAACAAAGGCTGAACTTTTCCAAATAAACTGATCCAAAATAGCTTACTCATCCAATTTCAGTCTTTCTGTCCATGAGTTATACTCATGTTTCATGGTATGTAGGCCTCGAAGAAGCATACGGTTTTTTGGGTATTTTGAGGCTCAGGTAAGGGAGCAAACGGATATGAGGATATGTGTGCTCTGGCAGCAAACCCACCAAGTTTGCCCCGCCAAGAAGCACATAATCCGCTTACAAAGCTCGATTATAATCATCATTGCCCTTTAGAGCCTTCCAAAAGATACACGACCACATAGTCAGATATGTTGGCCAAATCATAGCACACACACCATGAATAATGCTATTTTAAAAAAAAAGATTCACGGCTTCTCTTTGAGAATTATACTTTGTTTGTAAAGGGAAAAAAAGATTCACGTCTGACAACTCTAATTTCTAAATTAGATAATAATAGTTAAAACTAAATCATAATTATACATAATACAAAAGTAAAAAAATCAAAACTAAAAACTATTCAAATAACTTGCAAAGGGCAAACCTTTTTTCGCTTTCCGAGTCATCGGGAACACCATGGCCACGCAAAAACACCCAATTAACCCAACGACGCCACCTACCGACCATCAAAGGCACACCATCAACGGCGGCAGCGAAGAAGACGATGGCAACGAAGAGAGTTGTGGGTATGCGTTCCAAACATCCACACATTATATAAAAACAATGATGGAATCCATAGATCATATCGAAACAGTGTTGCAATAGTAGATCTTATCAATATGAGATGAGAGAGATTGAGTCACACAACGCACACTATATATTATATCTTTAATCTTTAATAAATATTAAGTAGAGAGATTTGCTGACCAAAAGGCAAAAATTAATGAAAGGGCAGAATTAAACAGTAAAGTGCAACTAACCCAGCATTAATTAGCGATCCAAGGGGAAATGGGACGGGAAACGAGAAGATGAGAGGGAAAACGAAACTGTTTTTGTGAGAGAGCCGATAGGTAGTGTGAGGAATGATGAGTAGTATGAGGAGGGAGATTATTATAATATAGGGTAATGTGAGGGGAACTGTTCATTGGGAACCGAGATTCCCTCATTTTATTAAGGATATAATCTTTTTCTTTATAAAGCAAAACATAAAGTGGGGACTTTTTTAAAAGATTCTTTCTTTAATAGGAAATAATTAATTTATTTATTCCTTTAAAAAGTGTAATTATTCCTTTAATTAGTAATAAATGTATAATTTTCGTCTTTTTGGTTAATAAAAGTAAAAAACAGGTGAAAAAATATAAGTGTTAAAAATGAAAAGAACAAAACTTATAGGAAAAGCGGGTGGAATATTAAAACACTTCAGGGTTGAATCTATCACTTATCAAACTTTAAGGTTGAAACTCGGGTTTTTGAATCTTAAATCCTCGGTCGAAGAAAATCAAAGTCACAAACCGACATCCATCAAAACATAATTTTGAAACTCATCCAAACCACAAAGAGCCTGATGATAACCACGAAAAGGAGGTCATCCAAACTAGCAAGTCACTGTTGCCGTCACAAAGTAGGTCAGTTCAAGTTCGAGTATTTATCAATTATATTAAAAAGGATAAAGTCAAAGTATTTGGTTTGTTTTCCTGATGATAAGAACACAAAGGAGCTCATACTCGATCGTTAAAAAGGAATTGGGGATTATTTTTTTTTGCTTTAATTGATAATCTTTTTAGTTTTGTTTGCAATATTATTATGGTTGATAATTGAGAGCTTTGATAAAAGAAAACACTGATTTTGTTAACGGGTTGTTTTGTGTCGGATGTGAGATGTTGGTTGCTTAATTAGTTAGTTTTTCATAGGGTGCTTGGGATTGCTTATTCTTAAGCTAAATCAGCACTTATAAGCTGCTTAGATATAAGCACTTTATTAGATAGTGTTTGGATTTCAAAAAATCAACTAGAACTTATGCCATGTTTCAGTCCATAAGCTGAGCTTAATTCACCAGAGGTTTATAATAGGGGTCATTTTTTCCTTTTGCTTATTTTTTGTACTTATTAGCTTTTTTAAAATCAAATACCAATATATGTTGACATTAATGTATTCAATCTCAAAATCGACTTTTATGATCTAAGTTGAGTTTTGATTTAGAGCTTTATCATTTACATTATAGACTTTTTGATAGCGTCAACTCACAATATATGGAGTTTAAGGTTGTTGCGAAAGTGAAGCCCGCCTAAAATTCTTTTCATCTTTGCTTGAGCCAAACAACATTTGGTACCTGGAAATCTTATTGTTTTACAGGTATCATGTTGATAGTTGCAGGTGCTCAGGGAAATCTGATTGAGAATGGTTTGTAGGCTACCAAGTGTCACCAGTTATGGGTTACAATCAGGTTGTGTTAACGTGAGTCATTGGTTCAGGCTGCCGCAAATATGACATGAGGTCATTCTTTGTCTACATTCATCATTTGGTAAATATATTATCTACTTTATCTGATCCATTTAAGTCAGGACTTATGGCCTAATATGAAAAAGTTTGTTAAAGTTTTGTTTTAAGCAAAATATTATTATTAGTCTGTGATAATCAATTCACGATTTCTTGTGTAGACTAATAACTTAGAGCCATCTTTCAAAGACATATGTTAGTTTAGTAATATATTTATATTATGACCTGGTTTCAGTCTGATATTGTAGACTTTGTTAAGGAAAACAAACACAAACCTTTATCTTTTATTCCTCGATGTAATATATTAGACTTGGTTACAAAGTTAATACTTTAGTTGGAATAGTTTGACTTGATATTCTTTACTTTATTTATAAAACATTTACAGCTTCCACACTTATTTCGTAAAAAAATTTAGTCTTATAATCTGTAGCATAAGTTAAATATGAGTGCATGCTTTTAGAAAAGGACCTCTCGGGTGTTTGCAAGGCCTGGTTTAAACATGTTGGAACATTGTTGTAAATGAAAAATCCATTAAAGTCAACATCATGCCAGGTATGTCACATTGATCTCCTATTCTATGGTTGAGTTAACATGTTAAGATTTTAAGATAAATATATGTTTCTTTAATACAGGTTTTTGCGAACAAAACGTCCTAAAGATGCACAACATATGGATTGGATCCTTTACTCAATGTTGATATGATTATCACCATGAGCTATTAGAGAAGAATATTGCAGACCTGAGGCACCACTTATAAAGAACTTCACTGTCCGCGCAAAATGAATAGGTACCTTGGATGTGGAATTTTTTTAATATTTGTGTATTCCTTATTTGACTCATAAATCAAAAGCCTCTAGGTGCTCTGTGCTGATCATTTATCATGTTGTATTTAGGACTTATCAAGTATCATTGTTCGATTTGTTATTTGACATCACATAGTCATTTTTTTATTTTCATAACCTTGTGCCCAAAATTCGGAAATAATGAGAAAATACTAAATTTACCAAGGACTAAATCAAGACGTCTGCAGCTAATTTGAAACTTAGAACATCAATCAGTAATCAAGTTAGTCCTAAACTCCTTAATTATGTTTATTATGCAGCCAATTGGCTAATGAGGGTTTATTTATTTGTTTTTGAGGATATGATCGTTCGTGTCACACAATGTCAAGCTTTTCACATGGCTGACATGTTTTTTTAGTCAAGTTTCTTTTTTAAATGTTGTTGTTATTTTTCACGACCCAAGTAACAATAAAAGGATACGTTCATCATATCAGAAAAGTTGCTTTAGCAGCTTCTTAAGTTAGATATCATAAATGTTGCTGACACTTACTCTAGTGAGGTGACATTTAGGGTGGAAAAGGCGTTGTTTCTTTGTTTCGCTATGGGTCTAATCGCAAACATTTTTTTTATGTCATGATAGGTTACGGTTTATTGGTTTCAGGTATGTAAGATTTGACTTGAAAAACACATAACCATGATGAAGTCTCAAAGTTAGGCCCACTTGCATATATATGGGTCAATTTAGAAATTGTTAATATGTATTGGGTCAATTGCCTAGCAAAACTGAATGATTTTTGGTTTTGTTTGAATTGTTATTATATCCCGAGTTTTCATTGTAGATTTCATGGGGTGGGCAAGAGAGCTCACCGAGTTTTTCATAATCAAATGGAAGTGTACCTTGCTCATTCATGATTTACTATCTTAAGCTTTTCACACACTTGACATGTTTTCTTTTTTAGTCAAGTTTCTTTTATTTAAACATTGTTAATTTTCAAAACCTAAGTAACAATAAAGGGATAAGTTCATCATAACCAAACAGTTGGTTTAGTATATTCTGTAGTGAGGTGACATTTACTTCTCTGTAGTATGGATCTTATACTATGTTGACAATCACATGTGATGATAAATCATGGTGCTATATACTCACGTGAATGACGTTTTACAAAATATGGAAAATTTTACTAGAAAGTTTTCACATTCAAAACTTGCTGTTTATGAACTAATAAATCACAGAAATCAAGCATTCAGATATGGACTACAAACAAATACATATATATTTATCTCATGATGAAATATTGTCCGATCAAAATACAGTTAGGTAAAGTTGACCCATTAATACATATTCACCCACTATAGTGATCCAAATGACGGGTATGAAGTGAGATAGCTGCATTGCTCATATTTTGGGTGGTTGTTGTGAATTTTTTAATAGAACATTAGCACTTAACCAGTTAAAAAAATCACACAATGACCTGTTAAACATAGATAACACATGTCCTTCGGAAGGGACCATAAAGTGGTATGTCATCGTTCTCAATAAAGGGGTGTTTGGATTTGGTGCGTATACTTCTTTCTAAACCAAAAACCGTACGAACATTCTCCCAAAACCCTAAATAAAATCTTAATCAAATTTAATGATTTTTATGGTAACTCATAACAATTAGTTCTATAGATACTAGATATATCACAATCACGAGATGTCGGTTTTTGTATAAAACCCTAGATTTGAAGAAACTACGAGTTTCAGTCTCCACCACGACACCCCTGTCGGAAGAATGACGGTGAGTTGGTGTATCGGCAGTTACATTGCCGGATGATAGAGAAGACGTCGTTGAATTGTTTCAGGATTTAAAACCCTAACCCTAAGGTTAGGTGTTCACGTGGTGGAGTAAGTGAATAAGGGTGTTGTATTGGTGAAAATATTAACGGGTTTGATGCAATAGAATAAAAGTATAACATTTGTTTGTCAACCGTTAATGTTTGGTATAGCTACATTGTAAGTTTAAGTTTTGTTGTCATCTGTTTTTCCTATTCTATTGTCTAGAATTTATAATCTTTCTTTTTCTTGGTAAAAGGTAATTATGTTAATTGATGTGGTTTTAGTTTTGACATCGGATTAACTGGTTCATATTTTTACTTCCAAGATAGTTGTATTACTTCTTATGGTCTTAAGGAGATAAAGCTGTTATGTATATGGCCTTTAAGGATTTTCCATACAACTCAAACTTTATGATTCATGCAAATTCTAATTGTGTTGAGATTTTTTTTATATGATATAGATAGTACAATGATATGAAAGTTGAAATTGAAGAATTTGGTGAAGAGGTTTGGTGAGCGAGTAGGTCGTTAAGTTGGTTCTCAAAACATTTTCGTCTGAAATTTATTGATATAAGGTTTAACTTGATTTTTGGTATCATTTAATTTAAATGAACAAGATAACTGAATGAACTGCTAAGGAAAAGATATATTTTATTTGCAACTAAACGTAAGCCTTCTTTTTGACAGACCAAACTGTAGGTCGATTCATATCTGGTAGAATGGTAGCTATGTGGGTTTTGTATTGGGTAGCTATGTGGGTGCACTTTTGCTGGTAATTAAGTCATCTTTTGTAGACCAAGAAATATAACCGTAAATTGCAGACCAATTTGAAGCATCTGTGCAGACCATTAGTGCAGACTATGTGCCTTAGAACCCAGTAGCGCAAACCAAGGAACAGAACACCATGAGGCCCCTTTAGATGAATTGGTATGTTCCACATTAAATAGTGATCTATGCCTAAAATAGGAGGTAAAGTTGAAACTATGGAAGGGTGTGGGTAACGGATCAAAATGGTTACATTTTTCTAAAGTTTGAAACAGATTGGGTCAGGTTGGATTCACTTGAACCACCTTTTGTGGTTAAATGATTATAAAAGCTATATTAATCGAATAATAATCTAATGGATTTGGCCACATTTCCAAAAACTATGACATCAAAAGTGAACAACAGAAGCAAGTAAAGGAATACTACAAAATGGCAGAATGAACCACATTGTCCAGTCATATGAGTTTGTAAGCATGGTCATTTTTTATGTAATAGTTTTGTTCTTTTTGTGGGTGCATGAAAACTAATAACTGCAATTGGTTCGCTGGTGATAACGCATGTTAAGAAGATGAGCTAATAGTATAAGAAATTAGAAAAGCTGTAAATGGGCATATGGGAATGTTATAAAATATTAAATGAAATTATGGACAAGAACTATCCTGAAACAAGACGATGAAGGATGCACTTATGTAGCATATTTAAGGTGCGCTTAGCTTAGCATATTATGTAGGGAGCTTAAAGCCTATTCAATATATAAGCTTCCTGAAGGTTATTAGTTAAAGATGATATGAAAGGCTCATGTTTTAAACTTTTTGTTGAAATTAGCTTAAGCATATCTAAACAATC
Organism: Glebionis coronaria; assembly: GCA_025667525.1. Taxonomy (NCBI): domain Eukaryota; kingdom Viridiplantae; phylum Streptophyta; class Magnoliopsida; order Asterales; family Asteraceae; genus Glebionis; species Glebionis coronaria. The sequence continues at coordinate 51,192,652 of CM046879.1, read as the reverse complement.
CCTCGCCAACACAAAGATGCAGTTATTGCAAATATTCCACTTTAGGAGCTAATTGGCTGGCGACTTTGTTGGTGTTTTTCAAACAATGGAAATATAAATATCTTTCTTTACAAATTTATATGTACAAATAATATGAGTGCATAGAATAAGATTAAGACTCTGAAAAAGCTACATGAAAAGGTTTAAATGACTGTAGATAGCGTGAACGATGTGCCAACATTAAAGAAGGATGATATTGGTATAGGTTGTTGATGGTATGCTACAGCGGTGATGACGATGTCATGGTTGATGTTGTTTATGTTGCCGATACCAGGGAGAGGGTTACGCAAGATGGAGATTTATCGACGGAGGTGCGAGTGCAAGAGCGAGGGAAGATAATGCAACTGTGGTTGGAGATTATGTTGTTGAGCCGTCGAGTGGAGAGGCAGAAATTGGTAATGAAGATAAGGAGTTAGAAAAAGGTTTGACTGAGGAGACAGTGAAAGGTAATGCGGATGTTGTGAGGAGAGTGAAAACTGAAAAATATGAGGTTCTGGATTCTGCAAAGGTTTCGGAGTCGGTGGGTAAGGTTGATGAGTGGGTTAATGCAGAAACTGGCGAAGGTGCTGCTGTTAATGATAAATACTTAAACTTTGGATGGGATGGCTGAAGCTGAGGATGGTAAAACGGATAATGCTAAGATGGGTGATGATCCAATGAGTGAATATACTCAGATTACTGAAGAAGTTGTTGTCGTAGTCAAAAAGGAGAAACCAGAAATAGGATCTACGAAGGAAATTGTGGAACAACCGATTGTTAATGCTCAAAAAGTGGCTGATGAAGATCACGTGATGGATGAATCTCAGGAGGACGTGGATGTGGTCGTTGTAGAAAAGTATTTACACTTAAAAGATGGTAACAAAGATGGTGTTTCTGTAGCATGGCATGTTTTGATAGTCAAAATTTGTCGACTAAGGTAGTTAATTCAGATGTTCATGTAAGAGGCCAAGAAGCTGAAGTTGATGTGAAGGACAAAAATCAGAGTTTGGATGCTACAATTGAAGTTAACGTTGTTGAAGTTGGTGCACAAAAATATTCCTCATGTGTCGAACTTAATTGCTATTGTCTTGAAACTTCCTTATTATTTTCACATAATGATTCTGTGTTACTCAACTACAACATTTTACTTATATGGAGTTGCAGTAACTCACTTCAACTTCTTTAATTAGTGTTATGTGGCGCTTCATTTAAATTAAAAAAATGCTTATGGCTTAATCAACTTTTGACACTTAACCTATTAAAATTTGTAATTAGTTTATCATTTTTTCTTCCTATAGCAGGCTGCAAGTATTGCTGCTCAAGATGTATCAGCATTGATTAGCAAGAGTTTACAGATGCTGATATGAAAAGGTAAATGTTTCACACACATATTGACAATGTATAATTGTTCTACCCATGTTAATTATTTAAATCTTTGTTTTGCTAATTTATGCATATATTATTACAACAAGAGAACAAAACAATCTTTTTAGGAAAAGACTATCGAGTTAATGACTCCTGGATGTGAGTCATGTCATTGACAGTGTACTAACAAGTAATAACTTATTTTGAGAACCTATTAAAGATAGTTTTGAGAACAATATGAAATAAACAGAAGCTAATGAACTTACAGGTCATAATGGGTAAAAAGTGACAACTTTGAGAAAAAAAAACATAAGATTCATAGAAAGTCATTAGCGTTGAGTTCCTTATTCATGATAAATAATGACTAAATGGACCATATCTAATGTGTATATACTATATAGGTTATGGACAAGAGATATACTTCTTTTTTATGTAGAATTAATGTTAAGTAGATTGATGTCGTGTGGCTTCACAGTGCTAAGCAAGCATTGGAGGAAGAAGTTGTTATAATGCATGTGAAGATCCACGGCTTTTTTCGTTGCTTTTGGTTTTATTATCCTTTGACATATTAACTTTGTTATATGTGGTGATTTCTAAGGGCTGTTTTTGTGATTGCTTACAAAACTATTCATTTCCTAATTGTGTTCTTATACTAACAGATCAAGAATGGGGATTGTTTATCCATGCGGTAATATGTGCAATTGTGGAACCAATAGGACATGTTACGAGCTTATGTAGGAAAAATGGTTCGACATTCATCGTTAAGTTATCGTATGAGTTGCTTCTTGCTATATAATACTTCAAACATTTAATGTATATACATGTACTACTAGAAAACAAAATTATCAAAATGTAGTTGTGTTATGGTAGGCCTAAGTTGTATTAACCCTCACCTATAATAGGTTGCAATTTAAACTTAACGATAAGATTGTATTTTTGACTGTACAAATGACAATGAGAACCAATTTCTTTGGTTATGAAGAATATTTCAAATTATCATTCGAATGAATGGTTTTTTTTTCTCACTTGAATTTGGTGAAAGTATGACATTACGGTTTGGTTTTGAGACTCCCTTTCTCATTATGAGTGTTCCCAATTAATGATGGCATACGGAACTTGTGAGCTTATGAGGCATACAAAAAAGTACTATTTTTTTGGTTCTAAAATTATTCTTCATTGACAAAATCACATAATTTAAGAAAACATATTTATTATAATTTCTCTCTTATTTTTCATAATAATGACGCTTTAACTTCAGCTAATTCATTAAATTTTTATTTAAAATTTGTAATAACAATTTGAAACAAGAGGTAATACGATAAATTTGATCAAAATTTTCATCTATTTTTAATAGCAAACAATTAAATTAAGATATTTTAAAAGAAAACATGGATAATAAATTTGAGACGAGAGTATGATTTTAAAACTATATACAGTGTTGAACTAAATCACGAAGGTTAAGCTAATTATTTTCTAATAAACAAAAATAGATTGTTGAAAATTTAAGAAAAAATCCCGTGCGTGCACGGGTATTATACCTAGTACTAAATATGGTATTTGAAACAAAATCCTACTTTTCAAATCAAAACCATGAAACCAAACGGGCAGTAAAATTTTAATTTTGCAATTTAATAGGATAAGAAGTATATATATCTCTATCCAATATTTTTCCTCTAACCCATTAGTGGGGGGCTTGACATGTGAGATATTGACAAGTGGATTAATTATTAGTCGTTGAACTTTTTTCTATATTATCTGTCGACGTTAATTTGCTTGGTTGTGAATGTTTTTCAGTAATGAAGTGTTTCCTTTAATCATTAGATTATCTTTATCACATTTTCTCCACTTTGACCCTACTTATTAACTCTTCTCCACTTTGACCTCACCTATTAACTCACAGACGAGTCTTCTCTCTCGTCATCGAAATATGACGAGCAACTGACAAAAAAGGAGAGTCGGTGATGTGGAGAGAACCGGCGAGAGCTGGTGCTCCACCACACCCCTTCCTCTAAGCATCACAATCAAACTTTAGTGGTGGGCCTTCTCAAAGCCCACTGTACATTGTTTTGATTGTTTGATTTTATGCATGCAATTTTAAGGTCATGTTGTTTCTATTCTTCGAGAGTCCTCATTCTGTGTAATTTCAAACCCAGTTTTTGAAAAATTTCCAGGAAACTTTGCCTAAAAAATTTCCAGTTCCAGAATCCCACAAAGTAAATTATTCAAATTATTCAGCGCTACATTAAGGGAATTAACAGACCTTCGACTAAACTAAACTTGATCACTCGTTCAACCACCCACCTGATGAACCATGTTGTTGCGGATAGGGACGGTATGGACCAGTTGCAAAACCCCCCATGGAATCTGAACGGAACCCTGTTGGCGGACTTTGATGGAACCCCGGTGGTATACCATAGTTCCCAACACTCCGACTTCCCATAGTCGGTTCAGGCTGACCCAAGCTGTTCATCCTCGTGTGGTTCATTGTCTCATCTAGCCTTGTTTCATACTTCTGCATTGCAGACGGTCCCGGCTGACCCAAACTGTTCGGCCTAGTATGATTCAACTCATCTAACTTTGGCGCATATCGTTGCACCGTAGATGAGATAGTCCTATTAAATGAGGTACTGTCCAAAGATCCATACCTGGCCAACCCTTGTTCATGATGGGTCACTGGATAGCCACTACCACGTGAACCCATCTCGTCAAAATAAGGCCCTCTACCGACCCTATCGTAGCCTGGTGAGTACCGACCATGGTCATGTCTTGTCAGATAGGTTGAACCTGCAAGATTAGCAGCATCTGGCCGCCTATAAGCTGAACTTACATAAGAGTCGTCATTAATGCTGTTGTACCTTCGATCCACATGTGGGTCTAAGGGAATATCATTTTGAAAGCTAAAGGTGGATTCGTCAATGGTGGAGCACTTTTTATCCAAATTTTGGTCAAACAAATCCCGCCTTACGTCATCCACAAAGCTAAAATCTGAGTCTTGTGTTTCAGAAACTTCATCTTTGTGGGCGGGTGCTTTCTGAGCTTCATTGTCACGAGAGGTGGCTCGAGAACTTTTGTTGTCAAGTTTCTGAGTTTGAGTATCACGAGAGGGAGCACGAGTTTTGTCATGTTTCTGAGCTTGGTCTTCTCGAGAAGGAGTCTGATCTTTTTCGTGTTTCTGACTTTGAATATCACGAGAGGGAGCACAAGTTTTGTCATGTTTCTGAGCTTGGTCTTCTATAGAAGGAGTCTGATCTTTTTTGTGTTTCTGAGTTTGATCTTCACGAGATGGGGCCTGATTTTTGTCAAGTTTTTGAGGTTCAATTTCACGAGATGGAGCACGAGTTGCATCGAGTTTTTGATCTTTAACTTCATGAGAGGGGGGCCGTGTTTCATCAGGTTTCTGAACCTCAACTTCCCGCGAATTATTATCGCCACGTTTCTCAATTTTCAAATCTTGATTACGACTCTTTTTCTTGCGTGAATTCTTCTGAACAGACTTCTTAACGGGCACGTTTTTAGTTTCCAGTCCACCATTAACATGGGCTAGGCTTCCTTTTTTTCTTCTCTTTGTGTCGGGTGTTGCTTTATCTTCAATTTTCTCGAGATCTTTAACTTCATTAACAATGGGAACATCATTGAGGGTAGTAGGAACGTCGTCTGATATCTCATTATTTACAGTTGCAAGACCCAATCCTGCCTTCTTTTCATTAGATTCTGGTGGTCCTTGTACATTGGGTATATGGCCTTGTCGCCGAGCTAAATTTTCATGCTTAGTAGTTAAATCTTGGCGACTCCAGAGATAAAGTGGCGGTGGAGTGTTGTTCCATTGTTCCATTTGCTTGTCGTTGACATCAACAGATCCGGGAAGATAAAATGACTGAAAAAAGATGATAACACAGATTTAATACACTCCTCATATACTACTATCAAAGGTGTCCACGTGAACAAATAGTGTTGTACATTTATTATCGAATGAGAAGATAAATAACCAATGAATAAACGGGACAACCAAAAGGATTAAATGTACCTTCCCAGCTAACAAATCAGCATCCTCCCAGATCAGATCATATGGATTCCTCCTCTTTTCACTATCTAACCTGGTCAAAAGATGAGCATATGTGTAAATAAGCAGACAGAGAGATCTGTCACTCCGATAAAGGTTGCACGTGACGAAATTGAAACTATGTAATTACGCCCATATGCAAACACTTAATAACCGAAGTAACCAAAACAGACAAAAAACTGAAAATACTACTTGGTGTATTTTGTAGAAGGCCCAAAGAAAACGATGGGATAATACTCCTACATAACCCCACACATAAGAACAAAATGCTTGTTGCTCGTTAAGCTGAGTTCTTTGAGAATACCAACCGACAATAAACGATCAGTTTCGGTTTTGGGTTTTATAAAAACCGAATACGGCTTGGTCTTTGCCAAAAAACAACCAAAACCGAACCGTGGTCACCCATATGTTTCATATGAGCCCAATTAAACACATTATTCAATCTGCCCAACCCAAACATCTTGCCACACGTAATACGCATATAATAGAGAAAGTAACTACCTTTCGATTTCTGGGGGAACGATAAGAATAATGAGCTTAGGCCTAAACTGAAGTGCATGGGCTATAAACTGGTTAGCTTTTCCAAATGGAGGGTTTAGCCCCATGATCTGCGCAAAGAACATAACAAAGATCAACCTAAAAAAACAATTAGCTCCATAACGGAAAGCATTACAAAGAAACAGTTGCTATTATCTTACATATGGAGATCCCTTGGGCAACTCTTTCCTACCAACAGTCATCCAATCTCTTTTCTTGTAGTTGAAATCATTCTGCCAACATAGATTTATGATTATTAGAAATAACAGATTTGTGATGGAAAAAGAAACAAAATCTAGAAAGTGTATACTCTCTATGCCGAGATGTAGATCCCATCGTATGGCGTTCCTCATTGGATGGAAACTTGCTTGCATCTCCGTATGCTTTATAGGGAATAGGGATGCTAGGATATGTTCTTGTCATGTAAGAGCTTGCAACTTGGTGAGTAACAGTTTCAGGAATAGAACAGGTGTCCATATCCCATAAAATAGCACTTGCAACCTCAGAGTTTTCCGGGATTTGAGGGTGTTCTCTCAATTTTAAAGTTTGTGACCCCATCAAAACATTTCTGCCACACAAATCTGTCCACCTAAATCTGTATTGGCTCACTTGCATCAATGTCTCTGAGACCTTATCCTCTTGGTAACCCAAAATGGTTGTGTATCCTAAATCATGAAGGTTTTTAAATACTCTATCAAAACTTGCATTTCCCGAGATGAGCATGACATATGCAGAGGGCGGGGTACGAAACGCAAAATCATACATATCACACATTATTACCTTGTTTCCAACACTTTTGTCCCCAATTGGGATGTAATGCAGTTTTACTCCGGAAACAAGACAATCACCTTCGTGCCCTTTAATGTATTTTGTGTTCTGATACACAGTTATCCATAGTTCTACATTCGGCAACATTTGACGGAAGAGATTTTGGAGATAATTTGTTACTTCATAGATATTTACTGCAGGGCAATCCCGAACGTCCCAGAATATTTTTAATTTCGGAGCTTGTCGGGGTTGGTGTCTTAAGGAGGCCATCTGTTTGAAATTAAGGGTTGTTCGGGTTTGGTTGTTTCGACCGCCACTCAAACCGAGAGCCCCATGCTTCTCGGCGTCGTTTGGTTCGCACCACCAACCGAGATCCACATCTCGGTGGTGTTTGGGTTCGGTCGACAAGTTTTAATCAAACTTGTAAATATTTACATCCATACAGATGGCCTCCTCAAGACACCAACCCCGACAAGCTCCGAAATTAAAAATATTCTGGGACGTTCGGGATTGCCCTGCAGTAAATATCTGTGAAGTAACAAATTATCTCCAAAATCTCTTCCGTCAAATGTTGCCGAATGTAGAACTATGGATAACTGTGTATCAGAACACAAAATACATTAAAGGACACGAAGGTGATTGTCTTGTTTCCGGAGTAAAACTGCATTACATCCCAATTGGGGACAAAAGTGTTGAAACAAGGTAATAATGTGTGATATGTATGATTTTGCGTTTCGTACCCCGCCCTCTGCATATGTCATGCTCATCTCGGGAAATGCAAGTTTTGATAGAGTATTTAAAAACCTTCATGATTTAGGATACACAACCATTTTGGGTTACCAAGAGGATAAGGTCTCAGAGACATTGATGCAAGTGAGCCAATACAGATTTAGGTGGACAGATTTGTGTGGCAGAAATGTTTTGATGGGGTCACAAACTTTAAAATTGAGAGAACACCCTCAAATCCCGGAAAACTCTGAGGTTGCAAGTGCTATTTTATGGGATATGGACACCTGTTCTATTCCTGAAACTGTTACTCACCAAGTTGCAAGCTCTTACATGACAAGAACATATCCTAGCATCCATATTCCCTATAAAGCATACGGAGATGCAAGCAAGTTTCCATCCAATGAGGAACGCCATACGATGGGATCTTGTGATGGAAAAAGAAACAAAATCTAGAAAGTGTATACTCTCTAGCAAGTTTCCGAGATGGGATTCAAGTGTAGTAAAAGAATTTCCACAGTACAGCTTCAAATAGAAAAATATAAATAGAAGGGTCTTGTGTTATAGGAAATTTAAGGACGGGGATGCATAAAATTGCTGTTTGATAAACAACTGTTTTGTTAAAATGTTCAAATTGCGATTTGAGATAACATTCAATTTATAATGATAACTGACATAGTTATTTAAACAAAACTACCCAAACCGAAGAAAAAGATAATGTTGAATGTAGATCGACCAGGCCTGAGGCAACCTATTTTAACTCGTACCAAAACTTTATAGGTTTTGACTTGACCGCTGCCCAAACCTATAACTTCAAAAAAGAAAGTCTACCTTTGGTCGGGTGATATCAAAATTTTTGTACATGCACCTCTTTTTCCCCATCTCATCAAGCCGGTTCTTCATAAGGAGGCTAAAATCATTTGCTCCACAACAAAAATCAACTACCTGCACAAAAATACAATAACAGCTTAAGTAATAAGAACAGACAACAGACCATATGCCACACAAAACGCAGTAAATTGGAATTATTTTTCTTGAATCAAACAAAATCCATTGCACAATCAACCAAATAATAGAATCCCACATAACTACTACCGGAAAACGTAATTCTTATAAGTAGGACCAGGGGTGGTTTCTTACCGTGTCACCATCTTCCACATACCATTTAAGCTTGTCAACTATCTGCACATTTAAAATCACGAAAAATAAATTAGCCATCAAAAAAAAAAAAAAAAACTAAGGTGACAAGATAGGTAGAGCAGGTGAACAGCATAAACTAGTCAAAAAGGTTGTTAGTGTGAGCCAGGTTGGGTTGAGACAGAAACACTATTTCGTGCTATTTCTTCAGATAAATAGATTATGGACATTGTACATTTCTATACATTAAAATTACGGTTAAGGCGACTTTAAACCAATTTGGCCCATTCAGCCCTTTTGAGCATTCCCTTTTAGCTTAGAATAAGCAACCTTCTATTTGACTTGTTTGAAATTAAAAATTAACCAAATTGACCCATCCTAATTTAATAAATTAAAAATTGTCACCTTCTCCAGCTTATCCACTTTTGTAAAATGGCGACCGAAGGATGTATACCGCATTCCATGTAGAAATGGTGCAAGGTACACTCTGAGTTTTTCCTACATAAAAAACAAAAGAAACCATTAGAGATGTATCGCCCTTCAACATATATATCCAACCAATCAATGCATTATGGCTGCTAATAGAGTATATAGCTAAACAGATCAGTCACACGCAATGCCCGAAAAAGCCAATCAAGTTTAGTAAACTATTCTATAAGTGAATAAAAGATGCCAGGACTATAGCAGAAAATAGGACTTCACGTGATATCTAACACCATAAAGAAAATAAGTATTGTTTTGGCATCTACCTTCCACTTCATCAGCTGATCAAGAACACCAGGCTCACAGACAGCCATTGCATCCTCAATGCTGCACCCTTCTTCAAGCTTCTTTAAGGCTACATGAATATCCTGCAGTAACGGGGTAGTTTAGATTACCGAGACATGGCATTCACACGGGTTCAGGTTTGGCAGTTAAGACTTAGGATAACGAGCCAACAAAAAAAGGGATGGAAACTTTCGCCCCATTTTACCCAATTGATCTGTATCCTTTTCTAGCATTCAATACATCTATAAGCTTTAGGAAGAAAAAAAAAGAGTAAATACCTCCACAGAACCTTCTACACTGGCCAAGATGATGGATTTATCCACGCTTGATGAATGTGCATGTGTAGATGGTACTTTTCCTAGGTGGTACTTCTTTACCTCGTCCAGTTTAATAGAAGATGCAGCGTCTTTCATTAGCGCCAGAATTCTGAAATGCACGAGGTAGCGTTCAAATTATTAAAACCTACAAGGATTAATAGTTTGCACTTTGCAGTGATCTAGATGTACCGGTGACAATTTGACCAATCTAGTTATGCATGGGTCGATTTGATTTGTGTTCATCTCAAATGGTCAAATTAAAGAATTTAGCTAAAAGGGTCAAACGTCATGCAAAGTCATAATACCTGGAGCATCAGGACGGAGTTGGTTTAGGTTCTGTTATATATCTCAAACTGGTCATATCAAATAATTTAGCTAAAAGGAAGAGTAGGTCAAAAGGGTAAAATGTCGCCTAAAGTCATAATTATAACCTGTTCCAAGCAGACCCCGTTTTGCCACCTCTAGTTTAATGTATCAGTGCGAGAAAACTGAGAGAGAGAAAGAGAAAGAAAGTATACCGCTGTTTTGAATCTTCATCGATAGGATGTAAAACTTCAGTCTGCAAAGAAGAATCATCTATCATGTTTTGCTTGCTGTCAGTTGCAGGAGTGTCATCCCCCTCCGAGTTGTTTGACTCTAACCCTTGCTGGTACTCATACAATCTAATCCCCAAAGATGGTTGGCCATCATTCGAGTTGGGCTTCTTAATTTTAGTTGGCAAACTCCTTCTAAGAGAGTTATTAGATGTATCTGCTACTTTCTTTTTCTTCAACGGTACTGGCACAGATGAAGTTGCTGCTCTCTTCTTACCTGAACCTTCCAGAACACTTTTTAGTTGATGTAAAGCAGGCTTCTTTTTGGATGCGAATTCCGAGACTCCAGCTCTCTTTTTGCTATTGGGTGTTTCAGATGGTTGATATGTCTTGCTGTGAAGAATATTTCGGAATTTGATGGTCCTAGCGGGAGTACCAACTCCCTTAATGATCTTATGTTCCCTTTCAATGGTCAAAAAATATGTATGTTAGAAGTAGAGGTACAAATAGAAAACAGTTCACATCAAAGTTGGACCAAGAAAACCAGTATATTATTCCGACCAAGTTGGGTAGCTAACTTTGTTTTGCCATTTTACTGCATAAATTACGATTACAAATACGATCATATGTTACTTCTTATTACAATACATGCAAATCTTTAATTAGTAAAACGATTAGGAGTAAAAAATTTGTGTGGCTTGCAAAATATTTGTTTCCAGATTAAGTATATATTTATTAGTTGACTGGTCAAAACTGCATCAGCTAGTGATAAACTTAACCATATCAATCAAGAGTTCCTAAACTTACATGCAATAAATCAACGCACGCGATTTAGGTAAAACATCATCCCAAACCCTTATTATAGAATCAACACCAGCTTTGCCAAACATAATACTCCTGCGGAAGGACCAAACACGAAGATAGTAACTGAGATTAATTACAAGAAGATCACAATAATTTTGGACGAAGATGTTATGAAAAATGTACTCTGTTTGGTGCACATAATAGAATTGCAAACAATATGTATATATGTGTGTATAACTTATGTTCTAGTTGATGTAGGAGTAGTTAGTTAAAAAAAACTAGATAAACTTTGAACATACTACATATAATCAAGAAACTATATAATAAAATGCCGGATAAGAAAGATCTATTTATGTTTTAGAACTTTTTTTCACGTGAAAAATTGGATAGATGTTATAGGTAGATTTCTAGGTTACTAAAGATCACGGAGACAAACAAAGAAGTTAAGTGGTGAGAATCAGGAAATGGAAGGAGTAACATTCCATTGGAAAAGACTCATTCATTCTACTACTCAGAAAAAACCAAACCTTTTGTGATCCCTTCATAGCAAGCACTGAAAGAGAAAATACCTAGGTATACATTTCCTGTGGTATGAAGTTGGACATCGCCTGCAAACAGCAAATTGCAATTGTTCCACCTTTTCGTTTTCTGTTTGCTTACAGACAGCACATTTGTGAGCAGGGCACATGAAAGGATCACCCCCAGCAATCTTTTTCTCAAGAGCTTGTGACTCAGCTTCATTGTCCTGTAGCAGCTTTGCTACACATTTTGGGTGATAAAAGTGACCACAAGTTGCAGCACTACAGCGGAAAACCTGCAGATAATACCACCATCAGGAAAGGCAAGACAAATGAGGCGATATCACAGAAATGGAATAATCACGGATAGTCTAACATCATTTTCATTCACCCTGATCAGTATCTGGTTTTTGACAATTCGTTGTGCTAGTAAGGAGAAAACAAATTACTCCAGTGACGAAACATATCAAATAAATTTGCAATGGCCAACAAATATGCCACCAGAGAACACAGATTTATATAAACTCAATAGTTACATACCTCTGTATTTGAAGATTTATCCGAAGACCCTAGTTCACCACAAACAAAGCATTGGTGTAGATTATACCGACAATTCTCACATATAAATTCTTGCATTTCCTACAAAATGATACAGACACGATATAAGAGAAAACCAATGCGAATACAAAAGACGGTGAGAAGAATAGTTAAGAAAATGAGACATATTGACATCATCCCAAAACGCATAAGTGTTCAACACACCTCCACTTCTTCAGGAGATAGACAAAGAGATTCACAATTTGATTCTCGTGCCTCCTTAGATTCTCTAGTTTTATGAAATGACCTAAAACATTTGCCGTCACAACTGCAATGTATAACGCAATCCATTAGAAAAACATAAAATGAAGATAATGCAGGCAATGGCTTCATCATAGGGAATGGTGGGGTGTGTGGGTTTTGTAACAGGTCGAAACAGATTCAGGTCAGAACATGAAGTATTACATAGGCCAAAAATTTTGGGTTAACCCGTCAATACATTCTTTCCACTTTCCTTGATATATCTAACTGAAGTACTTAATATGAACACTCGCCTTTATATATAAATATTGGCGTATTAGATGACTACAAAACTATATTAAAATACTTGTCAACTATAAAGTGATTCAAGAGGTCGTAGGCTTTAAATACTTATGTATTTATGTCACTTCAGATCACTTTTTAGTTTTTACCCATTTTATTTGTTATAAAAATATTATACCCAAAACCAAAAAAAAGTGGGTGAAACTTGCCACCTCAGATTAAAATAATACGCGTTCAAAAAATATGTAAAATACACCTGCATAGGATTTTAAAAGGCATAAGCCAAAAGGGAGATGAAACTATTTAAGAAAATGGCCGCACTGTGATTTACAAAGATGCACTCTATCTTTTAAGGTAAAGAAGAGAAAGTAAACATCACTATGTTGTCAAATTTTTAGACAATTGTAAGTGCTGAACAGACTTTCTTTAATCTGAATAGCCATAAACTTTCTATAATCCTAAATTTACATGAACAGAAGCGATTGGCACTAATCTACTTTTTCTGCACTTCATTTTAATAAACGACCATCACTTTTATCTGTAAATGCTAAAACCAATTCGCATATCCAAGAATAAACAAGCTTAAGCCATCCAAGGGGGTTATTTAAAGCAATAAGAACATGAAGTGATAAGTAGTACCAGAGAAGTTCTCCACCATCATCGCAAATGGCACAAAGTGAATCGAAATATTCTGCATCATCATTGGATTCGGACTCGCTATCTTCAGTCTCTTTAGTGATGAAGTCATTATCTGGAAGGTCGCCATTTGTATCATCAACTATAAAGCTGGGCTTTGTAGCAGTTCCCACAACCTATAACATAGTTACATTTAACATTCCGATACAAAGACGAATCAATAAAAAAGTAAGGAAGAAAAATCAGAAGCCACATCATACCTCGTCAGAAAGCTTCCTCTTTCTGGGATTCTCCAAAAAGGCAGCCAAAAACTGTTTCATACAAGAGTTGCAGGAAAATGTCATCAGAATCAGCAACTCTAATAGCATGCATACATGCTAGAATTTTAACTTTGACGAGTAAATTTCTGGGATGACATAGCCACACTAGGGCTGAGCATCGGGTCAAAACCAACCTGAACCGACCAAAACCGAACAGAAAAAGGCGAAAACCAATTTTGCGGAAAACATGAACCGAGAACTGAACCGAAGTGACTCGGTCGGTTTCAGTTACGTGTTTAGGTGTATTTTTATCAGTTTTGGCCCGAAGCGAACCAAACGGCCCAAACCAAAACCGTAACTAAATATAGCCAAAAACCGAACCAAGCAGGGTCGGTTCGACTTTGGTTGGACCGGTTCGGCTCGGTTTTTCGGTTTGGTTTGGTTTCCGGTCTGTTTTGCTCAGCCCGCATATCCAAGAATAAACAAAGCTTAAGTTGCCAAAAAACACGAAAACCAAGGAACTGTCCTAAACAAGTACTCGTCCAAAAACGTGTTGAATATCTGAAAAAAACAAATAAAACACGACAAACCTTAGACTTTGCCAATGTTGCGTCCCTCTTTACAGCTTCTCTGATAAAGTCGGTATGCTCTGTCAGATCATTCTCTGAAGGCCTGACGTTGTATAAGCTGCAAAATGAGAATTTAGTTAAGAAACGCGTACAAATAAAAATAAAAAACCACCAAGACCATCAACTATATATACCTGAAAACTTTCAAAAGGTGGTCCCATAAAGATTTCCCTGGCGCTTCAGGTTTGTTTTTACAAAAACATATCGAATGCACAGTGATCAATATAGTCCTAACCAAATTCGAATAACTCTTCCTAGGTTTCTGAAGCTGAATCCAGCGGTTATCTTTAGAAAGCACTGAAATCACGGGATTACCGGTCAAGGTATCATACTTCCAAGCTTTCACCTGCTGGTAAAACATTCCTAGACCCTTATCAACCGTGCCCCTTAAGAAAACAGGCCCCACGTCAGTTCCTGGACTCTCACTTTCGTCCCATTGCACAGGTAGGTTTGAAAATGAAAGGGGTTCGTCATTTCCGTCTTTGAAATAATAGTCTGAGACAGCATCTGGAAAAGTCTCGCCCTCATCATCGGAAGATGCCATATTCACAGAACACTACTCAAATACACACACAATTTTTTTATACCGAAATCAAATAAGCTCATATAAGGCGAAACAAACACCCCCTTAGTCTTCATTATAAACCTGTATCTAACGAAACACATAATCAATAAAATCGCTAACAACACAAAATTAAATTATCACGAATTTCACATAAAACACACAATTAAAGTAAAATAAATAAATAAAATTCACCTTTCAATTAATGATGTAAAAAAAATCCCAATTTTTGACTGCATGTAATTGATATATAAATAGGACTTAAAAGTCTACCCGACCAGAACCCGAATCCTAATAATCATATTCGGGTCGGATCGGGTCGGGTCGCTCGGGTCCAAAAATGTATTCGGATCAATTCAGGTTGACCCGAGTTCTAATTAGAATCGAGTTCCGGTTTACAATCTTTAGCCTTGACCCGAACCTGACTTGACCCGACTTAAGTTACACTTTTTACATTGTATTAAACTTAAATGAGCCATTTTTTACACTTTTTCTTTATACTCGGGTTGACCCGAACCCGATTTGACCTGACCCGAGTTCTAATTAAGCTCGAGTTCGCGTATGTTTTTTAGAGTCTTCACCCGAATTGACACGACTCGAATTGACCCGAACCGGGTTGACCCGACCTAATTCACACCCTTAGTTCTATGTGATCTTTTTTTTCTTGTATTACTAGTGACTTGTTTGACTTGCTTTAACATTTAACTTAACGACAGTTTAAATTTTATTACCATGTTAGTGTTGTCCCTTATATTTGTTATGATTAAACAAGAAAGGAAGATAAAAAATTGAAGATTTGTAGAGAGAGAAAGTAGTGAGAGAGAGTAGAGAGAAGTGTGTGAAACAATAGGAAGGTTAGATTAAGAGAAAATGAATCAACCAACACCTTTCCTACCATGCTATGAAGGGTATTTATAGCCTTTGCCTACATGTGGCATAATGGGTTATATGATTATGGGTCGGGCTTTCCTTTTGGGCTTTGGTTACTTATGAATGAACCTTAGCTTAAAGTTAAACCCGTAATACACGACTAACCTACTACCTATTACAACGTTCTAATATACGATACATAATAAACATTTGATCGAGTATTCTTGTTTGACTCAATATTTTGAGGCTAACAATCTCCCCCAATGAGAGGTCATTACCCTTTGTCATTTGGAGATTTGTAGAGATTACTAATCTCGCCATAAATGAGTCTTGAACGTGTAATGGTAGTCTTTTTCTTTCATGTTGTGATCTTTGAGCCTTTGTCGTTGTCTTTCGACTTTGTCTTTTGATCTTGAGATCTTCAAATCATCCTTGACTTGTCTTTGCCATCTTGTGATCTTGTGTCATCATCAACATGCTCACACTATTAATTGTTGAATATGTCTTTAGGCATGAGTATGTGGTTTTGAATCTTTGACTTTGCTGAGTACACCGTGACGCCACCTTCTCGAGACAGAACATAGACACGGACTGAATGGCTTTGACATTCGTCCTAAATCGGTAGCGTTTTACCTCCGGTCAGTGAAGACCGTTATACGATATTAAATACCGTACCTGTGATAGGTAGATTCAGTTAAGAATCTCCTTGACAGGGTTTTGCGTCTGTACTAGCCGTTCTCTTTACTCGACCGTCTCAAAGCAAGACTGTGAACATAAAGAGTGAATCAATTGGATAAATATCCGCTTGATTAAGGTCGTCAATTCAAATTCCTGGAACAAGTTTGATTCTTGAAGAATCTTACCATTGTTGCTTTTCAGTTGACACAAGCTTGATTCATAAGAATCTCACAAGTCACCTACCGTAGCGCTGTTTGATGTTGACGCTAGAAGGATTTCCATTCGTCACTGTGAATATTAATGAATATCACTCTGAATGTTCTGGCAAGACCATAAAGATATTGCGTAGAAAATTGAAACGAGTTTGAATCAATTCAGAATCAAACCACTGTTGCTTTTTAGTTTACATGTGTTCAATTCATAAAGAATCTTACACATGACCAACCGTAGTGATGTTTGATGTTAACATTGGAAGGATTTCCACTCATCATTGTGAATACTAAGTAGTATCACTCTGAGTGTTCTAGCAATATCGCAAGGATATAGCATAGGACTCTCTTTATCGTTATTCCGTGTGTCTTAACGAGATTTGATTGATCTCTTGGCTCTAGACTCGATTTG
The DNA here is from genome assembly GCA_025667525.1 of Glebionis coronaria. NCBI lineage: Eukaryota > Viridiplantae > Streptophyta > Magnoliopsida > Asterales > Asteraceae > Glebionis > Glebionis coronaria. The sequence goes on along the minus strand of CM046879.1, from coordinate 51,175,765 downwards.
TGCACTTTTAGTGGTCGGAGGCTGGAGCAGATGTCACCTATTCAATTTCAACTATCTCGGAGTAAGAAAGCTAATGGAAGTCATGTTGTTCTCCGTGACAATAAAACAAACTTTTTTTTAGAGAAGCCTGAGTCAGCTGGGAAAGGGTTGTGCATTACATCACTGGGTCCATGATGAGTTTGTCTTCATGATGTGTTGACCCGGTTTCTGCCTAAGTTGTATGGAGGGCTTCTTTGTTTACACCATTTATCCTTACATTTCTTTTTCATTCTTCAACCCCTTCAATGCTTACCAAGACATCATTACTAGCACCTTGTTGTGATTGTTCCAGTGCTAGCATCAGTACTTAGTCGGCATTCAGCTACGTTCACATTCTACTCCATCTTTCCTAAGGACTTCTAATAATCTATTGGATTGTCCCTGGGAAGATCCCTCCGGTTCTGGTTGGATCATAGAACTTAAACCTAACCACCGTTTTGACACCAATAACGTCGTGAATTAAAGATGTTGTGGGTATTTGATCGTAACCATAAAAACCACTTCAAATGTATAACAAGGTGTTTGAAAAACATTTAACACCTTGATAGTTTTTGTCGTTTCAGAAATGCTCCCCCTTCACATGAGCATCGATAATCGAAAGTGTTTTGCACATGTAGGTAAGAGTTAAAGTGCTTGAGTCTTATATAAGATCACATTTTAATCACATTTTCTCCCATTATCTCTAATATATAAAATCTTTTGATATTAGAGATACCAAATTTGATTTAAATATATTTTGGAAAATAGTCTTGAAAATCTCCGGGATAAGGATGTGTCAATCTTTGCATGAAGTTGAAATGCTCCCTCTCAAAAATTGATCCAATTGAATTGTCATTGTGAGGATGTGATCCACAGTTCGCTTTTTGAGGATGGGAGTTATTGAACACACAATTTTTGAAAGATTTTGAATAATCATTGAAAAATTCTTGAAAAAATTGTGTTCAACGCTTTTTTGAAAAATCCTATTTCTTTTTGGCTAAAAGGTTTTTCTAAAGCATATACTTGAGTTCATAGACTTTGAATGTCTTGACGAATCCCTCAAGTGTAAGAAGATTTCTCTTCTTTTGTTGAGGATAAGAGCACGAAATCGTACACTCCCCCGTGAATATAGATCCGAGTTGCAATCTGAAAGTGATTACAAGCCATTTTGTTGAGCTCAAAACGTTGAATGTTTTGTGAGAAGCTCAACCCGTGATAGATTGCTCTACCCAAGTTATCTTTAAAGATACACTTTCCTTTATTTGAGGTCCGAGTTACAGTCTGACATTTAACTGTAAGTCGTGTTCATGAGCTTAAAAACTTTGAATGTTTTTAACGAAAGCTCATGACCGAGAAATTTATTTTTCCTGTTGTTTAGGATAATTATCAACCGTGATCAACTTTCCTTTCTTTGAAGCACGAGTCACAATCTGAGATAATTGTAAATCATTTTACATCTTAGTTGTGAAACCCTTTAGACACTAGTTTCTCAGATATTTGCTTCTTTAGCAACCAAACTATGAGTGTGTCTTTTGTTGAATGGTATTTAAAGATTGGACCTTTGGGTGTCCGTTGAGTCTTGACTTCTGTACCTGCACTCTTTATAGTAGTTTGTATGCTTGCATATTTATTAGTGATATCTTTGTGAGAACCATGTGGGGGGTTCACAGTGAACCTTTGTCGTGCTAGAGGGAAATATTTTTCCAGTAGGAACCCATTTAAGACCAGTTGTTTTGAAGATTCTACCCGTTGGTATCCACTTAAGACAAGGTCTAGGAAACGTAGTTTTCTCATGTACAACGGAAGACTTAATTGGAGAAAAACTATTTCCTATAGGGTTTCATCTTTGAGATGCTCTAGCTTTTTGGTTCACCTTGTTCAGGACTTTTGTGATGCAATCATCATGAATGGCATTAAACACACATTTGTTACATTTCGTGCAAACAAAGTGCTTAGCATCTGAGAAGGATCTAGTGTTCCTAGGATAGGCTGATTTGGGCACATCATAGAAGGGTCTAGAATTCCTAGATGTGTGATTAGCACTCCTAGGTTTCGGTTGGGTCCTATCTCTTGCATGTGTCTTTATCTTATCATCCTCTAGATAGCTTTTATGACCCGTGTCATTTGAACTACTCCGAGGCATGTTCTTGGAGCTATTTCTAGAGTTGCTTGAAGCATTCATGTGATTGGGTTTTGCATAGGCAAAGTTTGTTAAGGGGGATCTAGATAGTGGAGTGACTGTTTTTGGCAAATTGCTACGCACGTCAACTTGGGATGCAAACCTCGAGTTCGATGTTTTGGGTCTTGCATATTTAAACGCATTCGGTTGTCTAGAAACTGAGCGGTTTCTGAATGGTTGAGTGGGAGGTTTCCCCAAGATTGACTGATTTGCTAACTTAGTATCCACACTATTTCCTTTTAGCTTCCTTAATTCATTTTTCACCGCTGTTAATGCAAAAACCTTTTCCTGAATCTGAGCTTTCAATTGCTCATTTTGTAGAAGTAATGAGTGACACGTTGTTCTAACTTAATGTTCATATTATCAAATATGTCGTTATCAGCATTCGCGTCATTACTATCTACAGTGTCGATAGGTTGCACAGATATTTCACTTAATGAAGCAGGCGGAGGACTTGGATTTTGAGAAGCCAACTTTGATTCTAACAAATTTATTTGTTTCACAAAATGTTCTTTTTCCACATTAGAATCTTGAATCTTACGATCCAGTTTTTGTTCAAGAACAACGTTTGCTTTTTCAAGTTTTTCAAAATAAGCTTCAAATTTGTCATTTTACTTCAAAAACTCGAGTTTGGCATCCTCAAAATCTTTTGTCTTTTGAGCTAACATAGTTTCAAGCTCATGAATCTTAGAATCAATATATTGATGATCATCATACACAACATTTAATTGTACCTCAGCCATTGGCTCCTCATTATATATGGATCTGATATTTGCATCATTGGTTGCTTGATCATTCCCTGAGTTGTTGATGGTATGCTGCTTTTCTGATTCTGTCCCACTGCTTTCTGTGCCAATCGAACAAGCATCCAATGTTTGACCATCATCGACATTGCTCTCGTTCTTCTGCATTAAGCTGTTATTCACACTTCTTTCAACTTTTAGTTTATGACGTGTTCTTTCAGCAATGGACTTCCTTACAACACTCATGTGTTGAAGAAATGTCTCCTTGAATTCTTGAACTTCTAACCGAGTATATTCAAAGAAGTATTTGTTTATGAACTCTCGATCATAGTGTACAGAGACCTATGTATCAAAGAATTGCTGAAACTGATTCTCGAGAACCATAACGGCATCTATGGATTCAACCTCTTGAAATTCGTCGTTGGAAAGTTGTTGTTCAAGGTGATCTACATTGAGTAGCATTGTGCTTGTGAATGTCTCAACATCTTGTCCAGTGAGTGATATGAATACCCGTTTGAATCCAAGTTCGACGCGAGTGCCTTTTAAATCGTCATTTGAAATAACTTGAAGGTGTGACTAGAGTGATCTAAAGTGTGTCATGCATCGTTCTTTTACAACCGACATCTTGGATTTGAGTGCATGCACATCTTGTGTTGCGGAAGCCATAATGAGTGTTTCAGATGATGAAGTGACTTTGGATCTTAAGTAGATATGGTGTGATTGTGTTGTTGTTGAAATTCCGAAAATTCCGATTTTTCTCAGTCCGACAATAAATTCCTCAGTCCGACAAAACGATAAACCGAAAAATTTTGAATTACAAAATTTTGATTTCAAGTTAGAAATAGCCAATAACTAGTAGGGAAAATTTTGAAAAATGAAAATTTTAATGAAAAATAAAACCTAAAAAATTTGAAATTTGGCTTAAAAATTTGAATATTGGTCCGAAAATTTGAATTTTTGGTCGAAAAATTTTTTGCTTTGCCAAAATTTGAAATCGAAGCTTAAATGGACTACAAATGGTCTAGGAAAATTTTTAATTTTCTATGGTTTTCTCGCCAAAAAACTTTTTTTTTTCTTTCTATGGCTTAAATGGCCTAGATAGTGGCTAAGTCTAAAAAATACTCGAACAAAACTTAACCAAACAGATCGCAATGTACATCGGAATGTTGGATCGCAATGTCCATCGGAATGTTGGATCGCAATGTCCATCGGAAAGTTGGATTGCAATGTCCATCGGAATGTTGGATCGCAATGTCCATCGCAAGTCTGATCGCAATGCTTGATCGTAAGATTGGATCGCAATACCTGATCGTAATGACTAGATCACAATACCTAATCGTAAGATTGGATCGCAAGTCTGATCGCAATCCACGATCGCAAGTCTGATCGCAATCACGATCGTAATGTCTGATCGCAATCCACGATCGCAATGTAGAAACCCCGAGGGATTTTGCGATCGGAATACACGATCGTAATGTGTAAACCCCAAAGTGTTACGATGGATAACCAAGTTCGAACCTTTATGAAAACAAGTTAAGATTTTCACAACGATTCCGTGTATGAATCCAAACCAAAGTAAACAAAATCTTACCACTTGTATGTAGATGATCTATAGTACGATTTAGAACACGAAAAACATAGAAAACACTGTGAATTCGAGATGAATTTAGGAGAAAATCACACGAACCGAATAATATGGCAACAACGAATCACAAAAACTACTCCATGGCGATTGATACCAATTGTTGTCCCTTATATTTGTTATGATTAAACAAGAAATGAAGATAAAAGATGGAAGATTTCTAGAGAGAGACAGTAGTGAGAGAAAGTAGAGAGAAGTGTGTGAAACAATGGGAAGGTTATATTAAGAGAAAATGAATCAACCAACACCCTTCCTAACATGCTAGGAAAGCCTTTGCCTACATGTGGCATAATGGGCTATATGATTATGGGCCGGGCTTTCCTTTTGGGCTTTGGTTACTTATGAATGAACCTTAGCTTAAAGTTAAGCCCGTAATACACGACTAACCTACTACCTATTACAACGTTCTAATATACGATACATAATAAACATATGACCGAGCATTCTTGTTTGACTCAATATTTTGAGGCTAACAGTTAGTCCTTATATTAACGGGATATTCATATAAACACTTGAACTTTGATTTTCGAAAAAATAATATTTTTCAAAAAACGTATAACTTCCAAAAAAAAATTACAATAAATTTTTGTAAGAGTTTTTTTAACAAATTTTTTTTTACAAAAACGTATAGCTTAAAAATATGTTTGTACGGTTTTTTTGCACAAAAATATTTTGGATTTTTTTTTTACAAAAATCATACTTTTTTTTCAGAAATTACATTTTCGAACGTTTTTATCATTATTCGTTCGATTTTATATTTTCATCATTTATTTTACGTTTTCATCAGTACTTTTACGTTTTCATTAGTAATTTTATGTTTTCATCAGTAATTTTACGTTCATCAATAATTTTACGTTTTTATCAGCGTTTTTACGTTTTCTTCAGTATTTTTAGGTTTACGTCAGTAACTTTACGTTCGCAACAGTATTTTTACGTTTTCGTCAGTTTTTTACGTTTTCATCAGAATTTTTACGTTTTCATCAGCAATTTTACGTTTTCGTCAGTATTTTACGTTTTCGTCAGTATTTTACGTTTTCGTCTGTAAATTTACGTTTTCGTCAATATTTTTACGTGTTCGTCAGTAAATTTACTTTTTCTTCAGATATTTTACATCTTCGTCCGTAATTTTACGTTTTCGTCAGTAAATTTACGTTTTCGTCAAAAAATTTACGTTTACGTCAAAAATTTACGTTTTAATCTGAAAATTTACGTTTTCGTCATTCTTTTTACGTTTTCTTCAGTATTTTAATATTTTCGTCGATATTTTTACGTTTTTGTAAATAAATTTACGTTTTCGTCAGTTTCTTTACGTTTTCGTCTGCAAATTTACGTTTTCGTCATCAAATTTACCTTTTCGTCAATATTTTTACGTTTTTGCCAGTAACTTTATGTTTTCGCCAGTAACTTTACGTTTTCGTCAGTAAATTTATGTTGCCGTCAGTAAAGTTACTTATAAAAACGTAAAAATACTAACAAAAAAGATAAAAATACTAACGAAAACGTGAATTTACAAACGTAAATTTACATAAGAAGACGTATTTTTTTCTGAAAACGTAAATTTACTGACGAAAAAGTTAAAATACTGACGAAAACGTAAATTTACATACGAAAACGTAAAATTACTGACGAGAATGTAAATTTACTGACAAAAACGTGATGTTATTGACAAAAACGTAATTATAGAGATGAAAACATAAAAATATTGACAAAAACGTAAATTTACAAACGAAAACGTAAAAATACATACGAAAACGTAAATTTACAGACGAAAACATAAATTTACCGACGAAAACATAAATGTACAGCCGAAAACGTAAATTTTCAGACGAAAAGGTAAAAATACTAACGAAAACGTAAATTTAGAGACAAAAACGTAAATTTACAGTCGAAAACATAAAATTATTGAGGAAGACGTAAAATATTTGACGAAAACGTAATATTTGAAGTCACATACTTTTTTTTTAAAGTTGTACATTTTATTTTTATTTTTAAATCTAATTTTAGCTATTTATATTAATAGCCGTTAATATAAAAGACTAACGTTGTAATAAACAATTAAACTGTCGTTAAGATAACCTGCTAAGTGCTAACCACTTAAACAGGTCACCTGGTATACACAATGTACGAAATCATAAAGTTTAATGATAATATAGGAAAAAAATTGTTACACAGAACGGTAAAAGGTGACAAGTTATATGCATTTTTAAGTCATTAGCCCATATAAATTGTAACACCTCATTTGGTAAAATGGAATATCACAGTAATTTATGGCGTGTCATCAAAGCATGCAAGGTAAATGTCTAAACATTCATGACCATAAAAGGAAATACCGGAAACAAACATCAGTAGTCCAAGTAACTCAACCACAAGCAAATATAAGTACTGTAAAGGAAAGGACTAAACAATGTCCAACATGAAATAAAGTAAGATAAAGTATGATAAATGCGTAAGATATAGAAGGCTGGATAGCTTCCATCCGAATGCACATACTCTTGAGATCCTACTTGCGACCTTGGGTACCTGCCGTTTGGGAACATAGAAATAGAAACGGCTGAGCATAACGCCCAGTGCACGGATATACAATAAAGCATGGAAATACATAGAATAATGAAAGCATAAAATGAACATAAAGCATGATTATCCTGAATGGCAGCGGAAATGAATAAGTCCTGGGAAACCTAGAAGTATAACATGTTTACTGATTTTAGTTCTGAAAACATAGCTTATGTTTACTTATGAAAATCTGTGTTAGTTTAATATACCAAAAGCCAATATAGGTCATGAGGTCAACAACGTGCATGAATACTTGGAGAGGTGACCTCGTCATGCAATTAGAGGGGATGCCTCTAACTAATATGGTCTGGTAGGAGGGATCAGCTCCTTGTGAAGGATGCAAGGCACACACCACATTCACCATGAAAATCCTGACTGAAACTGTAACTAGGATGCACCCATACGCCCCGCATGATAACATAATAATAAATAAGGCCAAATAAACTGAAGGGACGCCACGAGCTATCACTCCGTCGTGGTGAAGTCATAACACTGGTGCCTCCAGTGTTATGGTTATGGTACCTCCATAACTAGGTGAAGTTGGCATGCATGTATATGGCTAAGGTAACTAATTAACATAAGCATTTAAATCCGTGACTACTGGGAAAATAGTTGGCTGCATATGGGAAATCCTAATAAAGGAAGAGAGTGTCCTTACTAAAGGACGGAAAATCCGTACCTTGTGTCCATTAGAAGCTAACGGAAACGCTGTAGAACCTACTCCGCCTTGACGGATAATACTACATAAGATGAGGAACGCGTATGAGTTGTTTGAGATACGTGTATTTTACTGATCTTGTGTGTTCTTGGCTTATTATTCATGTTCTGTCATGTTTTACTGTTTAGTGGTATTATATGTAGTTATTCTTGTGTTCTGTTGTATGTTATTCATGTAATTTTATAAGGTATTATAATACTTGTATTGTAGTACGCAGTAACTTTCTAAAATTAGCAGGTTTCCTAAAATAGCAGTTTCTAAAAAAAGAAAGTTTCCAAAAATAGAAAGAAGCTAAATTATTAAGATAAAAATATAAGTTAAGCTTATAAGTAAAAATACAAGTCATAGATTAAATGTTATAGCTTATTAAATGGTTAACATGGTCAATTTAATAAACTATAGATTATATGAATTTAATTAAAATAACGTGTTTAATTAAATTAGGCTAATTAAATACTTAGGTTAAATCATGAAATATTACTTTTAATATTTAAAACCTAAGTCTTGTCAAATAAATAAAATAAACTAATGTTATTAATTCTCGAGCCCGAACCCGTGTTCTAAAATAATCCCGAACCCGGAAAGTACCTAGCCGACACCACACAGCCGGCGGCTAGTGGTGTCATTCGGCGGCTAACCCACGGCCAGTGGCTACCCGGCTAGCCGGTTTCCACTACCTAGCTATAGTTCCCCCTGCTTGTATCTCGACTACCGACTGCCCGAGCCAAAGTACACCCCGGCTTAAGCCGGGTTCCCACTGTTCTCTACATAGTCCCACCGAGACCCTATAGGTCTCAGTTGACACTCAAACCAAGCCAAAACACACCAAAACTATACCCCGACTTGCGTCGGGGTCCCTTGTGTGCGATCGACCCAAAACCAAGCCAAGCCGAGACCTTGGTGGTCTCGGTGGTGGTGCAAAAGCCAAGCCGAGAGCCTTGTGCTCTCGGATGTGTGTCGGCCGAACCAAACCAAACCCCAATCAACCTTAATTCTTGATTCTTGATTAACCATAACATGTTTTAATACTTTTTTAAAGATTTAATTAACATGTATGCATGAATTTAATAAAAATAATCAAAAGAAAAAGGTTGTGAAGATTACCGAATGCGTAGATGATTAAGGTTAATAAACACGAACACGTACACACCAAAATTGAAGATCAAAATCAACAAACACCACCTTGGTGTTATTGTTCGACCGGCGGCAAGAGGAGGAGGGGAGGACTAGGGTTTCTTAATTTTTAACAAAACTAACTTATGATTATTCCGTGGAAGTTTTATTAAACATGAATTAGTATTGGGCTAATGGGCCAAAGGCCCTTCTCCTTCCTTCTTGTCTCCTAGCCGCGACCATATAGAGCCCACAAGGCAAAACCATAAACTTCCTAGTTAAATAAATATTCGCATAGTGTCGTGTTTAAATATCGTGAATTAAATGTTGTGTTCATGTCACATTTATAATACACGTAAATACTTGTTATTTAATGTTGTGACACGTGTAATATATTATAAATGGAAAATTTTAATTTATGCGTATTTTCGTGTATTTACTGTTCATGGTATTTTAATGCGGGTTTTACGACTCTGCCCCTCTAAAAGAATAATTAGTCCTCGAATTAGAGAAAACATAAACTGAAAGAAACATACCCGAATCAGAACTGGAAATGAGGGTAAGAAGTCCGTATAGACTCCTCCGTCTCCCAAATGGCTTCCCGCTCAGGATGATCCCTCCAGAGGATTTTGACGAACGAGATCGTCTTCCTCCGCATGACACGATCTTGTCGTTCAAGAACTCTCTCGGGTTCTTCGACATATGAAAGATCCTCTCGAATTTGATCAAGCGGATACTAAACAACATGAAGGGGATGGTAGTTTTATCCTCTGAGTAAGGACACATGGAACACGTTTTGAACGTGTGATAGCTGAGGCGGTAACGCTAAACGATATGACACTTCACCGACGTGTTCTATGATGTCAAACGGTCCGATGAACCGAGGACTGAGCTTCCCTCTGATTCCAAAACGCTTAGCTCCACGTGCTGGCGAGACCTTGAGGAAAACATGATCACCCACGTTGAAGAATAGATCTCTACGATGCTTATCGACATAGCTCTTCTGACGAGCACGAGTTTCCTGCAGCTTCGCCTTGGCGACGACGACCTTCTCATTAGTCACCTCAATCATATCTGGACCCTCAATCAGTCGTTCACCCACCTGATCCCAGCATATTGGGGCGCGACACTTCCTACCATACAACATCTCAAAAGGCTGCACACTTGTTGCTAGCGTGCCAACTGTTGTTGTATGCAAACTCCACTAGATATATATAATCATCCTAGCTTCCTGTCCATTCTAGAGCACACGCCCGCAACATGTCCTCCAATGTCTGAATGGTACGCTCCGTCTGTCCGTCGGTCTGAGGATGAAATGCAGTGCTAAGCTTAAGTCTGGTGCCCCAAGCTTTCTGCAGACTCTGCCAGAAACGTGAGGTGAAACGAGGATCTCTGTCAGAAATGATGTCTGATGGAGTACCATGCAGTCTCATGATCTCCTTCTGAAAAGTGTACGCCAACTTGCTGACCGGATGTTCCTTGTGGATTGGCAGGAAATGAGCAGATTTGGTCAATCTATGGAAAATAACCCAGATGGCGTCGTTTTTCTTCTGAGTCACTGGAAGACCAGTTACAAAATCCATGGAGATCTTGTCCCACTTCCATTTTGGAATATCTAATGGTTGCAGTAAACCACTAGCCCTCTGTTGTTCGATCTTAACCTGCTGGTAGATCATACATTTGGAAACGAAGGTGGCAACATCCTGCTTCAAACCACTCCACCAGAAATGCTGCTTGATGTCGTGGTACACCTTGGTGCAACCAGGATGTATGGTAAATAGAGAGTTGCGAGCTTCAGTCAACACAACTTCCCTGAGTGTAGAGTTATCAGGAACAACTAGTTTAGTGCCCTGCCATAAGATACCGTCATCATCAACACAAAATTCCGTCTGCTAATCAAGGTTCTGAATGATAGCCTAAATCTCACCATCATCTTTCTGAGCTTCCTTGATCCTAGAATGTAAGTCTGGTTCCACTCTAAGATTTGCCCAGTAACTATGTTGTCCTTGTACGCAAAACACAATGTCTGTCATCTCCAGGTCACAGATGATCTCCTTTGCAATCCATATGCCAGCAATCAGGCCTGACCTTCTGCTTAGAGCGTCTACACAACATTCGCCTTACCAGGATGGTACTGAATGTTAGTGTTATAATCCTTCAGCAGCTCTAACCATCTTCTCTGTCTCATGTTTAGTTCTTTCTGGGTAAAGATGTACTTGAGACTCTTGTGATCTGTGAAGATGTCATATGATTCACCATACAAGTAATGTATCCAGATCTTCAATGCAAAAATAACTGCTGCAAAAGTCATGTGTAGGATAGTTCACCTCATAAGGTTTAAGTTGTCGTGATGCGTATACGATAACTTTCCCATGTTGCATGAGAACACAACCTAGACCCTTTCCTGAAGCATCACTATAGATCTGAAATCCACCTGTACCAGATGGGAGAGTAAGAGTAGGTGCAGATATCAACTTTTGTTTAAGGTCTTCAAAGCTCTTCTCTCGTTCTTTAGTCCAGACGAATTTCTCTCCTTTTCTCATCAGCTTAGTCAAAGGTAAAGCTAACCGTGAAAAGTTATCTACAAACCTTCGGTAGTAACCAGCTAAACCCATAAAACTTCTGACCTCTGTTGCTGATGTAGGTCTCGGCCATTTAGTGATGGCTTCAACATTTGCAGGATCCATGGTGATCCCCTCTGCAGATACAATATGGCCCAGAAATGCCACCTTGCTTAACAAGAACTCACACTTGGAGAACTTGGCATACAACTGCTTTTGACGAAGAATTTGCAAAAATGTACGAAGGTGTTCCTCATGTTCTTCCTTGGATTTGGAGAAAATCAGGATATCATCAACGAAAATGATAACGTACTTGTCAAGAAACTCATAGAAGACACGGATCATTAGGTCCATGAAGACTGCTTGAGCATTTGTGAGTCTGAATGGCATGACTACGAACTCGTAGTGCCCATAACGTGTACGGAAAGCAGTCTTAGAAATATCCTGCTCTTTAACCTGTAACTGATGGTAGCCGGACCTCAGATCGATCTTTGAAAAATACTTGGCGCCCTGAAGTTGATTAAATAGGTCATCAATACGCGGTAAAGGATAACGATTCCTGATCGTGATCTTGTTCAGCTCACGATAGTCTATACACAAATGCATGTTGCCGTCTTTCTTCTTTATGAATAACACTGGTGCACCCCATGGCGATGCACTAGGACGGATGAAACCTCACTCCAGAAGTTCCTACAGCTGATCTTTTAACTCCTTAAGCTCAATGGGAGCCATGCGGTAAGGAGCCTTGGAAATTGGCTCTGCTCCTAGAATGAGCTCAATTCCAAACTCGACTTCACGAACAGGTGGTATGCTCGAAAGTTCATCAGGAAATTCATCAGGAAATACATCAGGAAATTCTGACACAATAGGCTGATCTTGAATCGATGGAGACTCAGCAGCAATGTCATGAATGTTGGCTATGAAGCCCTGACAGCCATGTGATAGTAATGCACGCGCATGCATAGATGAAATAATTTGTACAGACCTCCCTGGGAGAAAACCATGGTGTATGTACTTTGGAGATTTGACATCACCAAAAATAACCCGATAAGTGTGGCAGTCTATCGTAGCCTAGTGTTTGGATAACCAGTCCATGCCCAATATCATGTCAAAATCGTACATGTCTAATGAAAGTGCCTCAACTCTGCGGATTCTATCACCAAATTCTAGGGGAAGATCTCTGTACACCTGGGTGATTCGCACAGAGTCCCTAAGTGGCGTGGAAATGCTTAAGGCATTATCTAATGGCATAGGGGAAATCCTAACACGTGTAGCAAAAGCTATGGATATGATTGAATGAGTCGCTCCAGTATCAAACAAAACGCATGCTGCCTGACCATTCATAAAGAGATTTCCAGTGATGGTACCTAGAGTCTTGTTCGCCTGCTCCTTGGTAGTAGTGAACACGCGACTAGAAGTAGGAGGTGGTTTGGAGTCGGCATGTCCTGAGGTGCCTTCTATTTCACCTTGGCGACAATCCTTCTGTTGATGGCCTGGCTAGCCACACCTGAAACAACCACCAGTACCTCGGCGGCAAACACCCATTAAGTGTATGCGGGAACAAGTAGGGCAGATGGGATGCGTGAACCCTCCAACATGCGTCCTAGCTAGCTGAGAGCCTGTTTTAGGATTACATGCATGAGACATGATCATGGAACATAAGCATGATTACATAGAGAGTTTAATTAGTTACCAGATGAAGCAGAACGGTTAGGATGCGAACCTCTACGGTCTTGATCCCTTCCATTGCCTCTGCTCCTAAATATGAGTTGTTGGAGTGTCAGAATACCATAACATAAGACAGTTTAACATGAAAGAAGGTAGATGTAGGGACATGCTGCTGTTAGAGTGGTTGGCATTGTTACGGTAATTGTCATTACTGCCACGACTATCTGAAGCAGAACGGTCATAGGACTGACCGTTTCCCTTGGATGATTGTTGCTGAGCGACCGCAGGTTTCCGGTCCTCAGTTTTATGTCTGAAATATAAAGTTGAACAAAGGATGATATAAGAATGAAAATACTAAAAGAAATGAATGGTTAACATTTGGTGATTGAAGATACCTGATATGAGTGAAATCTCATATCAATTATATCATAATTAGCCCTAAAACACAAAGCAAAATACCTGATTTTGATTTAGAAAAGCAGTATTATGGGTATACTTTATTGTTTGTGCTTGTGTCGGTAAAAAGATACAAATATGAAGCAAACAAGGAAATCAAGCCATTATTGATGAAGAAAAGACAAAAGGAGAATGAAAAGTGACAAGTCAAACAAAGTCAAAGAACCTTTCTTGACAACTTTGAATGTAGAAGGACTAAAAGTACAAATTTGTAAAAGTCAAGAACAAAGTCAAACATGGTCAAAGTTCAAGTCAACAAATCAAGGGATCATTTATGTGCAAGTATGAAGTTAAAAGGGCCAAAATTGACAAGTTGGTGAAGTTCCTAGTTCAAGTTTCCAAGCTAAAAACAAGAAGGGTTAAATCTGCCAAAGTTGAAAGATATTACTTGCTTAATTCGTGTGAAAGACAAGCAACCAATGAGAAACCTCTATTTCTTATACTCGGATCACTAGCTCACACACATTTATTAAAGAGAGAGAGTTAGTGGCGAATCACAACAGTGCAACCATCAGCCAATCATATTTCACTAACCAGATAACGATCCGTGTGTTATTCTCTCACCAAATAAACACATGCCACGTGTCTTACTCAATCCTAGATCGTGGAAAATGATAGAGACATTTTCATGAGAAGCTCTCAACATGAAAAGTACTTGCCTTTGCAAGACAAAGCCAACCCAGTCAACCAATTAAACTGAAATCCATTCAAAAATAAATCCCCAATTGTGTTCTTCAACTACAGATTTTAATTAACAAATTCAGGCTACGTGGAAGCTGGGGATTGGTTGCTATACTTCATTCATCCTCACCAACACTCAACTGCACTCTATAAATACCCCCAGATGTCTTCATTATTTGTAATGTAGAAAAGTGTGAAAACACACACACTTTTAATCTCTCTCTTTTTCAGTTAGAATTTCAGTTAGAAACTTCTCTCAAGTGTCTGACAAACACTTGAGAGAGTTTGTTAGTTTGCTAGATCCTTTGTAAAAGAATTTACCATTAATGCAATCTCACTTTACCTAAATTTCACTTTCACTCTCAATTCTTACTTCAATCTTCTATCCTAGTGTTCCTGTGATTGATCTTGTTGTTCTCATTGAACAAATGAGTTGATTTGAGTTCTATTTGGAAGCTTGTTCATGATCAGATTCATTCCAGCTCACAGCCTAGCCATTTTCATGATCAGACATGTGTAGCAGGAGTTGTTAGATGATGATGATGGTGAATCATGTGGTGTAGTTGTTGTAGATGATAGAATTGGTGGTGGTTAGAGATTAAGTGAGATAAGCGCTCCACTTCATCCCCAAAGTAGCCTTCAAGTTCTCATAAGTTCTTTCCTTATTGATTTCCACTCAAAAAGTATATTACATGCTATTTCTTGCTTTCTTAGTGTAAATACTTTGATGATGCTTGTTACTTGCTCATTATCAGCTTTTTGATTTGCTTTGAGTGATAGTTTTTATAATCTGATAGCTTATCTTAGATTCATAGCTTAATATTTGTGCTTATTCTGTTAAGTGGTGTTTGGATTAGTAGAAATTTGATGATTCAGTTGATGATAGTTGTTGTTTAGATTATACATTCACTCCTTAAACTAGTATAAGTAATTTTACAAGCCTTTCTAGTCAATCAAATAGTCAAACAGGCAATCTGCTATAAAAAACTTTGGGTTCAAAATACTCTGACAAAACATGCTTGATTCAATCACATGTCATTTCTTTGATAGTTGGTTTTAGGTATTGCTTCTTGTTTCTAAGTAAAGTTCATAGTATCGGCTTTACATCCATAGCAAGTAGACAATATAGTTTTCTATATTCAGCTAGAAATAAGCACTTGAATAAGCTGTTGAGCAAAGCTCAGTTTCTGTAATAAGGCCTAAACTGATTAGCATTTCGCATTGATCCATTTCATAAATCTTGTGATTTTATTGCATATTCTTGTTGCCCAAGTGTTTCTAAGTGGATTTGGAAGTTTTCAGCTTTTTGCCAAAAATTGGTCAACGAAAGTCAAACAAGCCCAATTTTGCTTAAATCCACATTCCAGCTTATTCACTTGATGCTTTTTGAAAAATCTTGACATTCCATTCTTTTAAAAGCTTGATCTTTCATATTCATTAAAAAAATCAATTTGTGACTGTCTGGATAAGCTGGTAGCTTATTTTGAGCTTATTCCAAAAAGCTAACTTTAGTTCTAGGATGTTTTAGCTTATTTCCTTAGAGCTGACTAAGTGAAATTCAATTTTAAGACTTTTGAAACAAACTAGAACTGATAAGCTTTAGTAATAAGCTAGAACGAGCTTATTGAACTAGTTAACCCGTTTTCACTAAAAACTTTGTTTTAATTGCTAGTTAGTCTCTATATTTTAAGGATTTGTTTAATTGGCTGTTATTAGTTAAGTTTTTAGGGTTTGCATATTTAAGTCCCTGGAATTTGAGTTAGTTACATTTTGGTTAGGCAGTTTTCGAAGTTTGTTACAAGTTTGTTATAGTTGGTTAATATTTTCAATTTCAATCCTTCTAGTTTGTAAATTTACATTTCAAGCCCTTATAATTTTCATACTTTACATTTTGAGCAATTTTACCATTTGTGCATTAAATACTTGTACAATTTGCTTTAGTTGTGGTATGTGCACCTTGTTTTAGAGTAGTACGGTTACGTAGTGATAATATTTTTACCAATTTTTACGTGCTTTGTTGAAATAGACCTAGATTACCAAAAAAATCATAAAATCTAAAACCAAAAACAATTTGTGAACTTGAAATCTTTTGAACAATCAATTCGTTTTGAGTTGAGAATTCACGAACCACCGCCTTGAGAAACCAAATCATAGGATTTAAGCAAAAGCAAGACCAAAATTTTAGTGAGGCTTGGGAAGAGTTCAAAGATTTGTTGAGAAAGTGCCCAAAACATGGTTTAACCAATTTCATCAAATCAACACCTTCTACAATGCTTTGAGATCTCACCATCAAGATTCCCTTAACTCGGCCGCGGGTGGGAACATTCTTTCAAAATCCACACAAGATGCATGGGATATCATTAAGACAAAATCCATGGTTTAAACAAATAACCAAAAATATGAGGTAGTCCATGTTGTTCAAGAGAGTGCCCATACATCCATTGATAATCAACTCCTCAAGAGTCACAATGAAATACTTCAAGTAATTGACAAGAACAAAAAAGAGATGATTCAAGCCCTTATGAAAGTTTCCTTGAAAAATTCTTCTCTCAATGATGTTAATGCCATTACCCTTAGTTGTGAGACATGTGGAGGACCTCACTCATACTTACATTGTGATAAAGTTCAAACTTCCAAGGTGAATGTTATGCTTATCAAGATGAACAAAGAGATCACTTTAAACCTAACATCAACCCTAACCATCTCTCTTACAAGTCAAACAATTTCCTTGCTCCACCCGGTTTCCCACCCCATCAACCCACCCAAAATCAAACAAACCCTCCACTATGGCTTCAAATAAATCAAGGGACAAGAGGAATTACCAAGGACACAACAACAATAGAGCACCAAATAACTTTCAAAATCAAGAAAACAACTTTCACAGCAATAACAAAGGATTTTACAATCAACCTCCACCTTTCCAAAAACAAGGATTTTAAGGAAATGGGCCAAATAAGTTTAATGCTATTGAGATTATTCATAAGATGAACCAAGACAATAAAAGGAGATATCAAGAAAATGAAAGAAGGATCCATGAGAATGAAAAGAGAACACAAGATCAATTAAGAGCTATGAAGCAAGAAATCAACAAGAGATTTATGCTACTATTAAATCAAAGACCACAATGTGCTTTACCCTCCAACACTCAAACCAATCCAAGGGCAAATGTAAATGCAATCACTACATGGAGTGGGAAAATAACCATTGATCCTTCAATGCCTCCTACACCTCCTTTGGTAACTCATACTACAGTTCCTCCTTGTGATAAGCCTACACCTTCAAAACCAACACCTTCAAGCTCTACAACTTCAAAGCCTACATCTTCTAATCCTACACCTACTACTCCTTCACCTTCCACACCTATCAATGAAGAAATCAACAAAGATAGTCCTTCAACAACTACCACTCAACCTACACCAAAACGAAGTCTTCCATACCTTTCAAGATTAAGAAAGGAAAAGCTTAAGAACAAGGATGACATTCAAGTATCTAACTTTTTGAGGATGTTTAAGCAATTGAATATTAACATATCCTTTGCGGAAGCTCTAACTTATATTCCCAAGTTTGCCAAAATGTTCAAATGCCTCCTCTCAAACAAAGAAAAGTTGGTTGATATGCCTAACACGTCATTGAACGAAAATTGTTCCGCGGTGTTGTTGAAGACTTTACCAACAAAACTTGGAGATCTGGGACGGTTTTTGATCCCTTATAATTTCCCGGGGTGGAAAATTGCATGGCACTTGTGGATCTTGGGGCAAGCATAAATTTAATGCCTTTGTCGGTTTGGAAACAACTCTCTCTTCCCGAACTCACTCCTACTAGGATGACCCTTGAGTTAGCAAACCGTTCAATAGCTTATCCGGTAGGGATTGCGGAGGATGTGTTTATATAAACACATCCTCCGCAATCCCTACCGGATAAGCTATTGAACGGTTTGCTAACTCAAGGGTCATCCTAGTAGGAGTGAGTTCGGGAAGAGAGAGTTGTTTCCAAACCGACAAAGGCATTAAATTTATGCTTGCCCCAAGATCCGCAAGTGCCATGCAATTTTCCACCCCGGGAAATTATAAGGGATCAAAAACCGTCCCAGATCTCCAAGTTTTGTTGGTAAAGTCTTCAACAACACCGCGGAACAATTTTCGTTCAATGACGTTCACATTCCCTACGGATTTTATAGTTGTTGACTATAACATGGACCCGAGAGTTCCTCTTATTGTAGGTAGACCTTTCTTGAGGACGGGTCGTACTCTTATTGATGTGGCAGAAGGAGAACTAAATATGGGAGTTGAGGATGAGAAAGTAGTGTTTAAGTTGGGGAAAGTCACTAAGAAATCTCAAAGTTATGAAACCATTAGCATTATGGATGTTCTTGATGAAGTATGTGATGAACACTTTCATGAGGCTTGTAGGAATAATGATGAGGACATTCTACATGTTGAGACCGTAGCTTCCATTGCCCCTTACTTGACTCCTTTTGGAGAAAGTGATTTTCTTTTGCACGAATTTGAGGCAAGTTTAGGAGATATGGAGTTACCATATGATGATTCTCCTACTGATTGGGAAGAAGATATTCGTACCATTGAGAAACTTCTTAATGAAGACCATACTTCTCCACATACTCCTAATGAAGTTACCAATGATGATACTTCATTAGTGAAACCTTCCATTGAGAGTCCACCTTCCCTAGAGCTTAAGGATCTTCCATCACACCTTGAATATGCTTTCTTAGAGGGAGAGGACAAATTACCCGTTATCATAGCCAAAGACTTGAAAGATGATGAGAAGGAAAAACTCATATAAGTTCTTAAAAAACATAAGAAAGCCATAGCTTGGAAAATATCCGACATAAGGGGAATTGATCCTAATTTTTGTACTCACAAAATCCTTATGACTGATGATTACAAACCCGCCATTCAAAACCAAAGAAGGGTTAACCCAAAAATCCATGAAGTCATCAAAAAGGAAGTTATCAAACTCCTTGATGCGGGTATGATTTACCCAATCTCCGACTCACCATGGGTTAGCCTGGTGCATTGTGTGCCTAAAAAGGGTGGAATCACCGTTGTGTCTAATGAGAACAATGAGTTAATTCCCACTAGACTTGTCACGGGTTGGAGAGTTTGTATTGACTATAGGAAGCTTAATGATGCTACTAAGAAAGATCATTTCCCATTACCTTTCATGGACCAAATGCTTGAACGCTTAGCGAGAAATGAGTACTTTTGCTTTCTAGATGGATTTTCGAGTTATTTCCAAATACCCATTGATCCAAAAGATCAAGAAAATACCACATTCAGTTGTCCCTATGGCACATTTGCTTATAAGAGAATGCCTTTTGGTTTATGCAATGCCCCGGGGACATTCCAAAGGTATATGATGGCAATATTTCATGACATGATTGAGCACACAATGGAAGTATTTATCAATGATTTCTTGATCTTTGGAGATTCATTCGCTTCTTGTCTCTCCCATTTAGAACGTATGCTAAAAAGGTGTGAAGAAACACGTCTTGTTCTAAATTGGGAGAAGTGCCATTTCATGGTCAAAGAAGGGATAGTTTTGGGACATAAGATATCCAATAAAGGCTTAGAAGTGGATCGTGCTAAAATAGATGTTATTGCCAAACTTCCCCCACCTACCACGGTGAAAGGAGTTAGGAGCTTTTTGGGACATGCGGGTTTCTATAGGCGTTTTATCCAAGACTTTTCTAAGATAGCAAGACCCATGACCCACCTCTTAGAAAAAGAGGCCCCTTTCATATTCAAACAAGAGTGTTTAAAGTCTTTTGAGATTCTTAAAGAAAAGTTGACTAAGGCTCCCATTTTGGTATCACCAAATTGGGATTTGCCTTTTGAACTCATGTGTGATTCTAGCGATTATGACGTGGGGGCTGTCTTGGGACAAAGAGTTAATAAGCATTTCCAACCTATATACTATGCGAGTAAGACAATGACGGGTGCTCAACTTCATTACACCACTACGAAAAAAGAGTTGCTTCCTATTGTTTATGCTTTTGAGAAATTTAGACCCTATCTTGTGATTTCGAAGACCATAGTGTATACAGATCATTCTGCTCTCAAGTACCTTATGACAAAGCAAGATGCTAAGCCTAGGCTTTTGAGATGGGTTTTATTGCTACAAGAGTTTTCTATAGAAATCTGTGATAAGAAAGGAGCTGAGAATTTAGCGACGGATCACTTGAGTAGACTTGAGCATCCTTTCCAAAGAGAATTACCTCATAAGGAAATCAATGAATCCTTTCCACTTGAGGAACTCATGTCTATCTCTTCACAAGAGGATGCCACCCCTTGGTTTGTGGATATTGCAAACTATCTTGTGGGGGATGTGCTTATTGAGGGTCTCACTTCCCAACAAAAGAAAAAGTTTCTCAAGGAAGCTAAATATCACTTTTGGGATGACCCTTACCTCTTTAGGCAATGTGAGGACCAAATCATAAGACGTTGTGTAGATGGGCCCGAAGCAATTAAAATCTTAGAATCTTGCCATAAGGGACCCACGGGGGGCATTTTGGGCCCAACTACACGGCTAAGTAAGTCTTTGATTCGGGTTACTATTGGCCTTAAATTTACAAAGATGCCCAAGAAATGGCGAAATATTGTGATGTTTGTCAAAGACAAGGAAAGATTAATCAAAGAGATGAGATGCCACAAAATTTCATACAAGAATGTGAGATTTTTGATGTATGGGGTATAAATTTTATGGGACCTTTTCCATCATCAAAGGGCAATAAGTACATACTCATAGTCGTGGATTATGTTTCTAAGTGGGTTAAGGCTAAGGCCTTGCCTACCAATGATGCTAAAGTTGTAGTCAAGTTCTTGAAGCAATTGTTTGCTAGATTTAGTGTACCTCGGGCCATCATAAGTGATCGTGGAACTCATTATTGTAATGATCAATTTACAAGAGTCATGAAGAAGTATGGTGTTAACCATAGACTTTCTACCGCGTATCACCCTCAAACCAATGGGCAAACCGAGGTCACAAATCGTGGTTTAAAGAGAATTTTAGAAAGAACGGCGGGAGAGTATCGAGCTTCTTGGTCGCATAAGCTTGATGATGCTTTGTGGGCTTTTTGGACCGCTTTTAAGACACCAATTGGTTGTACACCTTATAGACTTGTCTATGGAAAAGCATGCCACCTCCCATTCGAGTTAGAACATAAGGCTTCATGGGCTCTTAAATGGGCTAATTTTGATCTAAACCAAGCCGGTTCACATAGGAAAGACCAACTTAATGAGATGAATGAACTAAGAACCAATGCCTATGAAAACTCATTGCTTTATAAGGAAAAGACTAAGCAATTGCATGATGCTAAGATCAAGAACCGTGATTTCAAAGTTGGAGAGTCGGTTCTACTCTTTAACTCACGGTTGAAACTCTTTGCGGGCAAGCTTAAGTCACGATGGTCCGGTCCATTTACTATTGCTCAAGTATTTCCATATGGGACTATTGAGTTGTCACAACCAAATGGCCCAAATTTCAAAGTGAATAGTCACCGTGTTAAGCATTACTTTGGGGAGGACATTTTCGTTGAAATGGTCTAAGAGATCCCCATTTTCCCCATGAATTAATTCATTGTGGGAAGAGTCGAGCTAGAGACTCCATAAATCAAGCTTGAATAACTAGGCTTAGATCTTTTAGACTAGAGTGTGGTAGGATAGGAATAAAGGGTATATAGATGAGAACAAGTGTAGGGGGGATGCCTCTCTTTTGTCTTCTTGATGTTTGTAGGGTTACTCTCTCATTGCATGCATTGGAGCTTATGGAGGAGGCCCTTGTATGGGGTTCACTTCGTTACTATTGTGATTTTCTAACCACATTGTGCTTAAAATGAATTCACTATAGTAGACCTTTCCTTAGCATGGGTTAAGCAAAGTTATATATGTCATAAGTGTAAACATTGAGGCCAATGTTTATCTCAAGTGTAGGGGGTCTTCTATCGAAGTGACCTTACCTAGAACTTTGTCATTGACTTCATGATAACTTGGAAATTAATTTTTCAAACATTTTTCAAATTTTTGATCTACTCTGGCCACCAAAAATATGCATTCATAACTTTTGCATTAATCATTTTTCATTTGCATAACACATTTGCATTGTATATATTTCTTCTTTTATTTTTCATCAAAATATATAAAAAGGAAAAAATATAATAAATGATATGGTTTAACAAGTTTAGGAGTCTTTGACATATTAGGCCCGCCATGAATACTTTGACTCAACCCGAGTTTTCTTATCTAAGCATTCTCTAGCTAGTAGCCTTAACCATGTAGACATTTATTGGTTTATTAGGCTAAGCATTAATAAGTGTGAAAACACTTATCCTTTTACCACTTATTTCCAATAATAACAAGACCAAAACGTGTATTTTATGTCATAAAAGTCGGAATTATGCGTGATTTGTGTTTTTATTGTGTTTTAGGACCAAAAGATGACAAAGGAAGAAAACATGGGCTATCACGGGCTTTTATCGAAGAAAACGAGAAAAGACGAAGTTAAAAGACCAAGAGTGCAAAAGATTTGAAGTTAATGGGCCTAATTGAAGATTTATCGAATAAAAAGACCAAAGACGGAAGATTTATATATGTCGAAGAACTCAAGCCTATTAAATGGAGAAATTAAAAGACGAGTTGAATTTATTCATCGACAAATCCCGAATCGAAGTCGAAAACGTCAACTTTATTAAAGAGACGAGAAGACAAAAAGAATGGAGAAAAGCCCACTCACCAAACCTTCACCACACATATAAATAGCCTTCACCCTTCATTTTTTAGACTAGTTTTTAGTTTTATTTTCTTTCTTTTTTGTTGGTTCGTGTAAGCCAACACCATTAGGGTGTTTGGCACTTTTCCTTAATCTTTCAATCCATCCATGTAAGTTTAATCTTTACTTTTGTTTGTTTAAATCTTAATCTTTAATCTAAGTTTTCATTTAATCTTGTTCTACTTCTGTTTTTTTTATTCTAAGTTTCTAAGTTTTGATTTGGTTGATTTTGGTTTTCTAAAATCAAGTGGGTTTTGTGTTTTATTGATTTGATTTGATGGTTAATAATAGTAGATGTTTAATGGTTAGTTTTGTTTAATGTTTGGGTTTATCTTGGTTAGTTTTGGATTAGATTCGTGTTCTTAGTTTTCCTAGTTTTACGTTTTTGTTTCCCAGTTTTATTCCGAACAAAGCAGATTTCCCGAGCCAAGTTAATTTTACCGAACCAATTGATTATTCCGAACCAGTGATTTTATCCCGAACCAGCAGATTTCCCGAACGAAGTCATTTTACCAAACCAACCTCATTTTTATTCCGAACCAACCATTATTCTGAACTAGCAAATTTTTCCGAACGAAGTACTTTTTCCGAACCAACTTACTTTTTCCGAACGAACCTTCATTTTTCCGAACCAACTGTCTTTTCCGAACCAGTATTATTCCGAACGAACCCCTTTTTCCGAACGAGCTAGATTATTCCGAACCAAGGTTGATATTCCGAACGAAGGGCAAATATTCCGAACAAAGGACTTTTCCCGAGTGAAGGATTTTTACCGAACAAGTTTTAAATTCCCGAACCAAGGCATTATTCCGAATGAGTAGTTTTACTTAGACTTGTAATTTTTGTTTTTACCAAGTAGTTTTCTAATTATTGTTTCTAATTTTTTCAAAGTTTTTAATTGTTTAGATTTAAATTCACTTTTAAGTTTTTAAGTTTTTAATTAGTTATTTTTTAACTCGTAATTTAGTTTAATTTTTAAAGCTTTTATTTTTAGTCAATGACATTTTTATTTTACAATTAGTTTAAAATAGATAATCAAACAAACCATTTATTCTTCCACCAAGAACGACTGAGTCGCACTTTCTACTAGTAATCAATTCGAAAAGACTTGGAATGAAATTATTTTATACTTGGCAAAAAACCTCGTATTAAGCATCCACGATTCTCATTATTTGAGATTTTAAAATGTGGAGAACGAGAGATGATAGAGTTTGAAGTAAGTGTAAAGGGATAGATAAACCTCATATTAATTAATTGTGGCTTTTATATCCCTTTTCGTAACCTTTACTTTCTTGTCAATGCATGTATATATGTTAATAAATAATCAAGAACGGTTTTAATCGGTTTGTAGTCTCTTATGCATTTTTGACTAATCATTCGTGGTTGGTATAAGTACGTCTTAAGATTCTAAGTTAGAACGTTTTATGTGTACTAGACTTATGTCATGCTTAATACTTAGCAGGTGTTTTTCCTTTTATTCTTTTCAATTTTTTTGTGAGGAATAAAGAAAAATAAGAGCGGCTTGTAAAAAAATGAGTGGCTAGAAAAAAAAAGAGAAAAAAAGAGAAAAAAAAGAGAAAAAGAAAAAGAAAAAGAAAAAGAAAAAGAAAAAAATAATTATACAAGACTCCCAAGAGGGGCAGTGAAGTGATAATTATAGTAGATATTGAATTCCAATATTACTCTCACAAGGGTTGCGGGGATTTAATAGTTGCTCCAATCCAATATTAATTTGACGGGTTGTGGGATTGAAGATCCAAGGTCTCAAAAAGGCGGCGGACATAAATTATTGTGTTAGTTTTATTTTTCTTTCCTTAGCGAGTGTGTAGCTACTTATTAATAAATGACATAAGGATCTTACACATAAGGCGAATGACTTATTATCTTGGGTCGGACTTATATCAATTATGGGCGGTTTTTCAACTAGTGGATAAGATGGTTACTTAGGATTAAAACCGTGCTTCCTTATTTTGAGATTTTACACTTCTTATATTTCACGCTTTAAATAATGACAAATTTGCCCAAAAGCAATTTGCTCAAATAATAACCGGTCTTAGAGGCATAATAAGTGGGGGTATAATAGTAACACAAATAATTTATATGAATAAGTCGATGCACTTTCACTTATGGATAACATTGATCTTGGCTTTAAGCTTGGTATAGGGAACGTGAAACTTGAGGATGATAAGTATTCATGGTACCAAAGCCCTAATTAAAGTCCTTGGTTTCTTTATGAGTTATTCCATCAAAACCATTTCAAGAAAAATCCAAAAATATATAAATTGAATTGTTTTCCTTTGCATTGCATTGTAAAAATCAAAATCATGCTTCATATAGTGTAGTGTAGTGTAAAAGCATTCTATATTGGCCAAGGTGGATTAATTATGAGAAAAGTATAAATTAGTGCTTTAAAATGTGGCATTGCATGAGGTCATGGCGATGATCAAGTGTAGGGGATTTGATATGAGTGAAATCTCATATCAATTATATCATAATTAACCCTAAAACACAAAGTAAAACACCTGATTTTGATTTATAAAAGCAGTATTATGGATATATTTTGTTGTTTGTGCTTGTGTAGGTAAAAAGATACAAATATAAAGCAAACAAGGAAATCAAGCCATTATTTATAAAGAAAAGACAAAAGGAGGATGAAAAGTGACAAGTCAAACAAAGTCAAAGGACCTTTCTTGACAACTTTAAAAGTAGAAGGACTAAAAGTGCAAATTTGGAAAAGTCAAGAAGAAAGTCAAACATGGTCAAAGTTTAAGTCAACAAGTCAAGGGATCATTTGTGTGCAAGTATGAAGTTAAAAGGCCCATAGTTGACAAGTTGGTGAAGTTCCTAGTTCAAGTTTCCAAGCTGAAAACAAGAAGGGTTAAATCTGCTAAAGTTGAAAGATATTACTTGCTCAATCCGTGTGAAAGACAAGCAACCAATGAGAAGCCTCTGTTTCTTATACTCAGATCACCAGCTCACCCACATTTATTAATGGGAGAGAGTTAGTGGCGAATCATAACAGTGCAGCTATCAGCCAATCATATTTCACTAACCAGATAACGATCCGTGTGTTATTCTCTCACCAAATAAACACATGCCACGTGTCTTACTCAATCCGAGATCATGGAAAATGATAGAGACATTGAACAAATGAGATTATTTGAGTTCTATTTGGAAGCTTGTTCATTATCAGATACATTCCAGCTCACAGCTTAGCCATTTTCATGATCAGACATGTGTAGCAGGGGTTGTTAGATGATGGTGGTGAATCATGTGGTGTAGCTGTTGTAGATGATAGAATGGGTGGTGGTTAGAGATTATGTGAGCTTAGCGCTCCACTTCATCCCCAAAGTAGCCTTCAAGTTCTCATAAGTTCTTTCCTTATTGATTTCCACTCAAAAAGTATACTGCATGCTATTTCTTGCTTTCTTAGTGTAAATACTTTGATGATGCATGTTACTTGCTCATTATCAGCTTCTTGATTTGTTTTGAGTGATAGTTTTCATAATCTGATAGCTTATCTTAGATTCATAGCTTAATCTTTGTGCTTATTCTGTTAAGTAGTGTTTGGATTAGTAGAAATTTGTTGATTCAGTTGATGATAGTTGTTGTTTAGAGGATACATGCACTCCTTAAACTAGTACAAGTGATTTTGCAAGCCTTTGTAGTCAAACAGGCAATCTGCTATAAAAAACTTTGGGTTTAAAATACTCAGTCAAAACATGCTTGATTCAATCACATGCCATTTCTTTGATAGTTGGTTTTAGGAGTTGATTTTTGTTTCTATGTAAAGTTCATTGTATCAGCGTTACATCCATAGCAAGTAGACAATACATTTTCCTATATTCAACTAGAAATAAGCACTTGAATAAGCTGTTGAGCAAAGCTCAGTTTCTGTAATAAGGCCTAAACTAATTAGCATTTCCCTTTGATCCATTTCATAAATCTTGTGATTTTATTGCATATTCTTGTTGCCCAAGTGTTTCCAAGTAGATTTGGAAGTTTTTAGCTTTTTGCCAAAAATTGGTCAACGAAAGTCAAATAAGCCCAATTTTGCTTAAATCCACATTCCAGCTTATTCATTTGATGCTTTTTGAAAATTCTTGACATTCCATTCTTTTAAAAGCTTGATCTTTTATTTTCATTAAAAAATCAATTTGTGACTATCTGGATAAGCTGGTAGCTTATTTTGAGCTTATTCCAAAAAGCTAACTTTAGTTCTAGGATGTTTTAACTTATTTCCCTAGAGTTGACTAAGTGAAATTAAATTTTAAGACTTTTGAAATAAACTAGAACTGATATCCTTTAGTAATAAGCTAGAACGAGCTTATTGAACTAATTAACCCATTTTTACTAAAAACTTTGTTTTAATTGCTAGTTAGTCCCTATAGTTTAGGGATTTGTTTAATTGGCTGTTATTAGTTAAGTTTTTAGGGTTTGCACATTTATGTCCCTCGAATTTGAGTTAGTTACATTTTGGTTAGGCAGTTTTCAAAGTTTGTTACAAGTTTATTATAGTTGGTTAATATTTTCAATTTCAGTCCTTCTAGTTTGTAAATTTACATTTCAAGCCCTTATAAATTTCATACTTTACATTTTGAGCAATTTTACCATTTGTGCATTAAATACTTGTACAATTTGCTTTAGTTGTGGTATGTGCACCTTGTTTTAGAGTAGTACGGTTATGTAGTGATAATATTTTTACCAATTTTTACGTGCTTTGTTGAAATAGACCTAGATTACCAAAAAATTTATAAAATCTAAAACCAAAAACAATTTGTGAACTTGAAATCTTTTGGACAATCAATTCGTTTTAAGTTGGAAATTATGAACTAAAAAGTGAGATATTAATACCTCTTCACTGATTGGTCATCACCAAACTCCTCTCGTTCCTAAAGCATCTCAAGCTTACGGGCTACATCGGCCACCTGTGCCACCGTAGTGAACGTAGTACACACCAAACTGTTTGCAACCGAAGTACGAAGAGCCCAGCGAAACCTCTTAGCTTGCTCCTCAGTAGTACCAGCTGTTGCGCCCAGAAATCCAGCCAAACGAATAAACCTCTGCATGAATTCATTGTTGTTCTCCCTAGCAACCTGTCGGATATTATGATAATCCCTCTTGAGTTTCTCCTGTTCAGCATGTGGAAAATACTGATTAAGGAAGAGCTCCTTAAACTGGTCCCATGTCAATAGTGCAACCCAATC
The DNA here is from genome assembly GCA_025667525.1 of Glebionis coronaria. Classification (NCBI taxonomy): domain Eukaryota; kingdom Viridiplantae; phylum Streptophyta; class Magnoliopsida; order Asterales; family Asteraceae; genus Glebionis; species Glebionis coronaria. The sequence continues at coordinate 51,147,442 of CM046879.1, read as the reverse complement.
ATCACCACCGTTGGACTGCTTGACTAATTTCCACCATTGCAGCACATCACCTTCAAACTTGTAGCAAGTCAGTCTTGCCTTGAAGACACCGTCACAACTCATCGCATCAAATATCTTCTTAATATGAGATATCCAAACTTCAGCCTTAGAGGGGCTATTAGTCTGCTCAAATGAACGGGGTCTCTACTTGTTGAATCGCTCCAACCAAGTCATAAGGGTAACGGCGGTGGAGGTGGAGGATTGTTGTTGTTTTGCGGATGAGGGTCGTGCTAATTTCCATGAGCCTGTAATTCAGCATGAACTTCGTCCCTGATTTCATTTCGAAGTTGGAGAAGGATGGCTTGCAAAGCTGCATTGACAGCTGCAATCAATTCTTGAGCATTGCGTGTGTTCACCATCTGACAGTTTAAAACAAAAATGCAACATAAATAATAAGTCTGATAAAATATGACATGAATATAAAGATGCATGAACAGTGTATAAAACATGAATTTATTTATGATGCATAAAACAGTTTTAAAATGCATGATCATTAAATATGATGATATGTCTATGAGTGAACGCCTATGGGTCGGTTCACAAAACAAAAAGGCAAGTGTGGACGCCTATGTGTCGGTCCACTAAACAAATAAAATGTTTCGATAAAATACATTCGACTAAATAGGGCCAATCCTGTACCAACCATTACTTAGTAAAAATTCCTGCGACAATGAGATGAATGCATAAAATGATTAAATGAAATGAAAATGAAATAGATGGATGAAAACCAACTGTCAGTTCTAGGAAGACGCTGGTGACTACCCGTAAGTCACAGGTCATGTTTTACAGAGCTACAGGTCGAAACCTTGGCTCTGATACCATAATTGTAACACCCCATTTGGTAAAATGGAATATCATAGTAATTTATGGCGTGTCATCAAAGCATGCAAGGTAAATGTCTAAATATTCATGACCATAAAAGGAAATATTGGAAACAAACATTGGTATTCCAAGTAACTCAACCACAAGCAAATATAAGTATTGTAAAGGAAAGGACTAAACAACGTCCAACATGAAATAATGTAAGATAAAGTATGATAAATGCATAAGATATAGAAGGATGGATAGCTTCCATCCGAATGCACATACTCTTGAGATCCTACTTGCGACCTTGGGTACTTGTTGTTTAGGAACATGGAAATAGAAACGGCTGAGCATAACGCCCAGTGCACGGATATACAATAAAGCATGGAAAGACATAGAATAATGAAAGCATAAAATGAACATAAAGCATATTAGCCTGAATGGCAGCAGAAATGAATAAGTCATGGGAAACCTAGACGTATAACATGTTTACTGATTTTAGTTCTGAAAACATAGATTATGTTTACTTATGAAAATATGTATTAGTTTAATATACCAAAAGCCAATATATGTCATGAGGTCAACAACGTGCATGAATACTTGGAGGGGTGACCTCGTCATGCAACTAGAGGGGATGCCTCTAATTAATATGGTCCGGGTAGGAGGGATCAGCTCCTTGTGAAGGATGCAAAGCACACACCACATTCACCATGAAAATTCTGACTGAAACTGTAACTAGGATGCACCCATACGCCCCACATGATAACATAATAATAAATAAGGCCAAATAAACTAAAGGGATGCCACGAGATATCACTCCGCCGTGGTGAAGTCATAACACTGGTGCCTCCAGTGTTATGGTTATGGTACCTCCAAAAACTAGGTGAAGCTGGCATGCATGTATATGGCTAAGGTAACTAACTAAAATAAGCATTTAAATATGTTAATATTGGGAAAACAGTTGGTTGCATACGGGAAATCCTAATAAAGGAAGAGATTGTCCTTACTGAAGGACGGAAAATCCGTACCTTGTGTCAAATAGAAGCTAACGGAAACGCTAAAGAACCTACTCCGCCTTGAGGGATAATACTACATAAGATGAGGAACGTGTATGAGTTGTCTGAGATACGTGTATTTTACGGATCTTGTGTGTTCTTAGCTTATTATTCATCATCTGTCATGTTTTATTGTTTAGTGGTATTATCTGTAGTTATTCTTGTGTTCTATTGTATATTATTCATGTAATAAGGTATTATAATACTTGTATTGTAATACTAAGTAACTTTCTAAAATTAGCAGGTTTCCTAAAATAGAAGTTTCCGAAAAAAAGAAAGTTTATGTTGATCCCAAACTCAGATCTTAAACCTTAGCTTGTTTAAGGGTTGTAGTAGAAAGAAAGAATTCAAACTACTACTAGAGAAACCTTGCAATACACAAAGTAACTAAACAAGATGCGGAAAGTAATGTTTAGCACAAGAAAAAGTATTGAATCAAACGTTAAGCTTTAATATATTAATCATATACGAATACCCATAGGTGGTATTAGGGTTTTACAACCTTAAAGCATGAAAATGGAATGAGGGAAAAGGTATATATTTCATGAAAACCTAATGAGTCCTTTTATAGCACAAGGACTCAGGTACAAGATAACAACTAAAAAACTAGGAAATTATTCTGGAGTAGTAATAGAAACGCGTTAATATCTCTTCCTAGTTTATCCATGCAGCAGGGACATTGACCTCCAACAGTGGGAACTAATCCCACTATCTTCATTACTTCAGTAGGGGAACTTACTCTAGCAGGGAATCTTGATCAACCAACAGGGGGAACTTTGACTCATGCATTTATTTCCAATAATCCTCCCCTAAACTTGTGCTTTCACTAAAATGACAAGTTTCTGAATAAATGTTGGTTGATGAGGATGCTTACAAACTCCCTGGCCAAATTTGTGTGGATAAACTTGACAAAATCATATGGAACATGGTTCTTGCAATCCACTATCAATTCAGTCTGCACCATCTTCTTCATTGTCTCTTGTGAAAGAGGATAATAACGATTGTTGAGTAGATAGACACTCACTCCTTCCATGGCCAGCTCATAGACTCCTGAATTTGTGAACAGCTTCCAATATAACATTTTGGCTCCATTCTGTGCATAAAAAATAGGGTCATTTAAATCTGTTTCATACATCATATGCATGATATCCCAAATCAACCAATCCTTCTCAACATCTTCCATAGTAGGAGGAATTGCTGAAAACATTCCTTTTAAAATCCTCCATAAATCATACAGGTCTTCTCTATCCAAAGTTTGAAACAGAAGACCCAAACTTTGGAATGTCTGAGTTGTATCATCAGCCCTGGTAAGCTTCCACCAAGACATGCCTCTATATTGATATACATCATACTTTACTATGGAGTACTTCTTTCTCATGTCATCTGGTGCAATCTCATCAGATTCCTCCAAGATTAAATGTTGATCAATTTGTTCATTGGAGGGATGTTGATCTTCCCTAGTTACTGCTCCAATCTTTTCCATCCTCTTCATTCTCTTGGCTGCTCTTTTGAGATTAAGAGCAGATCTTTCACCTGCTAATAAGGATCCACCTGTTGGAGAAATTACACCTATTTGAGATCCCACTATTTGAGCAGTTTCACTTGCTTCACCCTCTGCTTTCCGTTTCCTTGACTCCCTAGCCTTCTTCATCATTTCCTCTTTCTTCTTAATGTACTCAACCTCTTCTGTGGTGCCTATACCAATAAAATTTTCAACACTATTGGCCCTCATCACTGGAATGACTGCTTTCTCTATCTCATCAAAGGTCATCTTTCTAAAGTGTGCATCAGTATACTTTTTAAACTTCCTAAGTATGACCTTGTAATGCTCCAACCTCCCTTTCTCAGACTTCAGATATTTTTTCTTTCGAAGCTGCATTACTCTTCTTTCCAAAAAGTCCTTTTGAAAGTTAAAGATCAGAAGAGTCAATTCATACATTTCCTCCAAAGGAGCATTAAATAGTTCTTTCTCCCATTGCTCCAAGAATTATGTAACATTAGGTACCCTTTCATCCAGCTCTATATGCATAATCTCAATCTGTTTGAGCATCTCCCTTGGCTGCATTTGTACCTTCTCCTGTTCTAAGAGATCTAATTTGGAGAAATCTAGTTGTGCCTCCTTTCTTCTCTTTTGCATCCTCTCCTCTTGCATATGTATCTCTTCTTCTTGCATTCTTTGAGCTACAAACTCATCATGTTCAGTTTGAGCCCTCATCTCTTGTGGAGTTTTATGTTTGTATTTCTTCTTGGGCTGTTCCACCATTTTCCCTTTCCCTTTGTCTTTTGGATCCACTGCTAGTTTTGCTTTGGGAGCAGTCTCTCTAATATGTATCCCCTTCTGAGCTGGCTGTCTCCTTTTTCTAGCAGATGTTTGAGAGAAAGCTGCTCTTGTAGGTGTGATAGTAATAATAGGGGGAATACTTACAGCAGTGGGATTAATGATAGCAAGGGAAACTTTTGTTGTAGCAAGGGCTTCTCCTTGATGACCTATATTCAGAAATGTCTGGGCTACATCCTTTGTTGCACTTCCTTTGTCACTGCCTTTCTCCTCACTCACCACCTTCTCTTTACTTGCTTCCCTTGCACTAGGAAATGCATACCATTCAATAGACTCATATGTGGGTACTTTCTCCCCTTTGGAAGTATCCTAATCTATGGAAAGGACTAGTTGTGGTCTTTTCCTCTCCTCAAGCTTAACAAGTCTGGTTTCCAAGTTATTGATTACCAGACCTTGCTGTGTGACTGTTTGTACCAGTTGTGCATTTTGCTTGTGCAAGCTCATGCACATATTCGTCAATTCCATTAATGAAAGTGGTTGCAGTCTACTCTCAACCCTAGTAGGATATTGCTCTCTTCTTTGGGTATCACTGAGTGAGGAAGTGGACTTACTTATGGTGTCACTATCCTGCTCACCCCATGGGGATGAAACAGTAGTGGCAGCCAAATCCCCAGTTTTCTCCATACCCATGGAGACAATCCTCTCTACTTCTTGTGAAGGGTCACTAGGAAAGGGAGACCTAGCAAACCTGGTTTTGCTCCTTCTCTCTTGTTGTGGGTTGGCAGGGGGTAGATGACTAGCAGGGGCATCAGCAGTGGAAACAAGGGTATCAGCAAGTGTGGTTTGGGCTGCTCTGAGTTGTGAGGCAGCTTCACGTCTGATCTGGTTCATCATTGTTTGAGTTAAAGGTACTGCCCTGCCAGAGAATTGTGGGGTGTTTGGTGCAAGAGTGGTGAACAATTTAGTGGTGTGGGGGTTGGCCGTGAAGTGATCTTTGTGTCAAATGGTTCCATGTTGACTCATATCCAGCAAAAGTTCTATAAACCTTGGATACATAAAAAATTTTGAACTGCTTTTAACATTTTTAACCATACCTTCAAAAATTATTTAAGAAAAACAATATTTTCGCCCTGTTGCCAAACACACCAGAGCAGAAGCAACTTGACTCCCAAATTCATTAAAAGCAGTGGTTTTTTAAGACAAGCATTGCAAAATGGTATGAATTAAGTACTTCCAATGGGTGCAAATTGACCTTTAGAAAATTTATATTTTTGATACCACTTGTTGATCCCAAACTCAGATCTTAAACCTTAGCTTGTTTAAGGGTTGTAGTAGAAAGAAAGAATTCAAACTACTACTAGAGAAACTTTGCAATACACAAAGTAACTAAACAAGATGCGGAAAGTAATGTTTAGCACAAGAACAAGTATTGAATCAAACGTTAAACTTTAATATATTAATCATATACGAATACCTAAAGGTGGTATTAGGGTTTTAAAACCTTAAAGCATGAAAATGGGATGAGGGAAAAGGTATATATTTCATGAAAACCTAATGAGTCCTTTTATAGCACAAGGACTCATGTACAAGATAACAAACTAGGAAAGTGTTCTGGAGTAGTAACAGAAACGCGTCAATATCTCTTCCTAGTTTATCAATGCAGCAGGGGCATTGACCTCCAGCAGTGGTAACTAATCCCATTGTATTCATTACTTCAGCATGAGGAACTTACTCTAGCAGGGGAATCTTGATCAACCAGCAGGGGGGAACTTTGACTCATGCATTTATTCCCAACAGTTTCCAAAAATAGAATGAAGCTGAATTATTAAGCTAAAAATATAAGTTAAGCTTATAAGTAAAAATACAAGTCATGGATAAAATGTTATAGCTTATTAAATGGTTAACATGGTCAATTTAATAAACTATAGATTATATGAATTTAATTAAAATAACATGTTTAATTAAATTAGGCTAATTAAATACTTAGGCTAAATCATGAAATATTACTTTTAATATTTAAAACCTAAGTCTTGTCAAATAAATAAAATAAACTGATTTTATTAATTCCCGAGCCCAAAACCGTGTTCTAAAATAATCCCGAGCCCGAAAAGTACCTAGCCGACACCACATAGCCGGCGGCTAGTGGTGTCAGCCGGCGGCTAACCCACGGCCAGTGGCTACCTGGCTAGCCGGTTGCCACTGCCTAACTATAGTTCCCCCTTCTTGTGTCTCGGCTACCCACTACCCGAGCCAAAGTACACCCTATCTTAAGTCGGGTTCCCACTGTCTTCTACATAGTCCCACCGAGACCCTATATGTCTCGGTTGACATTCAAACCAAACCAAAACACACCAAAACTATACCCCAACTTGCGTCGGGGTCCCTTGTGTGTGATCGACCCAAAACCAAGCCAAGCCGAGACCTTGGTGTTCTCGGTGGTGGTTCAAAAGCCAAGCCGAGAGCCTTGTGCTCTCAGTTGTGTGTCGGCCGAACGTGCTCTTGGTTGTGTGTCGGCCGAACCAAACCAAACCCCAATTAACCTTAATTCTTGATTCTTGATTAACCATAACATCTTTTAATACTTGTTTTAAGATTTAATTAACATGTATGCATGAATTTAATAAAAAGAATCAAAAGAAAAAGGTTGTGGTGATTACCGAATGCGTAGATGATTAAGGTTTATAAACATGAACACGTACACACTAAAATTGAAGATCAAAATCAACAAACACCACCTTGGTGTTCTTGTTCGACCGGCGGCAAGAGGAGGAGAGGAGGACTAGGGTTTCTTAATATTTAATAAAACTAACTTATGGTTATTTCCTGGAAGTTTTACTAAACATGAATTAGTATTGGGCTAATGGGCCAAAGGCCCTTCTCCTTCCTTCTTGTCTCCTAGCCGCGACCACATAGAGCCCACAAGGCAAAACCATAAACTTTCTAGTTAAATAAATATTCGCGTAGTGTCGTGTTTAATTGTCGTGAATTAAATGTTGTGTTCATGTCACATTTATAATACACGTAAATACTTGTTATTTAATATCGTGACACATGTAATATATTATAAATGGAAAATTTTAATTTATACGTATTTTCATGTATTTACTGTTCACGTGTACTGTTCATGGTATTTTAATGCGGGTTTTACATAAATAAAGTATGAATTAAATTATTATTTTTTTAAATAACAAAAATCAAGTTTTGATTGATACAAGAAAATTGAGGCTTCTGAAATATAAGCCGAAATCACGTAAACTCACATATAAGCCAAAACAAACACCCCCTTAGTTTTCATAGGGGGTGTTTGTTTCGGCTTATATGCGGGTTTATGAGCTTATTTGATTTTGGATTGTATTTCATAAGCCTCAGTTTTCCGGCTTATTTAGAGACTTGTGGGCTTATATGAGTTTAATAAAGTTATACAAGTCTCAAAATAAGCCGTAAAACTAGGTCTTGTGAAATATATGCCGAAAACAAATAAGCTCATAAACACACATATAAGGCGAAACAAACAACCCTTAATTTTCATTATAAACCGCTAACATTGTAAAACAAAAAATTACGCCTTTACGAAACACATAATTCATTAAATCGCTAATAACACATAATTAGGACTTGTAATCTAAAAATAATTATCAACAATTTCACATAAAGCACACAATTAAAGTAAAATACATAAGTTCACCTTTCAATTAATGATGTAAAAAAAATCCGAAATTCTGACTGCATGTATTTGATATATAAAAAAGTATGAAAAACACACAATTAATTAATAAAAAAAGTCCGAATTTTTTACTGCATGTAATTAATTTATAAAAAAAATCACCAAAACACACAATTAATTTATAAAAAATAACGAAAACCTGTAAGGCTGTCAGGATGGGTGGACTGAATAAATAATAATAAGGGTTACCGAATTTTATGAAACCCACACAAATAGGCATTTTTCAATAAAAATCCAAAACTTTTTTCCTCATAGTTTTGAGATGTTTTTATTAAAAATAAGATGTTTATTTCGAAAAAAATTAATTCAAAATTATTTTTTTTTCTATTTCAAATTTTTTAGTTTTTTTTATTTCAAAAAGTTATTATATTTTTTTGAATTTTTTATGGGAACCACATAAAAAGTTTTTCAAAACTCTCGAAAAAGTTTTTCTTTCGAAAAAAAAGTTATTTGAAAGTTATTTATTTTTGGCGTAAGAAATTTTTGAAACTTTTTTTAAATAAAAAACTACAGTGAAAAGATTTAAAAAACAAACAACCATTAGTATAAAGGACTAACGATGCAAACTTTCGTGGCAAAACGATCGTTAGATAAAGAGATTAACAAATGCAACATCAGCAAGAGACATACAATAGGAAGATTAGCAAAGATGGACACATACATTAGAAAGATTAAAAGATACATACATACAATAGCAAAAAATAACAATTTAGATACATTTAGAACTTATTATCCCTATCTTTTAATCATTAGATCATATCGATTATATCTGTAATTAAAGTCTATGCATGATTCGCTTAAAGTTGGAATGTATCCAAAGGGGAGTGATATTTGCACGGAAGAGTTATAAGTTCATAATGGGAAAATATGACATGATTCAAATGATTTTTTTTAACGATGAGTTATTAGTTAGTGATTCGAGCGTACAGTGACATTCAATTGGGCGGTATGCAAGCCTCAGACCTTCTCTTTAGGGGATAAACCTCACTCATGCTTCTCTTTAATTCGATCATCGAGACAACCCGGTCGAGTCATTGGTTTATATGCTCGTTCATAAATCATAATACAAATTGCATTGTGAAAATGGTATGTTAAAATTGAGTAACACAGAAAAATACATCCTTATTCATGACAGTCACCATCTTGTCCACTTTAACCCCACCTACTAACTCACAGACCAGTCTTCTCTCTTTTCGTCGGAATATGACGAGCAACCAGCGAAGAAGGAAGTCGTTGTTATGGAGTGAACCGACGAGAGTTGGTGCTCCACTACACCCCTTCCTCTAAGCATCACAATCAAACTTTAGTGGTGGGTCTTCCCAAAGCACATTGTACATTGTTTTGATTGTTTGATTTTATGCATGCAATTTTTAGGTCATGTTGTTTCAGTTCTTCAAGAGTCCTTATTGGGACAATGAAAGTTCTAACTATGGCCCAGTTTAGATTTGTTTTAAATTAGACTAAGTGTTATGAGTCGCTGATGAAGACCAACGATAGAGACTAGACCAGCTGAAGGCAAAGCCTCAGATGGCACATCAGAAACATTTAAGTCAAAGACAATGTCAGAGAAGTCGAAGATTATCTGAAGTCATACTCATCAGCTATTATGGATAAAGCTGGTATGTAGAAGGAATGTGATGATGTTCAAGGACCTCTGAGATGACAATACTCAGAGGTTACTTATAACCCGTTGAAGATTAAGCTAGCAGAGACTTGCCTTATCTTTTAATTGTATACGCGAGAGAATCTCTAAAGTACTTTGGGCGGGACAAAGTGGAGATTCAAGATAAAGAGCTTAGTACGACCTAGTGGGATAAAGTGAACAGTTGGCAGAACTGTTCACATAAAGTTGGTTAAAGGTATGTCTCCTTATAGACATGCATTTAATGTAGTGTACCACTTCCATTCAGAAGTAGACACGTACCAACTACTCCCACTAAGGAAGCATCCTCGGACCACTATAAATAGGAGGGATAAAGAAGACAAACATAACCCTTGTGCTTAGCATTATTATCTTTGTCTTTTCTCCCATGGAACCACTGACTCCCTCAGTTGTTAACCAGCGCCTCTAAGGTTCACTTGTAAACTTGAGTCTCGAATCAAGTTTACTTGTTCTAAGGGTTCTTTCTTTATTGTCATTCAATGAGTGTATCCATAACACTTTTTAATACTTTTTTTATAATTAATAAAGCATTACACGTTTGGAAAGTAAAATCATTTAGTGTTGTTTGGATTCGATTTATAGTATTACAATAGGCGTATTTTGGGAATTTCAATTGATATCAGAGCGGTTTGATTTATAAAACTTTTATAAACCATTCTCGTTTTTAAAATCAAGATCCTAATATGCCTGATACTATGCCTCCTATGCCACCACCTTTTGGCCAAACTAGCCAACCAAATGCTACGACAACTACACCAGCCACTACATCAACTACTACCACACCCACACTAGTTGTGAGTGTGAGTACTAATGATGATAACATTCCTTAACTTCTTGACGTTAGAGGAGGATCTTGTGTCCAATGTCCCTGCATTCGATGAAGAGGATTTTTCCAGTTGGAAAAGTAAATTCCTCATTTACCTAGATAGCGTTCAACCTTTTCTCATATATATTCTAGAAGATGGACCTTATGTTCCAATGGCTATTTCCTCCACCCCTGAGAGACCTATTAAGAAACTCGTTAAACAATGGTCTCCAACGGATAGACGTCTGGCCAACCAAGACAAGAGACTAAAACGTATCATAGTCTCTTGCCTACCCAAAAGATAATGAAGTACATCATTAAGTGCAACTCTGCTAAAGAGATGTAGACTGAATTAGTTCTTGGGTATCAAGGACCAGAAGAAACTAAGGAAACCAAAATCCAAGCTCTTAGACTTAAGTTCAATGCTTTCAAAGCTCTGAAAACTAAAACCGTTGCTCAAACCTACACCAGAATTAAGATTCTTCTCAATTATCTAGGAACTAATGGAGTAGTCTTACCAAAAGCTGAGGTTAATGCCACTTTTGTTAATAGCTTACCTAGGAAATGGCTTAGTTTGAACCAAACCTTAAGAGTGAACAATGCTATTAAGAATAACACTTTGGCCCAACTTTTTGGTAGATACAACTATGAAGAAGGATTAATTGACTCTATCTATAAGTCTGAAACGGATAGGTTCACTAATCAAATCACTGGATCAAAAGCTCTTGTTGCTAACCACTTATTCAGGACAATGACTCTGATGTAGAAGAAGACACAAGAAGCAGTCAAGAATTCCTTAATGATCTGAATGCTGAGTTTCATGACAGAGCTATTCTTGCTAATCAAAAGAGATATTACAAAAGATCTGGCAGAGTTGGAGCAGCTAAAGTAGACAAATCCAAAATGACATGCTTCACCTGTGGAAAGTCTAGCCATTTTCAGAAAGATTGCTGGTCTGACAAAACCTCTTCTCCAAGCTTTCACTCCTCCAACAATACTCACAGCAAGAAAAGGTTTTCTCCAACTCCTTTAAAACAAGCCTCTCACTCTAACTCAGAGGGAAAGAAAGACTACAAAGTCAAATACAAAGCATTGAAAGTTGAGCTGATGAAGCTAAATCAAAAGGCTGATGAAGCAGCTAAGAAAAAGGAAAGCAAGAAGACAGAGAAAGGTCTGATTACTACATCTGCATCTTTTGCCTGGGATGATGAACCTCTCACCTCTAAAGATGAAACCAATACCACTATTAGAGCCTTCATGGCTGTTGCTGAAGATGAACCAACAGTTAGTAAAAGTGAAGCTAGATCTTGCCAATAGGTTGACATCACCATGAAAAAGGTACAAATATTGCTCACTATGTCTGAAGGTCAAGACAGAGACCATGTCCTTGACTATACTCTGGTTAACCTCCACTTTGTGGAAGAACAAAGAAAAGATCTGTTGAATAAATTTCATAACGTACAACAAGATTTAAACTTTAGTCAATCTAAAATAACAAATCTTAAACCTTTTGTTGGTCTTGCTTATCAACTTCAAAATGAAGTAAGTAGACTTTCTTCTGAAAATGAATCTTTGACTGATGAAAATGTTGAACTCAAAAGAACAATTGAAAAATGGAACAAAGGTCAATATACTATGGAAGAGATTGTCTCTAAAAGCATACCTGGAAATGTTATCCAAGCCATTGGGGGAAAGGAAAGGTATAAAAATCGCATACCTATGTCCAAAGTCAAATTCATACCATTAGAGGAAACACCCCCCACAATCACCTCTGATGTTGAAACTGACTCTGATTTAGGATATGAAGAGACCAATCCTCTGCCTTCTTTACCCAAACTCACAGGAGCTAGTCCATCTGTGTCTATTCTTGGTCCCATTTCTGCTAAGAACTCTGGGAACTCTAAATCTTTAGCAAGAGTTACTGAAAAACCTCACAAAAAGGTTTTTGGCCAAGGAGACCAAATCCATTCTCTCCTCATATGAATTATCTCCAATCAAGAAACTTCTTCTCACCCTAATGGAAGAAGTCAAAGGTTTAAAGGAATAAATCAAGCCTCTGTCTAACAGATCATTTGCTGGGTCTGTGGGAGAAGGCACCAGCAGTAGTATGTCCAAGGGAAAGAATGTGTTCAGACCTTGTAAACATTGTAGGTTAAAGAATCATCTCTCTGAAAATTGTTTAAAGAAAGCAAAATGTATTATTTGTGAGTCAATATAACACTCTTCTAGGGAACATGAGGAGATTATTGTCGTCCAAAAGGTCAGGCTAAAAATGAGATCTCAAACTCCTCACAAACCCTCTAGAAGACCTGAACCTAGACCCAGAGCCTCTCCTCGGAGACTTAGACCCTCTCCTCCTTGCAAATACTATGGCTTTCATGATCATCACTCTGATGAGTGTGAACACTATCCCGGATGTGAAATCTGTGGAAGCATGAATCATGAAACCAGAAACTGCAACCAAAGAGGGGGAGAAAGGACCCAAAGACGACCCCGAGTCGCTGGACAACGACAGAATGGATGCACTGGAAAGTGAGTTCATCATAGAAACCAATATGTTTTGTTATATCTATGCAGGAACATCTAAAGAAATCTGTATGGTATCTGGATAGTGGATTCTCCAGACACATGACAGGGGTTAAACAATATCTACATAGATATAAAAGGGATCCTAGCCCCAAGGTATGTTGATCCCAAACTTAGATCGATTTAGCTTTGTGTAAACGAGATTGAATCAAGTTAAACACTTAGAGAAACTTTGTTGTATATGAAACAATCTAAGTATTATGCGGAATTAATACTTAGAACAAGAACACACAAACAAAACAAACCAAACTTTCACTTTGATTGATGATTGAACTTGTGTACAATGAAAGTGTAAAACATATATTAAACTAAACCCTAAAGGCCTCCTTTTATAGATTAAGGAACCTTGTACAAGAGTCTACGTATCAGCTATTTTAGGTAAAGATAAGCATAAGAAATACATTGCCGAACATATCTTTACTAGAAACATAAAACATGTAGTCTAAGTATTCTATCAGTGTTTGACTTCTTCTTATCAGCGCTTGTTTTCTTCTTGTCAACGCTTGATCTGTCAACGCTTGATTTCTTCCTATCAACGCCCAATTAACTCTTGTCAGCGTCTAAGTATCTTGGCTCATTTTATTCCCAACAATCCTCCCCTAAACTTGGTATCTACTTTAGTAATCAAGTTTCTGAATAAACACTAAATACAAGGAGGATTCTTACAAATACAAATCACTTTTTAATTAGAAAATAAATAAACCTAATTAAATCCTTGCCAACATCACTTGTGTAATCCATCTCCAGCTGTGTTGACACCATTTTCTTCAAAACTTCTTTGGACATGGGATATTTAGCATCCACAAGAAGATATTCCGAAAACTTTGTAGTACTCAAATGATAAACACCAGCTGCTGAATGTAGACGCCATTGAAGTCTACTGATATCATCAAGATCCAACCAAATTAGATTTGCATCATTTGGCTCACACATTCTCTTGAATGTGGACCAAATCTTTATTCCATTGACTGAAGTTGGTGCTTCAGCCTCATACTTGGTCTTTATCAATCTCCAAAGATCTACCAAGTCTTCTCTATCTAGACTTCCAAACAAAGAGATAAGAGTAGTGAAAGTATGTACCTTCTTCCCATATCTGCCAATCATCCAAAACCCACTTGCATCTTCTTCATAGTGAACTATAGGGTTTCTGGAATCAAAAGGTAACACTTCTGTAATTTGTGAAGCTTCCAAAGGTGAGAGCTTAATACTCCTTCTATAACTGCTTCAAAAGGATTTACTCTATCCAAATCTTCTTGGAACTCAATAGGAAGTCCCTTCTTCATAGGCCTTGGTGCAACTAAAGCCTGTTGGATCTGCATCTCTTCTGCAAGTTCTTCCTTTCTTTCATCTGAAAGAAGTCTGATAGTATTCTGCTCTTGAACACTTGTCTATATAGGAAAAGCTCAAAATTCCAACTCATAAAAGGAAAAACCTTGCAACTTCTTAAAAGTCCAACCCCCTTGATGACATCTGAGAAGCATATAGTATAGCTCCCTTCTATCCTTCTTAGTCTGTGAAAGAACCTTGCTAGCCTTATATTTCCGAATTACCTTGCAATCCCTTTGAACTCTTAAGAGAATCTCCAAACCCCAATTTTGATCTGAAATTGTCAAATCTTGGATTCTCCATTACCTTATTCTCCCATGCAAAGTACATCTGGGCAACTTCAGGCATCTCATAATCTACCTGATTTTTCAATTCTACAAGCCTCTCCTTAGCCAACTCATCACCATATTCAAGCCTTTCTAGATCTTCAATGATCATCACACTTGAATCAGTACTCTCATCATCACTGCCTTCCTTATTACTTTCAGAAGTAGCCACAAATGGTGACTCAAAAGCAGTCTTCTTCTCTTTTTCCTCAAGTTGTGCAGCCAAAATAGAATCAAAATGCACTTGGGCTGCATCCTTGGGAACTTCTACATCTACCATAATCCCTATACCTTTATCTAATACATCAATAGTAGGTAAAGAAGTTCATGGTACCTGTGTGGATACCTCCTTGATGATAGATGACTAGGATACACCAACTATATTTGCAAGTCTCTCAACGTCCAAATTATGAGCGTCAACGCCTAACTTACTCCTATCAGCGTTTGACTTTGTGAACTGCTCCAACATCTCAGTAAAAGACACATTTAAATTTGTAGGAGTAATCAATGAAGTATCAAAACCTGGTTGCCTCTTCAAATCTGTTAGAGCCTCAGCTATACCCAAAGAATCTCCTTCATGTGAGCCTTTATCACTCACATGTACTTGCTCATCCTCCCCTTTGGAAGAATCCTCCTTCCTACGTCGAATGTTAGCACCCTCCAAAAGAACAATCCTCTCCCTCAATTGCTTGAGTTTAAGGCCTTGTGAGTTGACAGTATGTACAAGGTCTACATTTTGCTTTTGCAAGCTAATGCAGACAACCGTCAATTCTAACAACGTATAAGGTTCCAATCTGCCCTCCTCTAGAATGGGGATTTGACCTCCCAAAGTAGATTCATGGGGAATGGATGGGGTCTTAAGTATGTTAGGACTGTCTTGGCCATCTACTAAGCCAGAACCAATAGTCCTAGCCCCACCCATGTCACCAACCACACTTGTGGTGGTGGTCCTCTCTGCAACATGGCTAGGACCACTAGAGGAGAACACTCTAGTAGTCCTTTGGCGCTTTTCCAACCTAAATTCAGGGGGTGTAGAAGATGGTGTAGATTGGGTTTCTGTTTGAAGGTTAAGGGGTGTTTGGGTTTGTGGTAAAAGGGTATCAACGTTTGGATTTGGTGTGTCAACACCAACATTTAATGTGTCAGCGTTGAATGGTTCTTGGTCAATTTCCATGTGCTGGGGTGATGGTGGTTGTTCAGGCAATGGGTCTGGTTGTGGTTGAGGAGCTAGTTGTGGTTGTGCTGATGCAATAACAGCAAGCATGGCTTGGGTAAGGGGTAAGTTTCTAAAAGGTTTAGAGTTCATCTTTCCAAAAATTGATTTCTTTTGAACAGGGATTGTATAAAAATCATCATGATCCCTATTGCAGTATATTTGTAAATCAAACACCACTTGTAAAAACCTTGGGTAAGCAAGAGTCATCTTGCTTCCCTTATTATGACACATGCCATCAAAAATCAGTTTTAACCAGTTATATTTTTGGCCAGTAGCAATACACACAATGGCACTCCTAATAGATTGGTTGATTTCATTGTGTGCAGTATATTTGAGACTCATACATTGAAGAATGACATGTATTAAGTACTTCCAAGCTGGGGGGAACTCTTGTTTTGTATATTTGTTTAAATGACCATCATCTGGCAAAGGATAACCCAAAGCTTGGAGTCCTTATTCTAGCTCTCTAATGGGTAGGGTGGTTATACCATCTGCATCATTAAGATGCGAAGCTTGGCGAACCAGAGCTTCAGTAACCACCCATGGAACCCCATGGACAATAGCAGTCAATGTAGTCACATTATTAATTGTTGAGGAAGTTATATTATTCAAAACTGTTTAATATGTGTGATAGGGATAAGTGGAGCATGAGAAAGTGCATACCTTAAAGGGGATGCATTCAAATACTCAACCATCTGAGTATATAGGGGAAACAGAGCATTGTCAGCTTCTAAATAAGCAACCATATTATGCTGACTTCTGAACCCCAATTCCAAATATCTTGGTTTAAATTTAGGCGCCATTGATGTAGAAAGTTATGATAAAAGTTATGAAAGATGAAGGTTTGAGAAAATTTAGTTAGACAAGAATAAGCAGTTACCCTGTTTCAAAGAAATGAGCCAAGTATATAGGAGAGGTAAAAATATGTGATTGGTCAAAACATGAGGCAATTATATTCAAAATATAATGATGAAAATCTTGAAAAATATATAACTTATCTCAAACATTAATAAAAAGTTACCAACTCCTAAAATTACGGCCCATATTTTCGTCAAAAATAACAACTGGGTAGGACCCAATGGCTATCAACGGTCAAAAATAACTTATCAGCGCCCAACGGCTATATTCTTGTCAACGTTGGATTTTGCCATGTCAACGTCAAAATTGGTCTTAACAACGCTTGGAAAGAAAAGTGTCAGCGTCTAAAAATAAAAATAATTAAAAAGAAAAAGGGCCTTAACAAAGTAATTTATCCTAGTGAAGATAACTTGTAGACTGAAAATCACTATAGGGCGGAAATCACTGTCCAATCATGCACACTTGCTTAAGCAAGATAGACATAATTGTCCTCAAGTGTCCTTTGCTAACCAAAGTTCTTAACAATGAAGTTATCTTATAAAATCCTTTGTAACTTCCCAGGTAAGCCCAATAAAAATCATACCCAAGTCTCCCAACAGACCACAACCAATTCTAGGTCAAAAAGTTTTGGCAGCATGCAAAGTATATCAACTTTGCATGCTACAGTGCCTCACGATTTAGTAAACTAACTCGTACTCACCAGTGGACACAATCTAGAATTGTGATAAGAGTATTATATGAATACCCAAAAGGTATTAAAGGTTTCCTAAACCTCCCCTTAAAATATGATATACAAGTTGCCAAACATAAATTATGCAATAAAAATTTATGTCAAGATAGGAATGTAAACATTCCAACCATCATCCATAAACTTAAACACACTCCAAGTAAGCTCCAAAAATCTATAAGCAACTCTATATCCATTTGTACAATGCACATAATGCCTGCATAATTAGATCAAAAACCACAAAACTAACATGCTGCTGTCAACGTCTATTTTAACACTTATCAGCGTCAAAATATCCTTAGACAGCGTTAGACAAATAAAGTGGAAAACCTAATTTTTTACAAAGACCAATATCAGTGCTTATCCTGTACATACTTTTACAATAAGTTCCAAAAACACATATTAGGTAAGATTGATCATTCCAATACTTGTTACCAAGTATTGAAAGCTCCCAGCATCAAAAGGTTTAGTTAATAAATCTGCCACATTTTCCTCTGTGTCAACCCTATCTAGTTGTATTAAACCCTTTTCAAAACAATCTCTTATAAACTGATGTCTAATTTCTATGTGTTTTGTTTTAGAATGATGTACAGGATTCTTAATCATGCATAAAGTACTGTTATTGTCTACAAAATCTTGGTATGCATAAAATTATACCCATAATCCAACATTTAGTTCTGAATCCATAAGACTTGTCCACAGCAAGCAGCTGCATCTACATATTCTGCTTCAGTTGTAGATTTGGCCACCACTGTTTGACTGTTTGTTTCTTGCATTGCCAAGATATCAACCTACTCCCAAGAAATTGGTATCCACCAATTGTGGATTTTCTATCAAACTTGTCACCTCCATAATCACTGTCTGAATACCCAATAGCTCCAATGGAGAATCCTTTGGATACCATAATCCCAAGGTGGGATAGCACCTAAGGTATCTAAAGATCCTCTTGACATCATGAAGATGACACTCTTTGGGAGTCACTTGATGGCGTGCACATGCACACATAGCAAACATAATGTCAGGTCTGAAAGCTGTAAGATACATAAATGATCTAATCATTGACCTATAATGCATGATATCCACCTCTTTTCCATCTCAAATCTTTCTCCAGGGGTGTTCCCTATCCATGGGTGTGCTAGCCCGTTTTTCATGTGGAGAAAAGCCAAACTTCTTTAAGATTTCTGCTACATATTTGTCTTGAGAGATGAAGATACCATCTTCTTTCTGTTGAACTTGTAAACCTAGAAAGAAGTTCATCTCTCCCATTGCACTCATCTTGAATTTGTCTGTCATGATCTTGGAAAAGTCTTCACTCATCTTTGGACTGGAAGAGCCAAAAATGATATCATCCACATAGACCTGAACAAGTAAGAAATCCTTACCAATCTTCTTGGTAAATAAAGTCTGATCTATGGTGCCCCTTTTGAATCCATTTTCCACCAGATAGGTGGACAATGTGCCATACCATGCTCTTGGGGCTTGGTGAAGTCCATACATTGCCTTCTTCACCCTATACACCTTGTCTGGATGTTCTGAATCTTCAAAAACAGGAGGCTGCATAACATAAACCTCCTCTGTAATGGTGCCATAAAGAAAAGCACTCTTCACATCCATTTGATAAACTGTGAAGCCCATGCAAGAAGCATAGGCTAGGAAGATTCCGATAGCTTCAATTCTTGCAACTGGTGCAAAAACCTCTTCATAATCTATCCCTTCCTCTTGTGTATAGCCTTTAGCAACAAAACGTGCCTTGTTTCTGATCACAATCCCTCTTTCATCCTTTTTGTTTCTAAGAACACATCTAGTCCCAATAGTTCTGACATATCTGGGACAATCAACTAAATCCCAAACGTCTTGAATGGCAAATTGGTGAAGCTCATCCTGCATTGCTTCCACCCAACTTGGTTCTTTGAGAGCATCAAATATCTTCTTGGGTTCCTGTTGTGACAGAAAACAAGCAAACAAACATGCCTGAACAAGAGGGGTATCAACCTTCGTGTGGATATTCGCAATAAAACCTCCTTGATTCTGATGAGACCTTCTTGTTTGAACATGAGATAACACATCACCAATAATCAGAGAAGGAGGATGATTTTTGATAGTAGATGTAAGTATCCCCCCTTCAAGAATTTTGTTGTCTTCAATTTCAGTCTCCATGTTGCTAATATCATCTTTAAATTCTCCTCCATTATCACCTGAATGAACCTCTTCATGTACTGTGGAAGATCCACCTTGTTCAAAGACATTGGAAGAGAATAAATGATCAAAAGAGTTATCAACGCCTGAACTAGGTCTGTCAACGTTTGAGCCATCAACGCCTAAATTAGGCCTGTCAGCGCCAGATTTGCCTTTGTCAGCGTTTGAAGATTCATGCATGTTTTCATCAATTGGTTTTTCTTGTGGACCATCTTTTTCCTTTCCAGCAGCAGCAAATCTATATGTCCGTATAGGGATGGTAACATATTCAAGTATAGGAGCTGATTTGACTGCTTGTGATTCTACTTCCTTGTCAACCTGTTTACCTGAAATTTCAACAACTGGTGCTTCCACAACATTTGAATCTACTTTCACAATGTCTGGATTAGTAACAGGCATATAATTCAAGGTCCTAGATAAAGGTTCTAAATCAAAGAACCAATTTGGTCCACTTTCAGGATCACTAGGTTTACTTTCTAAAATCCTAACATGTACCTTTTCAAGTATACGTTTTTCTTTCTTAATGTAAACCCTATATCCTCTACTCTGTGCTGAATAGCCCATAAAATAGCCTTCATCACTTTTAGCACTAAACTTTCCTAAGGCATCACTAGTATCAAGTACAACTACATGACATCTAAAGGGTTTAAGAAAACCAATATTTGGTTTCCTATTCCAAAATAGCTCATAAGGTGTATTATTGTGGATTTTGTTGATCAATGCCCTATTCTGAACATAGCAGGCTGTATTCACAGCCTCAGCCTAAAAAGCAATGTGAAAATGAGCATCAGCCAACATTGTCCTGGCTGCTTCTATGAGTGTTCTATTTTTCCTTTCAGCCACCCCATTTTGTTGTGGGGTTCTAGCTACACTAAACTGCCTAGTAATCCCTTTGTTGACACAAAAGTCATCTAACAACTTATTTCTAAACTCACCACCATTATCACTTCTAAGTATTTTAACCTCATTCCCTGTTTTCTTTTCAATTTGGGTAATAAAGTTAATCAAAACAGTGGTAGTTTCACTTTTCAAAGCCAAAAAGAAAGGCCAAGGAAATCTAGAAAAATCATCAGTTATGACAAAACAAAAAGATTTACCATTTAAGCTTTCTATATTAGTTGGACCAAACAAGTCCATATGCAGCAAGTGAAGTGGTTTAGAACTAGAGTGCACAAGTTTAGACTTAATTGAAACTTTGTGTTGTTTGCCTTTAAGGCATGCAACACAAGAATGATCATTGTGGAAATCCTTTTCAGGCAAACCATCAACTAACCCATGTCTCACAAGTCTATTTATGTTCTTAAAGTTTATGTGCCCTAACCTTCTATGTTATAGATTACTTTCATCAACTAAAGCCTTAGCATATAGACATGACAAGTTTTTATTCATCCTAATTCCATTAAGATTCACATTATAAATGTCCTTATGCCTAGGTGTTCTATAATCAATGAACTTCTCATCAGGTATCTTAAAGTCTTTATTTAACACCAAGCATTCAGTATCAGTGAAAAGAACCTTATTTTTGTTATCACAAACTTGTGATACACTAAACAGATTATAATCAAGTTCTTTTACCAGAAATACGTTTTCAAAACGCAAATTGTTGGTGATAAGAGTGCCTTTGCAAGTAATAGTTCCATATCCTCCTCCAAAGTACACTTTTTCACCATCTTTAATGGGGGTAAAATTGGTCAAATAATTTTCCTTCCCCGTCATGTGCCTAGAGCATCCACTATCCCAATAGCCATAATCATTTACCTGCTTTTGAATGCCCTGCACATAAAGAAAACAAATTAGTTTTCTTTGGGAACCCAAGCCTGAGCAGACTTGGATTCATTTGGTTGTTCAACAAAAACATATTTATTCCTTATAACAACCCTTTGTTCATCCCTTTGATGATTAAACACCCAGTTAACCCCAATTGGTTTAGTGATGACCTTTGAAATATACTGAAATCTGTTACAGGTCATAGAAATCCTATGTGAATGAGGGTTTTGGTCTTGTTTGGGTCTCCATGTTAAGCTAGAAGAAGCTTTAGACCCCTTTCCCTTTCGCTACAAATACTTGTTATTACTTGGTCTAACAGCGTTGGAAACATTCTTGTCAACGTTAAAATTGTTCTTGACAGCGCTGAAATTACCCTTATCAGCGTCAAAACTAGGGTTTGCTACAGGAACCCATTGTTTGTTAGACCATGTGTTAGTCTTTTGAAAGGGCCTTTGTCCATAAGTATTAGACCCTTTAGTAAAGAATTGAGCTGGTCTAAAGACTTGTGGACTTTGCTGGACAAAAGGTCTGGGTTTGACCATGGTTGGCTTTTTATCAGCGTTGACTTTTGAAGCATTGACACACTTATACGCCAAATGTGAAAAACTTCCACAACTATAACAAGCTTTTATAGACATTACCCTTGGTCTAGATGAAAAGAAACTTGACCCATTATCACTAACTTGACTTTTTGGTGACCTAGGTTTTCTATACATTTCTGCATATTTAATACTAGGTTTTCTATCAACGTTTAAGCCAAAGTCAACAGTCTTTCCAGTAGTAGGGTTAGTCACAATTATGGGTGTAGACTCATTTGGACTTTCACTAAGCATGCCACCTTTAACAAACAAGGTAGGATTGGCTTTCTTCCTTTGTTCCAAATCAGTTAATTTCTGCTTATATTCCTCTACTATGGTAAGAACTCTTGGTGGAGGAATGAATTCCTCTTCTTGGAGTTCTGGTATACCAGTCCAAGACAAATCCTTTCTAAGGACACCATAGAAGTTGCCAGCAGGTGGTGGAACATCATCATACTCTTTCATCCCAATTCCAGTCATATCCCTAGAGTCTCTTTGTTCACTAACACATTATTCTAGGGTTTGAGAAGCTTTATCAAATCTTTGAATTTTAAGCCCTACATTATCTTTGTTTTTAATTGCCTCATCTAACTCAGCTTGTATGACACCTTTGGATCTCTCTAAAATATCCCTAAGGTCAACACTAACTTTAAGGTCATGAGACAAAACGTTGATTTGATCTTTTAGGTCAAGCTCCATTTTCTTATATTCAGCCACAGTCTTTTCAGTTTGAACAAGTGCCAGTTGATAATTAGATAACTTACATTTTTCATCAAAAACATCTGATTTTAACTTTAAAACTTCTTTGTTAAGTTTTTCAGTGTATAAACGACAACCTTTACTACAAAAAGCATCATCGTATACCTCATTATTTGATGAAGATGAAGAATGTGCCATGAGAGCATAGTGAACATGCTCCTCTTCTTCCTTATCTGCAATTAAGGCCTTGTTCTCTTCCACATCCTTGGCCATAAAGCTCCAATCCCAGCCAACACCATCAATTTCTTGCATTGTAACCATAGCCTTTGTGTCTTCAACCTTGATGATTTGGCTTGAAGGCTTTCCAACATCAGATCTTCTTGGAGATCTGCATTCTCTCATAAAATGACCCATTCTATGGCAATTGTAACACTCAACCTTGGATTTATCAAATCTAGCAGTGTCTTTAGCATTAAATGTCATCTTTTTCTTGAATCTCCTATTCCATCTATTGGCCCTTATGCTTGCAAGTGCCATATTCCACTTTATGTCCATCTCCTCCACATTCTCATCACTGATTTGCTCAAGGTCCTCATATGTAATCACTGAACCATTGGGCAATGCAGCAATGTATGCACACATTGTATCTAGATCAATACCAGAAGGTTTAATCCTTGGTGAGTCAACATTGTATGTGTCAGCGTCTGAATATGGGGCGCTGACAAAGCTTGTTCCAACGTTGACATAGGGTGATCCAGTAACGGGGTGCACGTATGACTCCCTTTGATCAAATTGACCTTTACTATGTGAGAAGAAAGCCATGTTTCTAGAGGTAGATTTGCTTCCTTGATCCAAATGGATTTTATTCTCTACAATCTTCAGTTTATTGTAGATATCATCAAAAGTGGAACTTTTGTGAGCATTGGTAGCAATAATAGACCTTGCTTCAATCTTCCATGCATCCCCTAGACTTTTAAGGAAAGTGGTAATGATATCAGCATCATTATACACTGTTCTCATAATGGAGAATTTGCTTGTGATGCCAACAAGTCTGCTTCTCACCCCACTTAGCCTTTCATTGGGAAGAGCTTTGAACACAGCATACTCATGCAAGTATTGCTTCTTTTTCTCTGAGGCAGTATCATCATTACCACCATAATTGACTTGAAGGGCTGCCCAAAGCTCTTTGGCAGACTCAAAACCTCTATACTTGTGTTGATTTGCTGGTCCCAAAGAAAGTTTGAGAATGCTTAGAGTTTTCATGTCATTCCTTCTTTTTGCAACGTCTTTAGTTGAGACAACTCTTCCATCTGAAGGTCTCTCTTTCCGATCCTCTTCAATTAATCCCTGAATTGATCTTGCAGCAATATTATCAGCAATCCTAGTAGCTTTATCGATTGTCTTTCCATATTCAATAATTTCCCATAGAGTGTGATCATGAATTTGAAGATACTTCTCAAAATTGAACTTCCATAACTCAAAGTTATCAGGGTCTAGCATGGGGATTTTCATATTGTGACTTGAGGAGGAAGTCATCTCTGGTGTAGACATCTTGTCTGATTTTCAGGGTTTCTTGAAAAATTAGGGTTTCTGGGGTTTTTGTGTTCTTCTAGATCAAAGTTCCTCAACAAGCTCTGATACCACTTGTTGATCCCAAACTTAGATCGATTTAGCTTTGTGTAAACGAGATTGAATCAAGTTAAACACTTAGAGAAACTTTGTTGTATATGAAACAATCTAAGTATTATGCGGAATTAATACTTAGAACAAGAACACACAAACAGAACAAACCAAACTCTCACTTTGATTGATGATTGAACTTGTGTACAATGAAAGTGTACAACATACATTAAACTAAACCCCAAAGGCCTCCTTTTATAGATTAAGGAACCTTGTACACGAGTCTACGTATCAGCTATTTTAGGTAAAGATAAGCATAAGAAATACATTGTAACACCCCATTTTGATAATGGAATGTCACGCGCAATTATGGCGTGTCATCAAAGCATACAAGGAAAAATGTCTAAACATTACATGACCATAAAAGGGAAATACCGGAATCAAACATCGGTAGTCCAAAAGTAAAGCTCATCACACACAAACATAAGTACTGTAAAGGAAAGGACTAAACAATGTCCATAGCAAATGTATCAAAGGAAAGATAATGCATAAAGTAAAGAAAGGCTAGAAAGCTTCGAGTCCATATGCACGTACGCTTAAAGTCTACGAGCGTCCCTGAGTACCTGCCATTTTGGGAACATGGAAAAGGAAAACGGCTGAGCAATACACTCAGTGCATGGATGTACAATATTGCGGGGCACACACCACATTCACACTGAGTAATCTGCTAAAAAACATGTAACTAGGATGCACCCATACGCCCCACATGATAAATATGATAATATGGCCAAAAGCTGAAGGAACGCCACGAGCAATCACTCCGCCGTGGTGAAGTCATAACATCAGTGCCTCTAATGTTATGGTTATGGTACCTCCATAACTAGGTGAAACTGGTCATGCATGTATATGGCTATAGGTATTCTAAATTAAACATAAGAAAGTCAAACATATAAACTTATACTATGGGAAAACATTTGGCTGCATACGGGGAATCCTAATAAGGAAAGAATGTCCATACTGCAAGGCCGGGAATCCGTACCTTATGTCCCGTGAACGAAGAAGATGAACTGAGGAGATTCCTACTTCGGTATCACTAATGCTACATAAATACATACATGAATAAGTATCTACTTACTAAATACGTAACTGATTTTATGTCATGTCTTAGCTTATTTTATATGTTCATATCATGTTTTACTGTTTTAAGCCTTAAACTGTGTTTATCTTATATTCTGTCTATTCTGATTAAGTATTTATGGTAATTCATGTATTATTATACTTACTGTGTAATAATAAGTAACTTTCCAAAAATAGCAGGTTTCCTAAAATAGGAAGTTTCCAAAAATAGAAAGTTACCAAAAATAGAAAGTTTCCAAAAATAGAAAGTTTCCAAAAATAGAAAGTTTCCAAAAATAGAATTACTGCTTAAAATAGATAAGTTTCTAAAAATAGAAAGTTTCCATAAATAGATCAGCTGCCTTAATTAAATAAGTTTCTAAAAATAGAAAGTTTCCAGAAATAGATTAGCTGCCTGAGTTAAATAAGTTCTAAAAATAGAAAGTTTTCATAAATAGATTAGCTGCCTTAATAAGCTAAGTATATAAGCCTAAGTGTTTTTCTGATTATTTTCTAAGTCATAATGATATAATGTATAGTTTATTAACTATTACATGTAATTTAAATAAACTATAGGTTAAAAGTATTTAATTAAATATATCATGTTTTTAATTAAATAAAGTTAAATACTTAGGTTAAAACATGTATTATTACTTATTAATAATATAACCTAATTCATGTTAATTAATTAATTATAACCATGGTTTTTAAATAATTAATTAGTTATAAGTCTAGAAAATATTAAAAATACTTAGGTTAATAATTCCATGATTCTAATGATTAAATTATAACCTAAGTCATGCTTATTAAATTAACCATGTCATATTTATTAATTTAATTTTAACATATGATTATAAAAAAAAATCTTAACATAAACCGTGAACCGGATCTTGACTAGAAACCATGAACCAGACATGAAATCGACACCACACCCCGAACCACTTCGGAGTTCCCTTTGGTTGCTGCTGCCGTGGGACCCACACCACCAAACCAGGACCATATGGTCTCGGTGGTGGTTTATTAGCCAAACCGAGACCCCCTTGGGGTTCGGTTTAGGCGCCGGCCAAACAAACACCCCTAAAAACAACCTTTTTGATTTTCCCAAAAACCATTTACATGTTTGATCTATGTTTTTAATTAGGTTTTTAAAAACATCATGTTCTTAGTTATTTTATTAGATCAAATCAAAAAGAAAAGGATTAAAAGAATATACCGAATGCGTAGATCTAACGAGGATGAACACACACGAACACACGTACAAGATTGAAGATCAAAATCAAAACGAACACCCCCTTTTCTTGTGTTGTATACGGCGGCCAAAGAGGAAGAAGGAGAAAGGAAAAACTTATTTTAGGTTTTTAATTTTTCTTCTGTAAAGTGAAAAGTGAAAACAAGTTTTACCTTAACCCCCCTTTCATTGTAAAAATTGATGGGCTTGGCCCATAGTGTTGGTGTAGCCGCGGGTAGGGGGCCCCACATGGGGTACCCGTACCGTTTTCCGTGTCTCGTTGTTTAAGTGTTCGTTCGTGTTTAATTGTGTTCGTGTTTAGTGTGTTCTCGTTAAATATTTACCGTGATCAATATGTTTATTCACGCTCGTAACAAATATATATACGTAATTAATATTAGTCTGTGATTTAATTACGTTCATGATTTCATGATCGCATGTTCGTGATTAATTATTGTTAAATAATTATTGCGTGTTCGTGCGTAATAAATACTTATCGTGTTCTAACACGTACGTAATACGTAAAATCCTAACACGTAAACGTAATCATACTATAAAAGGAAAGTTTTAATCTAGTACGTACGATCTTAAGGGTACTATTCATGGTAAAAGCATGCGGGTTTTACAACTCTTCCCCCCTAAAAAGAATAATTCGTCCCTGAATTATAGATAGGTAAACTGAAAAGAAGAACATACCCGAATTCAAAATATGAAATGAGGGTAAGAAGTCCGGATAGACTCCCTTGTTTCCCAAGTGGCTTCCCGCTCGGTATGATCCCCCCAAAGGATTTTGACGAACGGAATCGTCTTCCTTCTCATGACTCGTTCTTGTCTGTCAAGAACTCGTTTAGGTTCTTCTATGAAAGTGAGATCTTCACGTATCTGTTCCAGTGGATACTGAACCATGTGAAGAGGATGATACTGGTACCCTCTGAGTAAGGACACATGAAACACATTGTGTACATGCGAAAGCTGCGGAGGTAACGCCAACCTGTAAGATACTTCACCGACTCGTTCAATGATATCAAACGCTCGATGAAACGAGGAGTGAGCTTCCCTTTAATCCCGAAGCATCTAACACCACGTGCCGGCGAAACCTTAAGGAAGACGTTATCTCATACGTTAAAATGTATGTCCCTACGATGCTTAACGGCGTAACTCCTCTGACGTGACCGTGCTTCCTGAAGTTTCTGCTTAGCTACTGCGATCTTTTCATTGGTCATCTCTATGATTTCTGGTCCTTTAAGTGTTCGTTCACCAACCTGATCCCAGCAGATTGGGGCGCGACACTTCCTGCCATACAACATCTCGAAAGGAGCACACTTGATACTTGCGTGCCAACTGTTGTTGTATGCAAACTCTACCAAACAGATGTAATCGTCCCAATCACCCGTCCATTCCAACGCACATGACCTCAACATGTCTTCCAATGTCTGAATCGTTCACTCCGACTGTCCGTCCGTTTGAGGATGAAAAGCCGTGCTAAGCTTAAGTTGTGTACCCAAAGCTTTATGCAGACTCTTCCAAAATCGCGATGTGAAACGAGGATCTCTGTCTGAGACGATGATGGATGGTGCACCGTGGAGTCTC
The DNA here is from genome assembly GCA_025667525.1 of Glebionis coronaria. Lineage (NCBI taxonomy): Eukaryota > Viridiplantae > Streptophyta > Magnoliopsida > Asterales > Asteraceae > Glebionis > Glebionis coronaria. The sequence continues at coordinate 51,119,241 of CM046879.1, read as the reverse complement.
ATGATCTCTCTTCTATACGTATCGGCGAGTTTACTTACCGGATCTTCCTTGCGGATCGGTAAGAAATGAGCTGATTTGGTAAGTCGATCTACGATAACCCAAATTGCATCGTGCTTCCTCTTGGTAGGCGGAAGACCAGTAACAAAATCCATGGTGATTTTGTCCCACTTCTACTCTGGAATATCTAACGGTTAAAGGAGACCGCCAGATCGCTAATGCTCGATCTTAACCTGCTGGCAGGTAAGACATTTGGAGACGTAAGTGGCCACATCCTGTTTCATACCACTCCACCAAAAGTATTGCTTGATGTCATGGTACATCTTAGTCGAACCAGGATGTATAGAGAATGAGGAGCTATGAGCTTCAGCTAACAAGGCTTCCTAGAGTGCTTGGTCATCAGGAACACAAAGTCTCGTGCCCTGCCATACGATACCATTTGCATCTACTCTAAATTCCGTCTGTTTCTCCAAATTCTATACTATCGCCCAGATTTCTCCATCATCTTTCTGAGCTTCCTTGATCTTAGAGAGTAACTCGGGTTCTACTCTAAGATTAGCCCAGTAACCGTGATGTCCACGTACCATGATCTCGATGTCTAGTCGCTCCAAGTCTCTTATGATTTCCTCCTTAATTTTAATGCCGTTGATCATTCCGGACTTCCTGCTAAGAGCATCTGCTACTACATTTGTCTTTCCGGGATGATACTGTAGATTAATGTCATAATCCTTCAACAGCTCTAACCATCGCCTCTGCCTCATGTTCAATTCACGTTGAGTGAAGATATACTTCAAGCTCTTGTGGTCCGTGAAAATGTCACATGATTCTCCATATAGGTAGTACATCCATATCTTTAATGCAAACACGACTGCAGCAAGTTCCAAGTCATGCGTGGGGTAATTTTCTACATAAGGCTTAAGCTGCCGTGAAGCGTACGCGATCACTTTCCCATGTTGCATGAGAACACAGCCAAGTCCCTTCCCCGATGCATCATTGTAGATTTGAAATCCACCCGTACCAGATGGGAGAGTAAGAATAGGTTCAGATACTAGCTTCTGCTTCAGGTCTTCGAAGCTCTTCTCTCGTTCTTCAGTCCAGACGAATTTCTCCCCTTTCCGCATCAGTTTGGTCAACGGTAGTGCTAAACGGGAAAAGTTCTCCACGAACCTACGGTAATAGCCAGATAAGCCTAAGAAACTGCGGACTTCCGTCGCTGAAGTCGGCCTCGGCCACTTAGTAATGGCCTCAACCTTCGCTGGATCCATAGTGATTCCTTCTGCTGATACAATGTGACCTAAGAATGTCACCTTGTCTAACCAGAACTCACACTTGGAGAATTTAGCATACAGCTGCTTCTGGCGAAGAATCTGTAGTATTGTACGAAGATGGTCTTCGTGTTCCTCCTTGGACTTTGAGAAAATCAGGATGTCATCGATGAAGACAATGACGAACTTTTCCAGAAATTCATGGAAGATTCTGTTCATCAAATCCATGAACACTGCTGGAGCATTTGTCAGGCCAAATGGCATAACTACAAACTCGTTGTGGCCATAGCGGGTACGAAAAGCAGTCTTGGCGATGTCCTGCTACTTAACCCGTAGCTGATGGTAGCCTGACCTAAGATCAATCTTGGAGAAGTGTTTGTCCCCTTGGAGTTGGTCAAACAGATCGTCTATACGCGGCAGTGGATACCTATTCCGGATAGTAATCTTGTTGAGCTCGCGATAGTCTATGCAAAGACGCATACTGCCGTCCTTCTTCTTAACAAATAAGACCGGTGCGCCCCATGGAGATGCGCTCGGTCGAATGAAACCTCGTTCTAGAAGTTCTTGCAGTTGATCCTTCAGCTCTATGGGAGCCATGCGGTAAGGAGCCTTGGAGATTGGTTCAGCTCCTGGAATAAGCTCGATACTGAATTCCACTTCTCGTGCAGGTGGTATGCCCAGAAGTTCTGCTGGAAATACATATTGAAATTCCGACACTATTGGTTGATCCTGAATCGATGGAGATTCAGCATCCATGTCGTGAACCGTAGCTAGATAACTCTCGCAGCCATGTGACAGTAGTGCACGCGCTTGCAGGGTAGATATGATCCGTACAGACCGTCCAGGTACGAACCCGTTATGAATGTACTCTGGTGCATTAACATCACCGAAGATAACTCGATATGAATGGCAGTCTATGGTAGCATGATGTTTGGATAGCCAATCCATGCCCAAAATCATGTCGAAGTCATTCATGTCCAGCGGAAGTGCGTCAACAGGTCGAACCTTATCGTCAAATTCTAGGGGAAGACTCTTGTATACATGGGTGATTAATACAGAGTCCCTCAAAGGCGTGGAAATAGTAAGCCTATTCTCTAGTGGCATGGGGAGCATCCTAATGTTCTTAGCATAAGCAGTAGAAATAACCGAGTGAGTAGCACCCGTATCGAAAAGAACACATGCAGCTTGACCATACATATACAAGATTCCAGTGATGGTACCTGTAGACTTGTTGGCCTGGTCTCGAGATGTCGTGTAGACACGCCCAGTGGTAGGAGGCGGCTTGGAATCAGCATGTCCCAATGTGCCCTCCATCTCGCCCTTTCGACAATCCTTCATGATATGGCCAGGAAGACCACACTTGAAGCATGCGTCAGTGTTACGACGGCATGGCCCTGGGTGCCTACGGTGGCAAGTAGAGCAAAGAGGATGAGTAAATCCTCCAGCAGGTGCTCTGGCTGGCTGGGAACCTGATAAAACATTTTACATAAGACATGATAATAGGGTACAAAGGACAATGCGGATAATCGTAAGATTGAATACCAGTGATAGCTGGACGGCTAGGCTGTGAACCTCTCTGGTTCTGGTCCCTACCGTTTCCATGGTTCATGGTAGAAGATTTTTCTAAAGTGTCAGAATATGAGTTATAACATGAAATCATAAGAAAATGCGTAAGTATTAGGACCTGCTGTTGTTGGAGTGTCCAGCGTTGTTACGGTAATTATCATTACCGCCACGCCTATCCGTAGCAGAACGATCGTTAGTCTGACCGTTTCCCTTGGGCTGATGAGGCTGCTGCTGAGTAGCCGGCTGAGACCGGTCCCCAGTTTTCTGCCTGGAAGATACATTTAAAGAGATGAATATTTGACATATATGGAAAGAATACGGATTGATCACCGCTTGAATACGAATGTTTACCTCTTGCCGGGTCTCTCAGCTTCCCCGAACTCATCTCTCTCCTGCAGCATCTCCAGCTTACGTGCTGCATCGGCCACTTGTGCTACAGTGTTGAACGTAGCACACACCAGATTGTTGGCGACCGATGTGCGAAGAGCCCACCTAAAGTGATGTGCCTGCTCTTCAGGAGTACCTGCTGCCGCACCAAGGAAACCAGCTAAGCGAAGAAAGCGCTGCATAAACTCGTTGCTATTCTCCCCAGCTCTCTGTCGGATCCCATGGTACTCCCTCTTGAGCTTGTCTTGCTCAGCCTTGGGAAAGAACTGCTCCATCACCCTGTCCTTGAACTGAGCCCAAGTCAAACCAGCAACCCACTCGTCACCTCCCTCGGACTGCATCAACGCTAACCACCAATTTAGCACATCGCCTTTGAACCGATAGCATGCCAACCTCGCCATGTACGCGGGGTCACAACCTATAGCATTGAAAATCTTCTCGATGTGAGCCAACCAGCTTTCAGCATCACTGGGGCTATCTGTTTTCTCAAAAGCTCGAGGACGGAGCTTGTTAAATCTCTCCAACCATACTGCCAATGTCACTGGAGGAGGAGGAGGAGGTGCCTGATTATGTTGCTGATTGTTGACAGCTTGAACCTCAACCCTGATGTCGTTCCTCAGTTGAGGAAGCAAAGCTTGCATTGCAGCTTGGATTGCCGCATTGAGTTGTTCCTGTTCGCGTGTGAGAACAATCTGACAGTATAACATAAAACGTATGATTAAACAGATCAAAACATTAGATATATATACATGAAAAAAATTTATACCAAAATTTCAAGAGAAATATTTTATGCAAGAAAATTTTGTGTATGAATACATGATGCAGTTTTATGAAAACTTTTGTATGCTCGAGAGTGAACACCTATGGTCAGTTCACCCAAAATAAAAGACATGGCGAGGGGACACCTATGGGTCGGTCCCAAATCTAAAAGTTTCGATAAAACACATGCGACTAAATAGGGCCAGTCCTGTACCAACCATTACTTAGTCATAAACCTGTGACAATGACATGTATATGTATACATAAAAATGATGAATGCATGAAAAACGACTGTCAGTTCTAGGGAGATCGTAGTGACTACCCACTAATCACAGGTCATATTTGAGAGCCTACAGGTCGAAGCCTTGGCTCTGATACCATAATTGTAACACCCCATTTTTATAATGGAATGTCACGCGCAATTATGGCGTGTCATCAAAGCATACAAGGAAAAATGTCTAAACATTACATGACCATAAAAGGGAAATACCGGAATCAAACATCGGTAGTCTAAAAGTAAAGCTCATCACACACAAACATAAGTACTGAAAAGGAAAGGACTAAACAATGTCCATAGCAAATGTATCAAAGGAAAGATAATGCATAAAGTAAAGAAAGGCTAGAAAGCTTCCAGTCCATATGCACGTACGCTTAAAGTCTACGAGTGTCCCTGAGTACCTGCCGTTTTGGGAACATAGAAAAGGAAAACGGCTGAGCAATACGCTCAGTGCACGGATGTACAATAAAGCATGAATAGGATAAGCATATAACATATAACAGCGGAAGAAACTAAGTCCCGAGTAACCTGGTTATGTCTTGCTAAAACTGGTTTTATTGCTTGAAAAGTCTTATGTTTATCTTATAAAAACTGTTTAACATGTTCTACCATTAGCCAATATAGGTCATGAAAATCCACCGTGCATGAATACTTGGAGGGGTGACCTCATCATGCAAATTAGAGGGGCTGCCTCTAACTTAATATACTGGTTTGGGTAGGAGGGATCAGCTCCTTGTGAAGGATGCAAGGCACACATCACATTCACACTGAGTAATCTGCTGAAAAACATGTAACTAGGATGCACCCATACGCCCCACATGATAAATATGATAATATGGCCAAAAGCTGAAGGAACGCCACGAGCAATCACTCCGCCGTGGTGAAGTCATAACATCAGTGCCTCTAATGTTATGGTTATGGTACCTTCATAACTAGGTGAAACTGGTCATGCATGTATATGGCTATAGGTATTCTAAATTAAACATAAGAAAGTCAAACATATAAACTTATACTACGGGAAAACATTTGGCTGCATACGGGGAATCCTAATAAGGAAAGAATGTCCATACTGCAAGGACGGGAATCCGTACCTTATGTCCAGTGAACGAAGAAGATGAACTGAGGAGATTCCTACTTCGGTATCACTAATGCTACATAAATACATACATGAATAAGTATCTGCTTACTAAATACGTAACTGGTTTTATGTCATGTCTTAGCTTATTTTATATGTTCATATCATGTTTTACTGTTTTAAGCCTTAAACTATGTTCATCTTATATTCTGTCTATTCTGATTAAGTATTTATGGTATTTCATGTATTATTATACTTACTGTGTAATAATAAGTAACTTTCCAAAAATAGCAGGTTTCCTAAAATAGAAAGTTTCCAAAAATAGAAAGTTTCCAAAAATAGAAAGTTTCCAAAAATAGAAAGTTTCCAAAAATAGAATTACTGCTTAAAATAGATAGGTTTCTAAAAATAGAAAGTTTCCATAAATAGATCAGCTGCCTTAATTAAATAAGTTTCTAAATATAGAAAGTTTCCATAAATAGATTAGCTGCCTGAATTAAATAAGTTCTAAAAATAGAAAGTTTCCATAAATAGATTAGCTGCCTTAATAAGCTAGGTATATAAGCCTAAGTGTTTTTCTGATTATTTTCTAAGTCATAATGATATAATGTATAGTTTATTAACTATTACATGTAATTTAAATAAACTATAGGTTAAAAGTAGTTAATTAGATATATCATGTTTTTTATTAAATAAAGTTAAATACTTAGGTTAAAACATGTATTATTACTTATTAATAATATAACCTAATTCATGTTAATTAATTAATTATAACCATGGTTTTTAAATTATTAATTAATTATAAGTCTAGAAAATATTAAAAATACTTAGGTCAATAATTCCATGATTCTAATGATTAAATTATAACCTAAGTCATGTTTATTAAATTAACCATGTCATATTTATTAATTTAATTTTAACATATGATTATAAAAAAAATAATCTTAACATAAACCGTGAACCGGATCTTGACTAGAAACCATGAACCGGACATGAAATCGACACCACACCCCGAACCACTTCGGGGTTCCCTTTGGTTTGCTGCTGTCGTGGGACCCACACCACCAAACCGGGACCATATGGTCTTGGTGGTGGTTTATTAGCCAAACTGATACCCCCTTGGGGTTCGGTTTAGGCGCCGGCCAAACAAACACCCCTAAAAACAACATTTTTGATTTTCCCAAAAACTATTTACATGTTTGATCTATGTTTTTAATTAGGTTTTTAAAAACATCATGTTCTTAATTATTTTATTAGATCAAATAAAAAAGAAAAGGATTAAAAGAATATACCGAATGCGTGGATCTAACGAGGATGAACACACACGAACATACGTACAAGAGTCAAGATCAAAATCAAAACGAACACCCCCTTTTTCTTGTGTTGTACGCGGCGGCCAAAGAGGAAGAAGGAGAAAGGAGAAAACTTATTTTAGGTTTTTAATTTTTCATCTGTAAAGTGAAAAGCGAAAACAAGTTTTACCTTAACCCCCCTTTCATTGTAAAAATTGATGGGCTTGGCCCATGGTGTTGGTGTAGCCGCGGGTAGGGGGCCCCACATGGGGTACCCGTACCGTGTCTCGTTGTTTAAGTGTTCGTTCGTGTTTAATTGTGTTCGTGTTTAGTGTGTTCTCGTTAAATATTTACCGTGATCTAATATATTTATTCACGCACGTAACAAATATATATACGCAATTAATATTAGTCCGTGATTTAATTACGTTCATGATTTCATGATCGCATTTTCGTGATTAATTATTGTTAAATAATTATTGCGTGTTCGTTCGTAATAAATACTTATCGTGTTCTAACACGTGCGTAATACGTAAAATCCTAACACGTAAACATAATCATACTATAAAAGGAAAGTTTTAATCTAGTACGTATGATCTTAAGGGTACTATTCATGGTAAAAGCATGCGGGTTTTACATACATTGTCGAACATATCTTTACTAGAAACATAACACATGTAGGCTAAGTATTCTATCATTGCTTGACTTATTCTTATCAGCGCTTGTTTTCTTCTTGTCAACGCTTGATCTGTCAATGCTTGATTTCTTCCTATCAACGCCCAATTAACTCTTGTCAGCGTCTAAGTGTCTTGGCTCATTTTATTCCCAACAAGGTAGTCTTTGGTGATGACTCCTCAGGGGCTATTGAAGGATATGGCTTAGTGGATTGTAATGGAATCACCTTCACAAGGGTCACTTATGTCAATGGGTTGAAGCATAATTTGATCAGTATCAGTCAACTCTGTTATGCTTGATTCAAAGTCTTGCTCACCAAGATCCAATGAACAATCTTTAATCAAAATGATGATGTTGTTCTCATTGTACCAATATGTGTATGTTATTGACATGACATCATGCCCTGAGGGAAGCAACACCTGTCTCTTTGCCAAAGCCTCTGAAAGTGAGAACTGGCTATGGCACAAGAGACTGTCCCACCTTAACTTCAAGAACATCAACAAACTGCCCAAAAATGATCTGGTCTCTAGGCTTCCTTCCTTAACCTTCTCTAAAGACAAGCCTTGCTCAGCCTGTGAAAAGGGAATCACCACAGAGCCTCATTTCAAACCAAACAATCATTCTCCATTGACAAGTGCCTCCATCTTCTTCACATGGACTTGTTTGGACCAGTCAAACCCCATCCTTAAATCACAACAAGTACACTCTTTTCATTGTTGATGAGTTCTCTAGATTTACTTGGGTGTTCTTTCTTCAAAAGAAGAGTGAAACTACAAATTGTATTATGTCCTTCATCAGAGAAATTGAAAACCTCAATGACTGTAGAGTTAAGGCAATCCGAAGTGACAATCGTACTGAGTTCAAGAATCATGCAATGGAAGCCTTATGTGATGAAAAGGGCATATCACAAAACTTCTCCACCCCTGGAACTCCAGAATAAAATGATGTTGCTAAAAGAAGAAACAGAACTCTCATAGAGGCAGTTAGAACAATGCTCAGTGAATCTAGACTTCCCACGCAATTTTGGGTTGAAGCTGTATATACACCCGGCTACACACAAAACAGATCCATCATTATGAAGAGGCATGGAAAAATCTCTTATGAAGTTTACAGGAAGAGAGCCCCCGACGTCAGCTGCTTCCATGTCTTTGGTTGCCCTGTTTTCATTCACAACTACAAGGATCATATGGGAAAATTTGATGAAAAATCAGATGACGGTTTCTTCCTTGGATACTCTCCAACCTCTAGAGAATTCAGAGTGTTCAACATTCATAGACAAGAGCTTGAAGAGTCAATTCATGTTACCTTCAATGAATCTGATGCTGTCATCACACACCTCAACTCAGATGCTGGTGATGTTGACTTTAATGAAGTCAAATCATACCCTGAAGATGATTTCTCAAGTCCCAAGGAATCATCTCAAACATGACACAAGGACTTCCCTTATGTTCATGAATTTGATACCCACTCCATCACTGATCTCACTCCAGAGGCAGTTGTATATGAAACACCCATCCCACCTATGGTTGTGGAAAGATCTGATTCTGTCATTCTTGATTCTCAAATGAATGAAGAAATCATGGATGAAGAAATCCTCTATGATGAACAACCTCTAAGCAGTGAACCTTTGATGAATCCTGAACCCACAGAGACTCCCGCACCTCAGTCTAAATGGTGTAGAAGCCAAGATATTCTTCTTGGTGAACCCTCTGAAGGAGTCACCACCAAAGGAAAATTAAGATATCTGGAAACTGCCTTAGCAAATGAATGCCTCTTCACTGACTTCCTTTCAGAAGATGAACCTAAGAACGTTGTTGCATCTCTGCTTGATAAGGGATGGGTTGTTGCAATGCAAGAGGAGATAAATCAGATCAAAAGAAACAAGGTGTGGACTCTGGTTAAAGCTCTAATTGGAAAGCAAGTGGTTGGAACCAAATGGATCTACAAGAACAAAAGGGATGAAGCTGGCATGATTGTAAAAAACAAAGCAAGGCTAGTGGTGTTGGGCTACAATCAATCAGAGAGAATTGATTATGATGAAACCTTTGAACCAGTTTCCAGACTAGATGCTATTAGAATTTTTCTAGCCTATGTTGCTTATATGGGTTTCATGGTCTACCAAATGGATGTCAAGAGTGTGTTTCTTAATGGGAAACTTGCATAGGAATTTTATGTTAAACAACCTCTAGGGTTTGAAAGCAGTGAATTTCCCAACCACGTATGCAGACTTCACAAAGCACTCTACGGGCTAAAACAAGAACCCATAGCCTGGTATGAAACCTTGTCAAAATTCTTACTTGAAAATAAATTTGTCAGAGATACCATTGACCAAACCTTGTTCACTTGTAGGTCCAAGGGTGATGTTATTATAGTACAGATTTATGTGGATGATATAATTTTTGGTTCAACCAACATAACCTTGAGCAAGCAATTTGCCAAATTGATGACCAAAAAAATATGAAATGAGCATGATGGGGGAACTAACTTTTTTCTTAGGTTTTCAAATTAAACAAAATTCTAAGGTAATTTATATTTGTCAAGAAAAATATGTTAGAGACTTGCTCAAGAAATATGATTTGTCTGATTGTGCATAAGTGAAATGCCTCATGCTTCCTCCCAATAATCTGGGAGCTGATGACTCAGGGGTCTCTGTTAATGAGACCTTATACATAGGCATGATTGGATCACTGATGTACCTCACAACAAGCAGACCAGCCATCCACTTCTACACATGTCTTTGTGTTAGGTACCAAGCTAACCTTAAGGAATCCCACCTTGTAGTTGTCAAAAGAATTTTCAGGTATCTCAAAGGATCTCCTTCATTGGGTCTGTGGTATCTAAATGGATTTGGCTTTGACCTAAAAGCTTACTCAAACTCATATTACGCTGGATGTTGCCTTGATAGAAAGAGAACCTCTGGGAGTTGTCAGATCCTTGGAGGAAAGTTGGTATGTTGGAGCGCCAAGAAGCAGAACTCTGTGGCCATGTCATCAACTGAAGCTGAGTATGTTGCTGCCGCTGGTTGCTGCGCCCAAGTTCTCTGGATGAAGAGTCAATTAGCTGACTATGGGATCAACTATGAGAAGGTTCCCATATTCTGTGACAACACAAGTGCCATAGCCATTTTCAATAATCCGGTACTTCATTCCAGAACTAAACATATTGACATCAGGTATCACTTTATCAAAAACCATATTTTAAAAGGTGACATTTATCTTCACTTTATACCCACTGAATACCAGCTCGTTGATATCTTCACCAAGCCTCTGACTGAGCCAAGTTTTACTAGGCCGGTAGGTGAGCTGGGTATGCTCAATATTAGGAAAGAAAAAATCTAATAAGTGACCTCTGTCTCTGGGCATTGATTGAAGGTAAATTACACACTTTTAGGAAAAAGGCGTAAATGCAGTAAGTATTAAGTGCCGATTAATGAAAATCAAGCACTAATGACCCAAAGTAAAGTTCGTTTCCCACGGAGGTTTATTGTGTGCGAATAACTTGTAATGATCTTAGATTAATATTGTGAAAGAAAAGATGAGAAAGAAAATGACGGATACGATAAAATTAAATTACGACGATAAAACATAAAACCGTAAAAATAAATAAAATAAAATTTAATCTAAAAATTCCCAAAAAAATCACCAAAATTAACTAAAAATCCAATTAGGGTTTATAAATGATCAAAACTTTACCAAACCTTTTATTTAATTAAATATTGATTTTTAAATGCTAATTAAAGCCCTAAAAATCAAATTAATTAATAAAAAAACCCAAATAAAGATTTTTCAATTTGTAAAAATCTAAAATGACTTAATTAAACTAAAAAGTATTTTTATAAAATTTAAAACCAATTAAAACTATTGAAAATGATTAAAATCTAAAATTAAATATTAAAATAATATTAAAAATTCAAAAATTATAAAAATTTATAAAAACTTGTAAACTATTTTATTTTAACCTAAATAAGCAGAAAATGAAAGTGAAATTACCAAAATACCCCTATTGGGCCTCCAAATGGGCTAAAAAGAAAAACAGTCCAAAATAATGGGCTTTTTAGCCCAAAACTAAAAAGTATCCAATAAGTTCCCAAAAAGGAAAGTCCAACTCAAAATTTAATTCTAAACACAAAACTTTAAAGGCCTAAAAGCTGATTATGAGATTATCACAGCTTAAATAGCCAAAAGCTTATTCTTATTGGGCCAATAAGCCCATTAAGCTATAATCTAATGTCATAAGCTCTAATTTAACTCACAACCTTCTTTTGTGATACTAAAGAGATCTATAAAAAGAAATTTTGAAAAAGCTTAACCAGTAAGCCAGAAATAAGCAAAGTAGAAATCCACTAAAAGACAAAATAGTCGAGTTTGAGTTCTAGAGGGTTTCAAAAGCTGATTCTTATTGAAAAATCTCACAAATAGCTTAACTAAGGATAATAAAAAAGAAAAATCACAAAAAGCCAAGTAGAATAAGCTGTAGAAGCAAATAAGCTGGCTGAAAAAGCCAAATAAGCTAGTTTCCTAGCAAAAGCTTAAACAAATGACCTGAAACTTCACAAATATGTTAATAATCTAAGAAAAATGACACCTATCACAAAAAATAAGTTGTTGCATGAACCAATAAGTTGAACTGAAAAATAAGCCAAATTGTGCTTATTTGATCAAAAGTCAAAGTGTTCCATACTTAACCAAATTGCCAGGGTTTGTTTATGAGCTTGTTTTGAGCAACTTTTGTGAAGGAATGAAGGCTGGGTCCTTTGGAATCAAGAGGCCAGTTAGCCAAATGATCACAAATTCTGGACAAAATTAGCCAATAAACTAGTTGGCTTATAAGCACTCAAGCAGGTAAACCAAATAGCCAAATAAGTCCACAAGCAGCAAAATAACAAAGGTCAAGCAATCAAATAGTAGGGCATGCACTAGATAACAATATGAAAAGCAAAATTGAGGTGTTCACTTTGCTGATGCAAATGACCACTTCAGCCAACTTCTATAAGCTCTAACACACTCAATAATCCACCAAATTCAAAAAGCAGATATAGCACAGATAGCTTATCACTAAAGCTCTTCCCAATCCAAAAATCAGACTCTGGATCCAAACAACAAAGATTTAATCCTTGCTGATGTGTTTGACCATTTTCAAACCACTTTTGTCAGATTTTTCAAAAACTAGCAAATTCTTTTCCAAACCTTTTGAGACTTAACCAATAGCCAAAACAGGTGACAAATACCTTGTTTAGTGTATTAAAACCCCAAGAACCAAGGGCACAAGGCCACAAGGCTTTTGATCCCAAAATCCAAACAACCTTGTTTTAGTCCCTTTTCAAACAAACTTTTTATTTTTAAACACAACCTACTGACTTTATCCTTCAAATAGCTCAACTAGGTGACACTAAGCAAAAGTAAACCAAAAACTTGCAGTCATAAACACAATAACACAAAATCACACGGCAAAACACATAGCAGATTTAAACCATATAATTTTTTAGAGGAAACTTAAAGAAACCAATACCTCTCCCCCAATAACTTCCTATGGGGAGTCAACAATGCTCCTTGGACCACTCTCAACAGCTAGAGAGTGACCAAGGTCCTTGAAAAAAGAAGGAAAAGGTCTGATGATGGTTCAAATTAGAACCAGACCTTATAACAATAGATCTTAAACACAAATAAGCAAACAGCCTACCTAAGGGCTTAAATCCCTTCACAAGCTTGGTGTCAACAAGCTTGCAAGAGCTTAAAGCTTTGGGTAAGGGTTAGTACAGTCAAATATAACCAAATAGAACCAATGATTTCAAACTTTTTTCAAAGATGAAAACCTTATCAAACCTAAACGTGCTTCAATCCAAAGATCAAAACAGGTTTATATCATAAAATGGAACTCAACTTCACTCTTAAACAACACCAACTTTCAAAAACATAAAAAGGAATTACAATTTTTTCAAAATACCAAACTTTAATAAATTTTAAAAAGGAATTGCAATGTTTAAGAGAAAAACTGAAACAAGGGACTCTCACAGGTTGAGGTCACTTTATATAGACTACAAGTAATGATTCTAGAACATGAAAATATATGAAACCCTAGCTACTGAATTCTTTGAATTGCCCTTGAGTGCTTGAGTTGTTGAGCTGTCCAAATGCATCCTAGACGTCCATTTATCCTTTGTGACCAGGTAATGAGTGTGGGTTGTTTATTTGGCCACGTGGCATTCCTTGGAGAGGAAGTTGTTCATTCATTGGCTGAGGTGAGAATGGGGTGGGGTCCTTGAGTGAAGTGGTGAATGGTTTCAAGTGTGGGATGTAATCGTGTAAGGGTGAATTACTTTTTGGTAAAGGTAATTTGGAATAACCCTTTGTTTGGTGAAAGTAAAAACTGGGTTCATACGTATGAACAGTGGGTGTTTTGATCCGAAAAACTTGGGAATAAGTTGTTTGGCGCGTGTTTGTATGTTTGAAAGTTTGGTTGTACAGATTTGGTCCTTGTTTTTTGGTGAAAGTTGTAAACAAAGTCTTTCTTCCACACAAACCCGTTTTCCTTTGTTATGAAACTTTCCACTTTCACACTTTTGCCCTAAAACTTTTTAACAAGGGTTTCAAGGGTTTGTTTTGCCATTTTTGGATATTTCAAGGACTGAATTTGGACATTCTTGATATTTGAAGGTCTTCATTGGATGTTTGACTTCATGGAGGACCATTGTTGACAATTTTGAATCTTAAAGGACTAAACTTGCCAAATCTTCAAAGTTGAAGGACCTTTTTGTCATTTTGATAAAATTAAGGGACCAAACTTGTAATTATCAATATACAAGGGTATTAAGTGTCATTTCTTCATTGATGAGGGATCATTCTTGAACATCTTTACTACTTCAAGGATTTATCTTGGAAAATTACATACTAGGGTCCGGTTCATTGTGCGGCTTCGTTTCTCATGTTCGTTTTTTTCCTTATTTCTTGTGATATTTTGTCCTTTTCATAATATACATACCTAAAATACACAAGTAAACAAACACAAGCATATATATGGTATTTTTATGACATTTTATGCATTTAAAGCCCGAAAAGAACGATGAGATCATGCATAAATGTCATCTCATCACTCCACCATATTAAACCATTGTCGTGCTCTCACGCAATGCTAGAATAAAGTATCTAAGCATCTCCAAAATTCAACTTTATTACCCTTTATTGAAAATTAAAATCTGCTACAATACTACGAAGATGTGTAAAAGACATAATGTATGATTTTCATCACGAATGTGACTTTTAGGGTCAATGAATAAAAACAAGTGAATGTCTCATAGAGTAAAGTTCGTCATCCTTGATTGTCATACATTCCATGCTAAGTGTAAAAACGAGATCATTGTTGGTACAAGTCACAATGCTAACACTACTCATACGTCCAAATTGTGTAATACTTTTTCTCCCCGCAATCCTAGTTATTATGAAAAGAAAGGTATCTAGAATTTTTTTAACTATTTGTCATGGATCACAAGTGATTTATATTGACTTATTTGAGTATTTATTATTCCAAAAATAAAGTAGCATGATTTAATCGATAGTTAGCTAAAGGACAAAATCTTTTAAAACGGCTTCTCGTAATCTCCTTAAGTTCATATCTTGGCATAACTCGTTTCACGATTTGAGACCTTTCTCGGACCGATATTTGGCATGTACTTCATTTTTCAAATCTTGGAAGACGTTCTTGAAATTACGGTCTTCTCTTTATATTTTGGAATTTCTTCACTTGACGTTTTTGAGAGATTCTTCATACTTGGACCACGATTTCATCATTTTTCTTCAATCTTTATTTTGGATTTTGATATACAACGATCCGCCTCCTTTTAGAAATTAGATATATTTATCCTCATACCTTATTAGGGTCTTTTGGATAGACTTTCTCCATGATCTTTAGGGTAGTAATTGCTTTTCGTCGTGTGTCTCGATCCTTCATATTGATTTTGGAATAATGATTCTTCTTGGATCTTTAGCAACAAAATAGAGCTCCTCATGCCTTGTTAGGGCCTTTTTGGAACTTCACCAATCTTCGCGTCCCGCTTCAATAAGTTATGCCTTGGCTATGAACTCTATTCAACCACGAGCAACTTTTAAACGATCTTGGGCTAGAAGCTAAGTAACCTTTCAAATCGTTCGACCTTACTTATTGCAATTATTTTATTCCTAATGCATTGATCTTATGGGAGAAAAGCCACAATTAAAAACATATGAGTTTTTGAAAGAACATTTTCATGTTCTACGTTTAGCATGATCACTTGTCTAACTCTATCACTTCTTGTTCTTCACTATTTAAAGACCTCTAATTAAAGAGACTCGTGAATACTTAGCCGTGCAAGTCAAAATTAAGACAAATTTGGATTAGCTTCATTAAGACTATATCAAATCGAAGTTTTGGGTTTTCAAGTCACCTATAGGATCTTGCACTTTCTTAGACCTTTTCAAGTTTAGAGAATGCATTTTAAAGTTCCCTTGATAAGTGACTTTATAGAATCAATTATAGGAACTTGCGAAAAGTTCTTGTTCTTAACCCGTATGAGCTAAGACTTTCGCGTTTTAAAGTTCCCTATATAAAAGTCTAGCAAAACTTGATTCAAGCGGGTTAAGGAATGTAAAGGGCTCCAAATACCCATCAAGTCAAAAATTAACTCTTATTCTACCCATCGGAAAATATACATTCGTGTCTTAAAAACACTTATGAAAACTAAGAAAATTTTTAAAATTTGGCCATTTTTAGCCTTATTTGCAACAAACCAAAACGATGAAAGTTGGAAAACGTGAGGGCGTAGCAAGGAAAGTATCTATTCACCCCCCATACTAAAATTATAAATTGTCCTCAATGTTTCGAGTCTAAAGGTGGAGCACCCCCATACTAGAGACGAAGAGTCGAATGCTTAGGATCTAGCATGGAAAGGGTGATCAACAATATATCTAAAGCCGTTTATGAATTATGCTAAAAGATAATTGTTAGAACAATAAAGGATATGTCATGGATTCATGAAAAACTCTTCAAGTAAACGATCGAGGATCACGTAAATGAACACGAGAGTCTTCAATTGTGGTGATGATGATGATCTAGATAACTTCACAAACAACCACGAGACAACGAGTTGGAAGGGCACAGATCCTCTCTCATTAATACATTAGAAAGCACTAATATGTACATGGATAAGCATGGGATCTCCCCCACGAGGCACCTCGTTTTTTATTACCGAGTCATGAGCTCGACTCGATCCCTTTAAATGTGATCTTTTATGGATAATCATGGTATGGCCATTTTTGGTGGGCCTTACTTGATGAACAATGCCCAAAAGCAACCGGTATTAAGGACTAAGTCCTTTGATGATGCAAAATACCGGGATCGAAGATGGCGTCCTCGTTTTCATTGGATAAAACAACCAACGCCACTTCAACACGTGCCAAAACCCCAAAGGGGTAGAAGAAAATAGATGAGAAGTAGAAGGGTGGGACAAATGGTGGTGCAACATAATGAGCTACTCGAGGTAGATTCACACCAAGCAAATGAAAGCATTTTCCATTTATTGCATCGGTGGAAGACCGAGATTTCCCTTTACAAGCAATTCCGGGATCAAATATCTCGTCCGCGGTGATGAAGTGTGAAGAAACATGAGGGCTTTCCCCCACACTAAAACCACACAAAGCATCATCAAAAGGAGTAGACGAGCTTCTAGCACTCAAAATACGTGGTGATGACGGAGTTCGATTTGTAGAAAAATCTTTTAAATCAAATTCAAAATCTTTTCCTTTTTCCTCGTTCAAAATCTCTTTATGAAAACCCGATTTGATTATGTCAAAAATATTTGGTGTTTCTAAGACGATGTTAGGCACACTAAAAATTCTCACATTTAAGTTGCGTTTAGGGGGTGGTAAGTTCTCAAAACGTTTATCAATAAAGAACACCGCCCCCTCAGGGTCAACATATTCGTCATCCGAAAGATCTTCCGTAATAATCGGTAACTTATCAACACCTTTCAAGAATGCATGTTCGAGGTGAGGTGAAAGATCTTTCAATTTGAGGTGTGGTGGTTCCTTGATTGAAGATGTAGGTTTAACACTCATAACCTCCACCGACGGAGGAGATGGAAAATTGTTTTCATTGACAATTTCTTGTGAAGATTCTTCGCAAACGACATCAACATGGTTCAAAGTTGCGATAGAATAAACATGAGAAAGCTTGGAGTTTTGAGTTGCATTTATGACAAGTTCCTCCTCATTGAAGCGTAGAGTGATTTTCCTAGTATGTACATCAATAAGCGCTCTTGACGTATCAAAAAATGAACGACCTAAAATGAGAGGAACTTTAGGATCCATGGGAATGTCTACAACGATAAAGTCCACCGGATAGTAAAAATTTCCAACTTTCACAAAAAACGTCTTTGGCTACTCCACATGCGAGAATTGTAGAATGATCGGCCATCTCGATTGAAATTTTCGATGGAGTAAGATCCGGAAGTAATAGCGATTTAAAGATTTCAAGAGGCATCAAATTAATACTAGCACCAAGATCGGCCAAGGCGTAGCATTCCTCCATATCTTGAATACCACATAGAATCAAAAATTTACCGGGATCACCGAATTTTTGAGGTATGCGGTTAAGAAAAACCGATGAACAACTAGACGATTTTTGCAATTTCTCCTTGTTATTCAACATACTTTTGAAGTTGGCGGCAAATCGAGGCATCATGATTAACGCGTCAGCAAAACTTATGTTAAAATGCATATCACGAAACATTTTTATAAAAATCTCAAATTGATAATTGTTACGTTCTTGTGATTTTTCCTTTTTTCGTCTCGATGGATAAGGTAAGGGTGGTGTGGGTTGGGCATAGGCATCGGCCTTGGAATCTCGGGTTCCACAATTGGTATTGGTTCAACCGTAGGTGTGGTATGAGCGGTACATCGTGGGCTTGTAAAATGCTCCTTTTCGACCATCACCTCGGGTTCTTTCTCGATTTCCTTCTCCGTAGAAGTACTAGGACGAGAGATTGGTTCCTTGAAAGTTTTACCACTACGAGTACTCATAACCTTCATTTCTCCCTTCGGGTTTACAATAGTATCACTAGGAAGACCACCCGAGGAAGAGGGTTTACACATGATAGCTTCAAACATACTATCCATTTGATCTTCAAATTTTGATTGTCTTTTATCCGCTTTTAACAAATCTTGCTTAATCTCATGTTGACCTTGTTCCATCTTTTGTTGCTTTTGTTGAAGACGTTGAACATTTCCTTTCATCTTATTAGCATGAGTTTTCAATTCATTAGCAAGTTCGTTTTTAAGCTCGTTTTTCAACTCGGATCTTAAGCTAATCATCTCACGTTGCATGTTATCAAACTTAGCATCATTTGATTTAGCATAATCCAAAAATTCTCCTTGAAGATTTTTAGTGTGAGCATTTTGAAAACCTTGTGTAGTATTTTGAAAATCACGGTTTTGGTTTTGATTTTGCACTTGCCCATTGTTCCCACTTTGGTAATTACCCTTGTTATAGTTACGTTGATTGCCTTGATAACCACCACTTTGATTGTTGTTTCGATAGTTGTTAACATATTGATTTTGGGGAGCTTGATTTGGGCGGGAACCTTGGCCGTTTTGGTTGTAAGTTCCCGTTGCTACGTAAACACTCGAAGTGTTACCACCGGCGGTAATGCACTCGGAAAATTCATGAGCTCCACCACAAGATATACAACTCTTTTCATCCGCCTTAACCGATGCGGAATTCAAAGCATCTTGTGCTTTCCAATGAGTCATAAGAGTCAAAAATCTATCAAAAAACCGATTCTCCTCATTTGCTTCATCATATAAGGCATTCATGTTACGAGACGATGACGATGAACCCATAGTGGCAACACTCGGTGTGTTACGAGGGTTATAAACCTTAAATCTATTCTCGATAATCTTCAAAGCTTCATCGGTCGTTTTGCACAAAAAATAACCACCCGCGGCGGCATTCAAATAATCTCGTTCATGATCGTTAAGCCCATTATAAAAAGTATCAATTTGATGCAATTCCGAAAAATCATGGTGAGGACATTCTTGTAACATTTCCTTAAATCGTTCCCATGCCATTAAAAAAATTTCATTACAACGTTGTGTAAACCTTGAAATCTCATTTTTCAAATGTGTTGTCTTAGATGGCGGGAAAAATTGGTTCACAGACATAGAGAAGAGATCACCCCATGTCAAAATCGAATTTGGCGGTTCTTTCTCGAGCCAAATTTTTTCGGGTCCATCTAACGAGTATGGAAACAACATCATCTTAATGGCGTCATGTGGAACATCCTTAAACTTGCTTGTTGCGGTGAGACGATTGAAATTATGTATGTGATAATGTGGGTTGTCTTTTTCATGTCCGCGAAACTTGTTGGCTTGTAGCATCGACATTAAACCCGTCTTCATCTCGAAATTCTCCGCAAGAATAGCGAGAATCACAATGGCTTCTCCAAAACCCACGATGGGTGCTTGAATCAACTCCATCATGGTACGATTAGCCATAGTGACTATTTGTTCTACAACGGGTTCGACAATTGGAAGTTATTCTTCAATCAAAGGATCTTGATTTACTTCCTTTTGACGACGTTTGCGAGCTCGTTTTGCTTGATTACGAGTTTGCATAAACGTGACGTAGATCGTGTGAGCAAAGAAGATTCTTTTTGGGTTTTTGTTGATTTTCAATTGTTTTTGTGTTTTTGATTGTTTTTAATTTTTTTTTATTTTGTGTGTATTTGTAGACAACAATCTACCAAATCTCTCCTCGAATCAAACTCTTGATTAAAGAAGTCTCAAAGAATGAAAACGATCACGTGGAGTGAACGCCTTCATTGACTTTAGAACTTTGGTGAAAACCAAATTGTTCAAGAGGGTTTAATCACAAAGGAACCAAGCAAATATATATGATAGGTAATAATACTTTGGGCGGCAAAACCCTCGATTAGCCTTCAAGATCAAATACTCACAAGTGAACGGGGGGAATGAGGTGACGCGAAGCACTTAAATACATAACTTCCCTTTAACGGCCTTTTATAGCGCGTTGCCTATCTATTCACCTTAAAGTTTGTATTTTTCAAAATCGACCTAATAGAAAATATTTATCTATTTTTGCCTTTTTATTTTTGTTTGAGATCCGAATACAATAATTAGGAGATAAAATCCCAATAAAGGTTGTGCTTTCACACTTTTGGAGATATTTTGAATTGATTGTGATACATATACAATATAGTAATAATAATTCACAAAGAAAACGAAAAAAACCAAATACGTGTTAATAGATTTCTATATAACACAAATACTATTTATGGTTAGATATTAAAAACAAAATTGTCCAAATTAATCATGACACACCTCCCCGGCAACGACGCCAAAATGATTGTAGTAAAATATGACCTTGTTTAGGAAAACAAAGAACGTAAATGAGCGGTAAGTATTAAACAAATGATTTTAGGAAAAATCAAATGCTAATGACCCAAAGTAAAGTTCATTTCCCAAGGAGGTTTATTGTGTGTGAATAACATGTGATGATTGTGGATTAATATTGAGAAAGAAAAGATGAGAAAAGAAAATGACGGATACGATAAAATTAAACTACGACGACGAAACGTAAAATCGTAAAAATAGACAAAATAAATATTTAATCTAAAAATTCCTAAAAAATCACCAAAATTAACTAAAAATCCAATTAGGGTTTACAAATGATCAAAACTTTACCAAAGCTTTTATTTAATTAAATATTAATTTTTAAATGCTAATTAAAGCCCTAAAAATCAAATTAATTAATAAAAAGCCCAAATAAAGATTTTTCAATTTGTAAAACTCTAAAATGACTTAATTAAACTAAAAAGTATTTTTATAAAATTTAAAACCAAATAAAACTATTTAAAATGATTAAAAACTAAAATTAAATATTAAAATAATATTAAAAATTCAAAAATTATAAAAATTTCTGAAAACTTGCAAACTAGTTTATTTTAACCTAAATAAACATAAAATGAAAGTGAAATTACCAAAATACCCCTATTAGGCCTCCAAATAGGCTAAAAACAAAAAGAGTCAAAAATTAATGGGCTTTTCAGCCCAAAACTAAAAAGTATCCAATAAGCTTCCAAAAAGCACAGTCCAACTCGAAATTTAATTCTAAACACAAAACTCTAAGCCAAAAGCTGATTCTGAGCTTATCACAGCTTAAATAGCCAAAAGCTTATTCTTATTGGGCCAATAAGCCCATTAAGCTATAAGCTAATGGCATAAGCTCTAACTTAACACACAACCTTCTTTTGGAATACTAAAGAGATCTGTAAAAATAAATTTTGAAAAACTTAACCAATAAACCAGAAATAAGTAAAGTATAAATCTACTAAAAGACAAAATAGTCGGGTTTAATTTTTAGAGGGTTTCAAAAGCTGATTCTTTTTGAAAAAGCTCACAGATAGCTTAAATAAGAATAATCAAAAAGAAAAATCACAAAAAGTCAAGTAGAATAAGCTGTAAAAGCAAATAAGTTGGCTAAAAAAGCCAAATAAGCTAGTTTCCTAGCAAAAGCTTAACCAAATGACCTAAAACTTCTCAAATATGATAATAAGCTAAGAAAAATGACACCTAACACAATAAAATAAGTTGTTGCATGAACCAATAAGCTGAATTAAAAAATAAGGCAAATTATGCTTATTTGACCAAAAGTCAAAGTGTTCAAAACTTAACCAAATTGCTAGGGTTTGTTTATGAGCTTCTTTTGAGCAACTTTTGTGAAGGAATCAAGGCTGAGTCCTTTGGAATCAAGAGGCCAGTTAGCCAAATGATCACAGATTTTGGACAAAATTGGCCAATAAGCCAGTTAGCCAAATAAGTCCACAAGCAGCAAAATAACAAAATAGCCAAATAAGTCCACAAGCAGCAAAATAACAAAGGTCAAGCAATCAAACAGCAGGGCATGCACTAGATAACAATATGCAAAGCAAAATTGAGGTGGTCACTTTGTTGATGCAAATGACCACTTCAGCCAACTTCTATAAGCTCTAGCACACTCAATAAGCCACCAAATTCAAAAAGCAGATATAGCACAGATAGCTTATCACTAAAACTCTTCCCAAGCCAAAAATCAGACTCTAAATCCAAACAACAAAGATTTAATCCTTGCTGATGTGTTTGACCATTTTCAAACCACTTTTGTCAGATTTTTCAAAAACTAGCATACTCTTTTCCAAACCTTTTGAGACTTAACCAATAGCCAAAATAGGTGACAAATACCTTTTTTAGTGTATTAAAATCCCAAGAACCAAGGGCACAAGGCCACAAGGCCTTTTGATCCCAAAATCCAAACAACCTTGTTTTAGTCCCTTTTCAAACAAAATTTTTTATTTTTAAACACAACCTACTGATTTTATCCTTCAAATAACTCAACTAGGTGACACTAAGCAAAAGTAAACCGAAAACTTACAGTCGCAAACACAAGAACACAAAATCACATGGCAAAACACATAGCAGATTTAAACCATATAACTTTTAGAGGAAACTTAAAGAAACCAATACCTCTCCCCAATAACTTCCTATGGGGAGTCAGAAATGCTCCTTGGACCACTCTCAACATCTAGAGAGTGACCAAGGTCCTTGAACAAAGAAGGAAAAGGTCTGCTGATGGTTCAAAGTAGAACCAGACCTTATAACAATGGATCTTCAACACAAATAAGCAAACAGTCTATCCAAGGGCTTAAATCCCTTCACAAGCTTGGTGTCAACAAGCTTGAAAGAGCTTAAAGCTTAGGGTAGGGGTTAGTACAGTCAAATATAACCAAACAGAACCAAGGATTTCAACCTTTTTTCAAAGATGAAAACCTTATCAAACCTAAACGTGCTTCAATCCAAAGATCAAAACAGGTTTATATCATAAAATGGAACTCAACTTCACTCTTAAACAACACCAACTTTCAAAAACATAAAAAGGAAATACAATTTTTTCAAAATACCAAACTTTTATAAATTTTAAAAAAGAATTACAATGTTTAAGAGAAAAACTGGAACAACGGACTCTCACAGGTTGAGGTCTCCTTATATAGACTACAAGTGATGATTCCAGAACATGAAAATACATGAAACCCTAGCTACTGAATTCTCTGAATTGCTCTTGAGTGCTTGAGTTATTGAGTTGTCCAAATGCATCCTAGACGTCCATTTATCCTTTGTGACCAAGTAATGATTGTGGGCTGTTGATTTGGCCACGTGGCATTCCTTGGAGAGGAAGTTGTTCATTCATTGGCTAAGGTGAGAATTGGGTGGGGTCCTTGAGTGAAGTGGTGAATGGTTTCAAGTATGGGATGTAATCGTGTAAGGGTGAATTACTTTTTGGTAAAGATAATTTGGAATAACCCTTTGTTTGGTGAAAGTAAAAACTGGGTTCATACGTGTGAACAGTGGGTGTTTTGATCCGAAAAACTTGGGAATAATTTGTTTGGCGCGTGTTTGTATGTTTGAAAGTTTGGTTGTACAGCTTTGGTCCTAGGTTTTTGGTGAAAGTTGTAAACAAAGTCTTTCTTCCACACAAACCCGTTTTCCTTTGTTATGAAACTTTCCACTTTCACACTTTTACCCCAAAACTTTGTAACAAGGGTTTCAAGGGTTTGTTTTGCCATGTTTGGATATTTCAAGGACTGAATTTGGACATTCTAGATCTTTGAAGGTCTTCATTGGATGTTTGACTTCATGGAGGACCATTGCTGACAATTTTGAATCTTGAGGGACTAAACTTGCCAAATCTTCAAAGTAGATGGACCTTTTTGTCATTTTGACAAACTTAAGGGACCAAACTTGTAATTATCAATATACAAGGGTATTAAGTGTCATTTCTTCATTAATGAAGGATCATTCTTGAAAATATTTAATACTTCAAGGACTTTATCTTGGAAAATTACAGACTAGGGCCCGGTTCATTGTGCGGCTTCGTTTCTCGTGTTCGTTTTTCCTTGTTTCTTGTGATCTTTTGTCTTTTTCATGATATCCATGCCTAGAATACACAAGTAAACAAACACAAGCGTATATATGGTATTTTTATGACATTTTATGCATTTAAAGCCCGAAAAGAACGATGAGATCATGTATAAATGTCATCTCATCAAGCATTTAAGGGAATTGAATGTAACTAGGTAGTTACATCTCAAATGGAATTAATATATTCTTCATATTTTAGTCAAATGATTTTCTTTAAATGCTACCAACTTTCCTGCTTTTCAAAGGAACAAAGGTTAACTGAAGGGTCAAGGGGTCCCACGTTTTATAAACAGTGATAATGTTGCATTAAATGCACAAAAGAAAAAACGGTAAAACTTTTTATTAACCTTTAGCTCCACTTGTGTGTTCATCTTCTCTCATTTCTCGCACACATACTCTCTCTCTCTAACCCTCAAAACCTCCATCTTTCTTCAATGGCGTCCTCTACTCAAACCTCCAAGCTCTCCATCACGGCTGCATCCAACGTTGATTTTGGCGTGGATGAAGGACCCCATCTGTTTGCTACTCGAAATACCTTAAAAAAATTTGGTATACTGCCGAGGTTGATCAAGCAACCATGACTATCTATTTCAACCTATCAACTCACCCCAAAACCCTAACTTTTGATTTCAATGACTTTACTCAAGTCATTGGTCCTGCTGTTAACGATAATATGGTAGTTGTACCAGACAACGATACAGTGAAGACTGCTTTGATGACCCTCAAACCAGTAGATGATGATCATAAACCCTTCACCACCAGTGCCTTTCTCAAAAGATCATTGATAAAGGTCAACTTCTTCTCTCCCATCTGGAAGACCCTGATGCTTAACATAGTCAAGTGTCTGGGTGGGAACCAAGTCTCTCATGATCAACTCAATAGTGCTCAACAAGCCATTGCCTATAGCCTCATCTGGGGGCTAGATATTGGAGTCGCTCACACCCTCTACTCTGACTTGGTGGCAAAACTCGTCAACAAAGGGAAGAAGGCAAGACTCCCAACCATATGCTACCCAAGATACCTTTCTCTGATCTTTGAGAATCTATTGGGAGACAACTACCACAACGATAATCTTCACTCCTTCTCTCCCTTCAAGATCACACCTACATCTTTGAAGCCTCCACAAGAAGATGAAGCTCCCCTGACGAGAAACATGTTGAAGGTAGCTGGCATCACTACATCTGGGGAGACCTTGATCCCTCACTCTGAGGTGAATGTTGAAGGTTCGTCTGACAAGTCTCTGTCCAAGACCTCTATGCAGTCTACCTCTCAGCCCAAGGCTCCAAAGTACAAGAAGAAAAAGAGGAAGGAAATCCCCCTTCCTCTGAAACCCAATCTTCAAAAATTGTCCAAAAGAAGAAGAAAGCCAAGAAGATCCCATCCACAACTCTGATAGATAAGGATATAGAGCCCAATGCGGACAAACAACATGAGTCTAGTGTCTCCAAGTCAGCTGAGACTTTTGAGAACCCTCTCGACGCTGATATCACCAAAGTATTAGTCTGCCCTTCTTTATTTTTTTGGTTCACAAGCAATCACTCTCAAACGTTTGTAGGAGAGAGTGATGAAGTTTAAGGTTTGCCTCAACCCTTACAGTGTCTGTGTCTGAACCTAGCTTCTATAAGATCTCTGCACACTCTGTCTTTGCACCAGGAAATGATTCATTTATGCTTATAACGCACCCCGATGATCCTGCACCCTCTGGACTATACTCTAGCAAATAACAACCAGAGTACTTATATGTCCGGACCCAGAGTCTCTGAACTTAACTCAGTCTCTGGTTCCCCTCATTATTAAAAGAGTCTCAAAGAATTTATTCTTTTGGGAAGACTGAATAATCACACTCAACCTTCCTAGGGGCAGCGTTATGAATGGCGACCGTAACCTACATCTTAATCACAATTTAAAAGAGTACCAAGGAGAAATTCTTATGTGGGGAGCTGGATAATCACACCCAGCTATCCTAGGGGCAGCGAACGTCGACCATTCAATGTACTTGTTTCACAATCAAAAGAGTCCCAAGGAGAAATCCTTATGGTGGAGCTGGATAATCACACCCAGCTATCCTAGGGGCAGCGAACGTCGACCATTCAACATATCGTTTCACATTAAAAGAGTCCCAAGGAGTAATCCTTAAGGAGGAGTTGGTTAATCACACCCAGCTATCCTATGGGTAACGAATGGCGACCTTTCGCCTTATCCTAATTCACAATAAAGAGTCCCAAGGGGGGCTGGATAATCACACCCAGCTTTCCTAGGGGCAGCGAATGACGATGCTTCCCTACATTATAAACTCATTGCATGTGTACTAAACAAATCTTATACAAGGCTTGAATCTCAATGATGAACAGATGAATGAAGAACCCTACTCGCTGCCCCTAGGAAAGCTGGGTGTGATTATCCAGCCTCCCCTAAGGATTTCTCCTTGGGACTCTTTTATTGTGAATTAGGATAAGGTGAAAGGTCGTTATTCGCTGCCCCTAGGATAGCTGGGTGTGATTAACCAGCTCCCCCTTAAGGATTACTCCTTGGGACACTTTTAATGTGAAAAGATATGTTGAATGGTCGTCGTTCGCTGCCCCTAAGATAGCTGGGTGTGATTATCCATCTCCACCATAAGGATTCTATGACTGGTTATGAAGTGTTCATTATTGAGGAGGAAAATACCATCTATGGGTTCGAAGACATGACTGATGATGAGGATCATGTCACTTCCGCTGTTACAAACTCTGCTATCTCATCATTCTCCAATGTCCAAGAATTAGCAGCCAAACAAGTATGGGCCCAGAGACAATCAACAACAAAACCAATCCCATTCCCTTCCATGCTGATGGTTCTAGAGCTAGGAGCAAAGAAACACTAGCAAGATCTCCAGAGACTCAAACCAATCCAATTCCCTTCCTTACCCAATGTGCTAGAGCTGGGGGCCAAGAAGCATTCGGAGGACAAATAGCTGCTCAAGCCTATTCACTTCCCTACTATGCAAAGTGTTCAGGCCTTGGGAGCTGAAGAGCTCTGGGTCAAGAGATGGGACATCAGCATAACCACTCCTAAGATAACCCAAGAGGCTATCTTCTCTGAACTTCAAAGTTTAACAAATGCTGCTGAGGATTTGACCAACAACCTGGAGAGCTCTATGAAAAAATCCCTGGAGTCTACTCTCAAGTCTCTGCTACCTCAACTACTTGGTGATGCCCTTCGAACACACCTCCCACCAGTGGTCAATACCAGCTTGGATCAACATCTGCCATCTGCCTTGAGAATTGTTGTGCAAGCAAATGTTGCTGAAATTGCCAAGTCCACAGAACCCTCCAGGTCTCTCTTACAGATTTGCTTCAAGAAGAACTCAAGGAAATCTGTCTATTTGTTCATCAATAATTTGAAAAATACAAGGCAGGTTCAGGTGCAGCTTTCTCTGGTGTTGCACCTGCGGGGGATAAATCTGCAAACTCTTCTTCAAATGATGAACAAAGGTTTGGATCTAAGGGGGAGAAGCCAACAAAGCAACCAACCAAGAAGCTAAACCCCACTATCATCCCTACACCCGTTCCTCTGCGATCCTACCCTACCCAAGACTTTGAAAGATTTGTTGCTCATCTAAACCAAGGCTATGAAACAAATTTTTCACCATCTCCTATCCCAGATGTTTCATTAGACAAAGGTAAAACCATTGCACGTGTTGATGATCAGATCATGACTTTGAACACTCTACAAAAGGAAGGAGGATCCACTGTTAGGCTCCCAGAGCTTAACAAGTTCAGAAGTGCCGATGAAGAGCCGATGACCCCTGAAGAAGCACATGCTCAGATGGTTGAACAGAAGAGGCTTGTTGATCTTAAGAATGCTGAACAGAATAGAGTGAAGCTTTAAAACAATTCTCCCCAGCTGTCAAGGAAACTCAAAGAAAGAAACTTGCTGAGATAGAAACCAAAAGAAACAAGCTTAAGGAGAAGTACCTTAAGATTCTTAATGAAAGGGCCAAACTAGATCAAATCACCAAGTACAGTAGGTTTGTTAATAAAAACAAAAAGGTGGTGATGATTATCTATAGAGGAATCCAAACCACAAACTACAAAGTTGACAGTGACTTTAAGTTAACGAGTTTGGGACTCTCAAAGTGGTTGGAACTCTTATCTCTGGCACAGAAGAAGTCTGGGCCTGGTGCAGCCCAAAAGCTAAAGAATCTTCAAGCTAAGATCAACTGGGTAAAAGAGAATGCCCACAAACTCAAACTCCCCTTACCTCACTAGCTCTCTGATGATCAACCCCAGTATACAAGGAAACATAAAGCACCTAGGGGCCAGGAGGACATTGTTGTGGATGGGATGTACAGGAACTTAGTGCGACCCAAAGAGATTACCAAACCTGTTGATGGTCAAGCTTACACTGAACTGGAGAAAGGCATGGCCTTCATGAACATAGGTTGTGAGTATGTGTTCTAGAGGGAGAGTGAGCTGAATCGGGCTTCCACATTACAGCTGATAACACTTAAACAAAGTCTCTTGCTAAACTGTGAATATGCAAAAGACTTGGATTATGCGATTGAGGTTGCCATCAACTCCAGAGCTGACAAAGTCGAAGCCCAGAGAATATGTGATCAGAACCTTGACTTGTGAAGAACCATTGTATTTTGTTTTCAATCACCTCTTGGTGTATTTGTAATAGACTATGTCTTTTCAATAAAATTCAAGTATGTTTGTTAAAATTATGTGTAAAAAGAAGCTGTGTACTTACAATAATTTTTAGACTTGGTATAATTTATGAACAAATATGGGAGATTGTTGAGCCAATGAAAGTTCTAACTATGGCCAGTCTAGATTTGTTTTAAATTAGACTAAGTGTTATGAGTCGTTGATGAAGACCGAAGACAGAGACTTGACCAGCTGAAGGCAAAGCCTCAGATGGGACATCAGAAACATTCAAGTCAAATACAAAGTCAGAGAAGTCGAATATTATCTGAAGTCATACTCACCAGCTATTATGGATAAAGCTGGTATGTAGAAGGAATGTGATAATGTTCAAGGACCTCTGAGATCACAATACTGAGAGGTTACTTACAACCCTTTGAAGATTAAGCAAGCAGAGACTTGCGTTATCATTTTATAGTTTAGGCGGGAGAATCTCTAAAGTACTTGTGCGAGACAAAGTGGAGATTCAAGATAAAGAGCCTAGTACGAAGTGGGATAAAGTGAACAGTTGGCAGAACTGTTCACATAAAGTTTGTTAAAAGTATGTCTCCTTATAGACATGTATTTAATGTAATGTACCACTTCCATTCAGAAGTGGACACGTACTAACTACTTCTACTAAAGAAGCATCCCCGTACCACTATAAATATGAGTGAGAAAGAAGACAAACACAACCCTTGTGCTTAGCATTATTATCTTTGTCTTTTCTCTCATTGAACCTCTGAGTCCCCTCAGCTGTTAACCAACGACTTTAAGGTTCCCTTGTAAACTTGAGTCTCGAATCAAGTTTACTTGTTTAAAAGGTTCTTTCTTTATTGTCATTCAACGAGTGTATCCATAACACTTTGTAATACTTTGTTTATAGTTAATAAAGCATTACGCGTTTGAAAAGTAAAATCATTTAGTGTTTTTTGGATTCGAGTTATAGTATTACACTAGGCGTATTTTCGGACTTTCAGTCCTCATTCTCCAACTGATGTCACTTCATGGTTGCTTCCAAAGGAAGCTGCTTATGGTGCAATATCATACATATAATATGAGCCATCTAATTATCCATTCAAATGATTATGCTACCCACAGGCAACTTAAATCTTGGTACATATTTCTTCAAACATAACCATTTTTAACATGAAAATTTTCATATCCTAGCGGCGAAACACGAGTCTATAGTCTAGTTTCTTTTATAAAACGATAATAGTTATTCAATAATAACATACTAGATTATGAAAAGGTTGTTTATCAACTAATAAACCAGACCAATACCCAAAAGGCTAGAGGACAATAAACCTAAGCATGTGTAAACGAAGGTGGACCGGTCAACGTTATTAGTCATCAACGTTGGGCAAAAAATTCTGTGTAATTTCAAACCGAATTTTTGAAATATCCTTCAACCAAGAATCGCACTAAATACAGCTACATGTGAACTAGTCCCCTTATTTAGACTAAATGCAGCCGCTTATGAATTAATGCCCTTATTTAGTTAAGGGCTGGACATTTTATGTGCTCCAGGAAACTTTGCCTAAAAAAATTCCAGTTCCGGGATCCCACAAAGTAAATTATTCAAAAGTACTAAAAACTTAATTTACCATTTTCCTCATTGGTCTTATATTTTAGGAACATCAAATTACTCAGCGCTACATGAAAGGAATTAACAGACCTTCGACTAAACTAAACTTGATCACTCGTTCAACCACCCACCTGATGAACTATGTTGTTGCGGATAGGGACGGTATGGACCAGTTGCAAAACCCCCCATGGAATCTGAACGGAACCCTGGTGGCGGACTTTGATGGAACCCCGGTGGTATACCATAGTTCCCAACACTCCGACTTCCCATAGTCGGTTCAGGCTGACCCAAGCTGTTCATCCTCGTGTGGTTCATTGTCTCATCTAGCCTTGTTTCATACCTCTGCATTGCAGACGGTCCCGGCTGACCCAAACTGTTCGGCCTAGTATGATTCAACTCATCTAACTTTGGCGCATATCGTTGCACCGTAGATGAGATAGTCCTGTTAAACGAGGTACTGTCCAAAGATCCATACCTGGCCAACCCTTGTTCATGATGGGTCACTGGATAGCCACTACCACGTGAACCCATCTCATCAAAATAAGGCCCTCTACCGACCCTATCGTAGCCTGGTGAGTACCGACCATGGTCATGTCTTGTCAGATAGGTTGAACCAGCAGTATCTGGCCGCCTATAAGCTGAACTTGAATAAGAGTCGTCGTTAATGCTGTTGTACCTTCGATCCATATGTGGGTCTAAGGGAACTCCTATATCATTTTGAAAGCTAAAGGTGGATTCGTCAATGGTGGAGTACTTTTTATCCAAATTGTGGTCAAACAAATCCCGCCTTACGTCATCCACAAAGCTAAAATCTGAGTCTTGTGTTTCAGAAACTTCATCTTTGTGGGCGGGTGCTTTCTGAGCTTCATTGTCACGAGAGGTGGCTCGAGAACTTTTATTGTCAAGTTTCTGACTTTGAATATCACGAGAGGGAGCACGAGTTTTGTCATGTTTCTGAGCTTGGTCTTCTCGAGAAGGAGTCTGATCTTTTTCGTGTTTCTTACTTTGAATATTACGGGAGGGAGCACGAGTTTTGTCATGTTTCTGAGCTTGGTCTTCTCGAGAAGGAGTCTGATCTTTTTCGTGTTTCTGACTTTGAATATCACGAGAGGGAGCACAAGTTTTGTCATGTTTCTGAGCTTGGTCTTCTAGAGAAGGAGTCTGATCTTTTTTGTGTTTCAGAGTTTGATCTTCACGAGATGGGGCCCGATTTTTGTCAAGTTTTTGAGGTTCAATTTCACGAGATGGAGCAGGAGTTTCATCGAGTTTTTGATCTTTAACTTCATGAGAGGGGGCCCGTGTTTCATCAGGTTTCTGAACCTCAACTTCCCGCGAATTATTATCGCCATGTTTCTCAATTTTCAAATCTTGATTACGACCCTTTTTCTTGCGTGAATTCTTCTGAACAGACTTCTTCTTAACGGGCACGTTTTTAGTTTCCAGTCCACCATTAACATGGGCTAGGCTTCCTTTTTTTCTTCTCTTTGCGTCGGGTGTTGCTTTATCTTCAATTTTCTCGAGATCTTTAACTTCATTAACAATGGGAACATCATTGAGGGTGGTAGGAACGTCATCTGATATCTCATTATTTACAGTTGTAAGACCCGATTCTGCCTTCTTTTCATTAGATGGTGGTGGTTCTTGTACATTGGGTATATGGCCTTGTCGCCGAGCTATATTGAGGGTGGTAGGAACGTCATCTGATATCTCATTATTTACAGTTGTAAGACCCGATTCTGCCTTCTTTTCATTAGATTGTGGTGGTTCTTGTACATTGGGTATATGGCCTTGTCGCCGAGCTATATTTTCATGCTTAGTAGTTAAATCTTGGCGACTCCACAGATAAAGTGGCGGTGGAGTGTTGTTCCATTGTTCCATTTGCTTGTCGTTGACATCAACAGATCCGGGAAGATAAAATGACTGAAAAAAGATGATAACACAGATTTAATGCACTCCTCATATACTACAATCAAAGGTGTCCACGTGAACAAATAGTGTTGTACATTTATTATGGAATGAGAAGATTAATAACCAATGAATAAACGGGACAACCAAAAAAATTAAATGTACCTTCCCAGCTAACAAATCAGCATCCTCCCAGATAAGATCATATGGATTCCTCCTCTTTTCACTATCTAACCTGGTCAAAAGATGAGCATATGTGTAAATAAGCAGACAGAGAGATCTGTCACTCCGATAAAGGTTGCACGTGACAAAACTGAAACTATGTAACTACGCATCACTTTTGAAGCATATACTCATAAACCAGTCACTTTGGGTGGGGATTTACTAATACAGATCAAATAAAAAATAGGGTCACAGGGGGGAACATGTCACTTGGGTTTAAGAAGTTAGATGAATATAGCACTAATCTCATTATTGTAACACAAGGAAATTTTCTAGGCCATACTAAAACAAGACCGTTTCGATAGGAGTGAGCAAAGAAAACCGTAACCAAACCAAAAACATAAAAAGACCGAACCGGAATAAACGACCAAAACTAAAAACCGATGGTTCGGTTTTTACTTTTTCAGAAACCTTCGGTTTCGGTTTATGTCCAAAAACCGTACTAAGCCGATTTAACTATACAATAATAATAGCCAACATAATTTAAATATATAACTAAATAAATCAGATTTACACATTCATATTCATTTTGCGGGTGGATTTAAAATGTCTTCGACTTAAAGTTTATGTGTGCGCTTAACGTGTATGTGTGTTTACTTGACAATATATCAATACGCATTCGAAAATAAGCATACTATGTGTGTTTGACTTACATGTGTGTGTTTTATCTATGTTGTGTAGAAATGTAGGATAAATTAATAGGCTTAGAATAACAAGAAATAGAGAGTAACCATTTTCTTACGTAAAACAAGTTCGTTGGTACTCCTACATAACTCCTACTTGGTGTATTTTGTAGGAGGCCCAAAGAAAACAATGGGATAATACTCCTACATAACCCCACGCATAAGAACAAAATGTTTGTGGCTCGTTAAGGTGAGTTCTTTGAGAATACCAAACCGACAATAAACGATCAGTTTCGGTTTTGGGTTTTATAAAACCCGAGTACGGCTTGGTCTTTGCCAAAAAACAACCGAAACCGCACCGTGGCCACCCATATGTTTCATATGAGCCCAATTTAACACATTATTCAATCTGCCCAACCCAAACATCTTACCACACGTAATACGCATATAATAGAGAAAGTAACTACCTTTCGGTTTCTGGGGGAACGATAAGAATAATGAGCTTAGGCCTAAACTGAAGTGCATGGGCTATAAACTGGTTAGCAAGAGTAGCATTTTTTCCAAATGGAGGGTTTAGCCCCATGATCTGCGCAAAGAACATAACAAACATCAACCTAAAAAAACAATTAGCTCCATAACGGAAAGCATTACAAAGAAACAGTTACTATTATCTTACATATGGAGATCCCTTGGGCAACTCTTTCCTACCAACAGTCATCCAATCTCTTTTCTTGTAGTTGAAATCATTCTGCCAACATAAGTTTAGAATTATTAAAAAATAACAGATTTGTGATGGAAAAAGAAACAAAATCTACAAAGTGTATACTCTCTATGCCGAGATGTAGATCTAGGGATTCAAGTGTAGTAAAAGAATTTCCACAGTACAGCTTCAAATAGAAAAATATAAATAGAAGGGTCTTGTGTTATAGGAAATTTAAGGACGGGGATGCATAAAATTGCTGCTTGATAAACAATTGTTTTGTTAAAATGTTCAAATTGCGATTTGAGATAACATTCAATTTATAATCATAACTGACATAGTTATTTAAACAAAACTACCCAAACTGAAGAAAAAGAAAATGTTGAATGTAAATCAACCAGGCCTGAGGCAACCTATTTTAACTCGTACCAAAACTTTATAGGTTTTGATTTGACCGCTGCCCAAACCTATAACTTCAAAGAAGAAAGTCTACCTTTGGTCGGGTGATATCAAAATTTTTGTACATGCACCTCTTTTTCCCCATCTCATCAAGCCGGTTCTTCATAAGAAGGCTAAAATCATTTGCTCCACAACAAAAATCAACTATCTGCACAAAAATACAATAATAGCTTGTGTAATAAGAACAGACAGATACAGAAAGCCTTTAACTCAGATGATACATTGGCCTTTTTATTTCTCAGAAAACAGACCATATACCACACAAAACGCAGTAAATTGGAATTATTTTTCTTAAATCAAACAAAATCCATTGCACAATCAACCAAATAATAGAGTCCCACATAGCTACTACAGAAAACTTGATTCTTATAAGTAGGACCAGAGGTGGTTTCTTACCGTGTCACCATCTTCCACATACCATTTAAGCTTGTCAACTATCTGCACATTTAAAATCACGAATTTAAATTAGCCATAAAAAAATAAAATAAAAACTAAGGTGACAAGATGGGTAAAGCAGGTGAACTGGATAAACTAGTTGAAAAGGTTGTTAGTGTGAGCCAGGTTGGGTTGAGCCAGAAACACTATTTTGTGCTATTTCTTCAGATAAATAGATTATGGACATTGTACATTTCAATACATTAAAATTACGGTTCAGGCAACTTCAAACCAATCTGGCCCATTCTGCCCTTTTTGAGCATTCCCTTTTCGCTTAGAATAAGCAATTGACCCATCCCAACTTAATAAATTAAAACTGTCACCTTCTCCAGCTTATCCACTTTTGTAAAATGGCGACCGAAGGATGTATACCGCATTCCATGTAGAAATGGTGCAAGGTACACTCTGAGTTTTTCCTACATAAAAAACAAAAGAAACCATTAAGAGATCTATTGTCTTTCAACGTATATATTAAACCAATCAATGCATTATGGCTACTAACAGAGTACATATAGCTAAACAGATGAATCCATCACATGCAATGGTGGAAAAAGCCAATCAAGTTTAGAAAACTATTCTATAACTGAATAAAATGTGCCAGAACTTTAGCAGAAAATAAGACTTCACGTGATATCTACACCGTATCCATTCCAACTCTCGAGGAATATTCAAAAACGGGTATTGCCGAATGAAAACAAAACTTATATTATAACAAACTAAATTCCACATCAGCACATCATTCAACACATAATACCACATTACCAAAAGCTACATAAACTCCACATAACCCATCAAACCAATTAGGGTCTATAAAAGTGACCAAGGTACAGGGACCAAGGTGAACCATTTGAAAGGTAAGTTGCTATTTTTGGACAACACCCAATAAAATAACAATAGAAAGCATATAACTTGATGGTTTATTTGGTTCAAATCTGGCTCTAATCAGCTGAAGTGTTTGACACTTTCAACTAATGTTATAACAGCCAAATCCTTAGCTCAAAAATGAATATTGTCCCTGTAGACCAACTAAAAATTGTGGGCTCTGCTGATATTGAACATAGCCCTGTATCAACGTTGTACATGAATAATGAAGAATACTTCACACTCTATTGTCTTTGTCGATGCATCATTTAGCCATTTACCAAATAAGAAAGCAACACAGAAATGTTTTACGACATAGAGAAGATAAGTATTGTTTTGGCATCTACCTTCCACTTCATTAGCTGATCAAGAACACCAGGGTCACAGACAGCCATTGCATCCTCAATGCTGCAACCTTCTTCGAGCTTCTTTAAGGCTACATGAATAGCCTGCAGTAACAGAGTAGTTTAGATTACCGAGACATGGCATTCACACGGGTTCAGGTTTCGCAGTTAAGACTTGGGATAATGAGCCAACGATGGAGACTTTCACCCCATTTTACCCAATTGATCCTGTATCCTTTTCTAGCATTCACTTCCTCTACTTTTGGTAAAAAAAAAAAGGTAGATACCTCCACAGATCCTTCAACCCTGGCCAAGATAATGGATTTATCCACTCTTGATGAATGTGCATGTGTAGATGGCACTTTTCCTGTGTGGTACTTCTTTACCTCGTCCAGTGTAATAGAAGATGCAGCGTCTTTCATTAGCGCCAAAATTCTGAAATGCATGAGGTAGAGTTCAAATTATTAAAAACTACAAGGATTAATAGTTTGCAGTGATCTAGATGTACT
Source organism: Glebionis coronaria (assembly GCA_025667525.1). Lineage (NCBI taxonomy): Eukaryota > Viridiplantae > Streptophyta > Magnoliopsida > Asterales > Asteraceae > Glebionis > Glebionis coronaria. Next base: position 51,082,635 of record CM046879.1, on the reverse strand, counting down.
GGTGACAACTTGACCAATCTAGTAATGCATGGGTTGATTTGGTTTGTGATTATCTCAAGTGATCAAATCAAAGAATTTAGCTGAAAGGGTCAAACGTCACGCAAAGTCATAATGCCTAGAGCATCAGGACTGAGTTGGTTTAGGTTGTGTTTTATATCTCAAACTGGTCATATCAAAAAATTCAGCTAGAAGGGTTAAATAGGTCAAAAAGGTTAAATGTCGCCCAAAGTCATAATTATAACCTGTTTCAAGCAGACCCCATTTTGACCTCTTACTCAACCCACCCAATCTGAACATCTTGTATCAGTGCGGGACAATCGAGAGAAAGAGCGAGAGAGAGAGAGAGAGAGAGAAAGTATACCGCTGTTTTGAATCTTCATCTATAGGAGGTAAAACTTCAGTCTGCAAAGAATCATCTATCATGTTTTGCTTGCTGTCAGTTGCAGGAGTGTCATCCTCATCCGAGTTGTTTGACTCTAACCCTTTCTGGTACTCATACAATCTAATCCCCAAGGATGGTTGGCCATCATTCGAGCTGGGCTTCTTAATTTTAGTTGGCACGCTCCTTCTAAGAGAGTTATTAGAGGTATCTGTGACTTTCTTTTTCTTCGACGGTACTGGCACAGATGAAGTTGCTGCTCTCTTCTTAACCGAACCTTCCAGGTGTTTTAGTTGATGTAAAGCAGGCTTCTTTTTGGATGCGAATTCTGACACTGCAGCTTTCTTTTTGCTATTGGGTGTTTCACAAGGCTGATCTGTCTTGCTGTGAAGAATATTTCGGATTTTAAAGGGTCTAGCAGGTGTTTTAAGTGCCTTAATCATCTTATGTTTCCTGTCAATGGTCAAAAAATATGATAGTCAGAAGTAGAGGTAGAAGTAGAAAACAGCACACAACAAAGTTGGACCAAGAAAACGGTTATATCTATTAGTTGACTGGCCAAGGATAAACCATAAGTTTAAGGGTCAAAACTGCTTCAGCTAGTGATAAACTTAACTATATCAAGAGTTCCTAAACTTACATGCAATACATCAACACACGCGATTTAGGTAAAAGACCATCCCAAGCCCTTGTCATAGAATCATCATCACCTTCATCTTCAAACATAATACTCCTGCAGAAGGACCAAATACGAACATAGTAACTCAGATTAGTTACAAGAAGATCACAATAATTTTGGACGAAGATCTTATGTTCTAGTTGATGTAGGAATAGTTAGTTAAAAAAAACTAGATAAACTTCAAAGATACTACATATAATAAAATGACGGATAAGAAAGATCTATTTGAGAAAATTTGAATAGATATTATAGGTAGATTTCTAGGTTACTGAAGATCACGGAGACAAAAAAGTTAAGTGGTGAGTCATTCTACTACTTGGAGATCCTAGGTCAGCCCTAGGTCATGGAATGAGAATCAGGAGATGGAAGGAATAACATTCCATTGGAAAAGACTCATTCATTCGTCTACTTAGAAAATACCAAACCTTTTGTGATCCCTTCATAGCAAGCACTGAAAGAGAAAATACCTAGGTATACATTTCCTGTGGTATGAAGTTGGACATCGCCTGCAAACAGCAAATTGCAATTGTTCCACCTTTTCGTTTTCTGTTTGCTTACAGATAGCACACTTGTGAGCTGGGCACATGAAAGGATCACCCCCAGCAATCTTTTTCTCAAGAGCTTGTGGCTCAGCTTCATTGTCCTTCTGCAGCAGCTTCGCTACACATTTTGGGTGATAAAAGTGACCACAAGTTGCAGCACTACAGCGGAAAACCTGCAGATAATACCACCATCAGGAAATACAAGACAAATGAGGCGACATCACAGAAATGGAATAATCACGGATAGTCTAACATCATTTTCATTCACCCTGATTAGCAGCTGGTATCAGTATATGGTTTATGATGATGGGTTAATAATGACTAAACATATCAAATAAAATCGCAATGGCCAACAGATATGCCACCAGAGAACACATATTAATATAAACTCAATAGTTACATACCTCTGTATTTGAAGATTTATCCGAAGACCCTAGTTCACCACAAACAAAGCATTGGTGTAGATTATACCGACAATTCTCACAATTAAATACATACGTTTCCTTTTCCGTTTCCTACATAATGATACAGATACGATAAGAGAAACCAATGTGAAAAAAAAAAATAGTGAGAAGAATAGTAAAGAAAAAGAGACACATTAGTTCATCCCAACACGCATAATGTTCAACCCACCTTCACTTCTTCAGGAGATAGACAAAGAGTATCACACTTGGAATCTTGAGCGTCCTCAGATTCTCTAGTTGCATGAAATGACCTAAAACATTTCCCTTCACAGCTGCAATGTATGAAACAATCCATCAGAAAAACATAAAATGAAAATAATGCAGGCAATGGCTTCACCATAGGGAATGGTGGGGTGTGTGGGTTTTGTAACACGTCGAAACAGATTCAGTCAGAATAATTAAGTATTACATAGGACAAAAAAAAATTGGGCTAACCCGTCAATACATTCTTTCCACTTATCTTGATATATCTAATTTAAGCAATTAATACAAACACTCGCCTTTATATATAAATATTGACGTATTACATAATTTCAAAACAATATTAAAATACTTGTTAAATATAAAGTGATTCAAGAGATCATAAATAATTATGTACACTTCAGATCACTTTTTAGTTTTTCCCCATTTTTTTTTTAACATTTTCCCCATTTGATTTGTTATAAAAATATTATACCCGAAACCAAAAAAAAAGTGGGTGAAACTTGCCACCTCAGACTAATATATTACGCGTTCAAAAAATATGTACAATACACCTGCATAGGATTTTAAAATGCATAAGCCAAAAGGGAGATGAAACTATCTAACAAAATGGCCGCACTGTGATTTACAAAGATGCGCTCTATCTTTTAAGGTAAAGAAGAGAAAGTACACATCACTATGTTGTCAATTTTTTGGACAATTGTAAGTGCTGAACAGACTTTCTTTAAACTTTCTATAATCCTAAATTTACATAAACAGAAGAGATTGGCACTAATCTACTTTTTCTGCACTTCATTTTAATAAACGACCATCACTTTTATCTCTGTAAATGCTAAAACCAATTCGCATATCCAAGAATAAACAAGCTTAAGCCATCCAAGGGGGTTATTTAAAGCAATAATAACATGAAGAGATAAGTAGTACCAGAGAAGGTCTCCACCATTATCGCATATGGCACAAACTGTTTCGAAATATTCTGCATCGTCATCGGATTCGGACTCGCTATCTTTAGTCTCTTTAGTGATGAAGTCATCATCTGGAAGGTCGCCATTTGTATCATCAACTATAAAGCTGGGCTTTGTAGCAGTTCCCACAACCTACAACATAGTTACATTTAACATTCCGATACGAAGACGAATCAATAAAAAATAAGAAAAATCAGAAGCCACATCATACCTCGTCAGAAAGCTTCCTCTTTCTGGGATTCTCCAAAAAGGCAGCCAAAAACTGTTTCATACAAGAGTTGCAGGAAAATGTCATCAGAATCAGCAACTCTAATAGCATGCATACATGACGTGTGAATTTCTTGGATAACATAGCCACACGGCTGGGCATCGGGTCAAAACCAACCTGAACTGAACCAACCAAGACCGAACCGAAAACCAATTTTGCAGAAAACATGAACTGAGAACTGAACCGAAGTGACTCGGTCAGTTTCGGTTTTGTGACGGTCGGTTCGATTTAGACAGTTTAGGTGTGTTTTTCTCGGTATTAGCCCGAACCGAGCCGACTGAACAAAAACCGTAACTATATAAAGCCGAAAACCAAACCGAGCAGGGTTGGTTCGATTTAGGTTGAACCATTTCGGCTCGGTTTTTCTGTTCGGTTTGCTCAACCCTAAGCCATACATTGCCAACTGTTTAATTCAGAAGTGTATAACCAACGATACACACGCCATAAACGAAGTTGCCAAAAACACAAAAACCCAGGAAACAAATAAAACACGACAAACCTTAGACTTTGCCAGTGTTGTGTCCCTCTTTACAGCTTCTCTAATCAAGTCGGTATGCTCTATCAGATCATTCTCTGAAGGCCTGACATCGTATACTCTGCAAAATGAAAATTTAGTTAAAAACGCGTACAAATAAAATTCAAAAACCACTAACACCAGCAACTAAATATACCTGAAAACTTTCAAGAGATGGTCCCATAAAGATTTCCCTGACGCTTCAGGTTTGCTTTTACAAAAACATATCGAATGCACAGTGATTAATATAGTCCTAATCAAAGTTGCATAACTCTTCCTCGGTTTCTGAAGCTGAATCCAGCGGTTATCTTTAGAAAGCACTGAAATCACGGGATTACGAGTCAAGGCATCATACTTCCAAGCTTTCACCTGCTGGTAAAACATTCCTAGACCCTTATCAACCGTGCCCCTTAAGAAAACAGGCCCCACATCAGTTCCTGGACTCTCACTTTCGTCCCATTGCACAGGTAGGTTTGAAAATGAAAGGGGTTCGTCATTTCCATCTTTGAAATAATAGTCTGAGACAGCATCTGGAAAAGTCTCGCCCTCATCATCGGAAGATGCCATATTCACAGAACACTACTCAAATACCTACAGAAAATAATATAGCAAATTTTCACAAATCGCCAAATTTCACAGTAAGAGCACAATTCGTTAGGTTAGGGTTTAGTTTCATAACACCTTCTGTAAGAAAACTTATATACAACAACATATGATTAAGCGATATCAACACTAGACAAACGACAGATGACATCGTGAAAAATCAACACAAAACTAATTCAATTTGGCTGTTTTTCAGATAATCATACAAAAAAAGCAGTAAAACTGTAAAATCGCAACTAAAAAAAAAATCCTCAACTTCAACTAAAAAGACTATTTTTACCATAGCCTTTAGTTTCATAGCATCTTCCGCTTATATTCTACGACTAATAATTCATACATAAACAAAATTAAGGCTTACAAACCTATATATCTCAGATTTTGTAAAGCAGCTACTGTAACACACACAATGTTTTGCAGGGGGTGTTTGTTTCGGCTTATATGCGAGTTTATCAGCTTCCGTGATTTAGGCTCCACTTTTATTATACGACTAATAATTCATACATAAACAAAAATTAAGGCTTACAAACCTATATATCTCAAATTTTGTCAAAGCAAGTACTGAAACACACACAATTTTTTACAGGGGGTGTTTGTTTCGCCTTATATGTGGGTATCGGCTTATATTTCATAAGCCCCAATTTTCCGGCTTATTTAGAGACTTGTGAGCTTATATAAGTTTGATAAACTTATATAAGTCTCGAAATAAGCCGGAAAATTGAGACTTACGAAATACAAGCCGGAATCAAATAAAGCTCATAAACTCACATATAAGGCGAAACAAACACCCCCTAAATTCTCATTTATAAACGGCTAACGTTGTAAAACAAAAAATTACCCTTTAAAAAACCTGTAAATCTAACGAAACACATAATTCATTAAATCGCTAATAACACAAAATTAAGGATTACAACCTATATATCTCGAATTTTGTCAAAGCAGCTACTGAAACACACAATTTTTTATACCGAAATCAAAAAAGGTAAGGTCATAAACGGACATATAAGGCGAAACAAACACCCCCTTAGTTTTCATTATAAACCGCAACAAATCACACCTTTACAAAACCTGTATCTAACGAAACACGGAATTAATTAAATCGCTAATAACACAAAATTAGGGCTCGTAATCTAAAATTAATTATCAGCAATTTCACATAAAACAAACAATTAAAGTAAAATAAAAAAATCCACCTTTCAATTAACGATGACTGCATGTAATTGATATATGAATAACTTATGAATTAATTTATTTATTTTTAAATAACGAAAAACAGAGAGTTTTGATTGATACCGGAAAACTGATGCTTCTGAAATATAAGGCGAAATCACATAAGCTCACATATAAGCCAAAACAAACACCCCCTTAGTTTTCATAGGGGGTGTTTGTTTCGCCTTATATGTGCGTTTATCAGCTTATTTGATTTCGGCTTATATTTCACAAGCCCCAATTTTCCGGCTTATTATTGACTTGTGAGCTTATATAAGTTAGATAAACTTATATAAGTCTCGAAATAAGCCGGAAAATTGAGACTTACGAAATACAAGCCGGAATCAAATAAAGCTCATAATCACACATATAAGGCAAAACAGACACCCCCTAATTTCTCATCATAAACCTGTATGTATCTAACGAAACACAAAATTCATTAAATCGCTAATAACAGAAAATTAGGGATTACAACCTAATATATCTGGAATTTTGTCGAAGCAGCTACTGAAACACACAATTTTTTATACCGAAATCAAATAAGGTCATAAACGCACATATAAGCCAAAACAAACTTATATAAGTCTCAAAATAAGCCAGAAAATTGAGGCTTGTGAAATATAAGCCGGAATCAAATAAGCTCGTAAACGCACATATAAGGCGAAACAGATACCCCTAAATTCTCATTATAAACCGCTAACAGTGTAAAACAAAAAATTACGCCTTTACGAAACCTGTAAATCTAACGAAACACGGAATTAATTAAATCGGTAATAACACAAAATTTAATTAGGGCTTGTAATCTAACAGTAATTAAATAAATAAAATTGATCTTTGAATTAATGATGTAAAAAAAATCCGAATTTTTGACTGCATGTAATTGATTTTAATATAAAAGAATTATAAAAAACAGAAAATTAATTTTTATAAAAAATAACGAAAAACAGAGGGTTTGGGTTTTGATTGATACCTGAAAGGATGAATGGATTGAATAAAATAATTAGGGTTACGGAAATGGTTACGGTGGTAGGTTGGTGGGTGGAGATTATAACAGTGGGTTGGGCTGGGTTGACTTGAGCAATTCTTTCGTCACTTTAAACACCCTCGATTTTTTTTATTTTTTTTAACGGCTAGTTAGTGATTCGAGCTTACAGTGACATCTAATTAGGCACAGTATGTAAGCATCTAACCTTTTCTTTAGAGGATAAACCACACTACTGTTTCTGTTTAATTCGGGCCTCTAAAAGTCCTTGGTGAGACTCGAACTTGAGACCTCTCTAACAAAACCTCCCTAAAGTTACCCTTGTCATGGACAGGATTAGGGGCGTAAAGGAGACGAAACAGCTAGTGAGTTACTCGAGATTGACTCATAAACTACTCGACTCAAATTAAACGAGTCGAGCTCGAGCTCGAGTTACTCGAATATATTTCGAGTCGAGTTCGAGCTTCATAGTACTCGGCTCGTGAAACTCGCGAGCCTTATCAAGCCTCAATTAAATTATACTTTTTCTCTTCTGTATACATAAATCGAGTCAAGTCGAGCTTCATGTATCAAGTATTTATCGAGTTCAAGCATGAAATGTGGAAATAATTGAGCTCGAGTTTTAGTATTCGAGTCGAGCTCGAGCTTGGCAGTACTCGACTCGACTGGTTTACACCCCTAGACAGGATGAGAATCAAGTCGGGTTGATCGAGTTTAGTTATTCGGGTCGGGTTTGATTTAGGTCGAGGACTAAGAATAATTCATTTGAAGGCTAATTTAGGTTTGGGTTAATCGAGTTGAATCGAACTTTAGTTAAACAAAACTTTAATACCTGATTTTGAATTTGGTTAGTCTGGTTGATTTGAATGATCCGAGTTAGAATTTTAACCCGATGTAATCTGACCCGAATATACTTAGGTCGGGTTTGGGTTGGAATTATATAATACTTTCTTCTCTCTAAAATAAGTGTTCGTTTTGACCTTTTATAGTTTAATTTTTTAGATTTTTTTTTTTCAGTTTTAATTTTAAATATATATCTTTTATATAATAAAAGAATTAGATTTTGTAGAGTTTTTAATAAAAAGTGGAGGTTGGTAGAAAAAAAATTGGACCAATCAGATTGATTGATTTTGACACATAAGCAAAAAGATGCAATGTAATTGGTTAATAAAAAGTCAAAATTGAATTATATTTGGTCAAAATTGGATTGAAATCGTGTAAAATAGAAGATTTCGGCGAAAAATATATGTGGCAGAAGTGTAAAAAAAAACACTTCTAAAAACGGAGCGAACTTCTTTAACTTTGGAGGACCTAAAGATTTATAATACATTGTTCAAAAAGTAGTCAAACTACCCTATACCCTAATTGATGTACCATACCTCAGCCTCCACCGCCTCAGTCTTCAAATCTTAGCTAATCAAAGGTATGTTTTCTAATTACATAAGCAATTTACGTCTACAAGTAATTAAGTAAAGGATAACTAGGGTTTTTTGTTTTTTAAGGTAATTGAGTTATTCTATTGTTGATTGTATGAATATGATAACAATCAACAAGTAAGAGATAATTAGGGCTCACTTATTTATGGTTATTCGAGCGCATAAGCAGTTGTTGGTTGCTATCATATTCATCATATTCATTTTTTTCGTTTGCTTGAATTAGGATAAAACGCCCTTGGCCGGTTCATCAGCTACATGTTGACGGAGATAGATGTTGTGAAGATGAAGGATGATGACGTGGACGAAGGTGATGACGTGGCGGATGCGTTAGGTAGGAAGCTGGCGGGGTGTGGGTTTCTTAGTAACAAGAGGATGTCCGGGCTGGGGATTGAGGAGAAGGTGAAGAAATAGCGGAAAGTGTGGTCAGGAAAGAGGGGTTGATGGTTGAAAGTAGGAATCGAGTTGTATTTACCTGGACTTTGGTTGCGTTGTGTTGCTGGTCGCATGCCAGTTATGTCGCCCATTCTCTCGAGTTTCATATTGGACATGGTAGTTTTATTTGACTTAATGTGAAAATAGGATTAGAATGGGATATATCAATTACTAAAAATAGATGTATAGGAGTTGGTAACTTTTAAAGATTAGAAGGCAATGTAGGATTAGGTCACAATAGTAATATTTAAGTTTTGCCACTGATTAGTAGAGCTTTGCCACGAGTGTAGTGAAATGTAGGTAATGCTTCCCTTTAAGTGGCCCTTATTTGATTTTAATTAAGTTGTGAATGACCAAGTGAAACGTTGTGAATGGCTGATATAAGTCGGATGGTAAATTAGGACGCATTGTGAACATAGTTATTTCGGAGCTACTAATTGAATACTAGAGATGTTCAGCTGGTAGGATCACTCGCACGGGATATATTTATTACTAAAAGAAGTTCAGTAATTACACCAGACTTTTAAGTCAGGGGCTGAAAATATAATCATTTAGTTTGAAATGTCGAATAGTTGGCGTGAGATTTGGAATTTATGCTACCTTTGTTAGTTGTTATTTAGTATGTATTAGAGAGCGTGGTATAGACCTATGATGGCGCCATAGCATAAGGGGTTGATTGTCTTGGCTTATATAAACAGCTTATGGCTTATTTCATTTTCGCCTTATGTTTCATAACCTCAGCTTTGTTGCTTATTTTCAAACTTTCTGGCTCATATATAAGCCGAAAAGTTTCAAAATAAGCCACAAAGTAAGCTTATGCAACATAAGCCCAAGACCAAATACACCATAAGCTGGTTATTTAAGCCGAAACAAACACCCCTAAGGTTGCCTGCACATTAAGTGTGGTTCCGTGGCCATAACAAGCATTGCCATTTTTTAGCTTCAGATTAATAAAAAGGTGAAATGAGTGTTTTTTGGTTGTGTGTTATACGAACGTTACGAGGGAGGGTGTTTTTTTGTTTGTATGTTATAGGGAAAAAGCAGACTTGGTGGGTGCTATAACACTGCAAGATAAAGGCGTACAATGAACTGATCATTTGTTGAGAGTATGCTTAGATCTGAAAATGATGTAGTGTGATGCGACTATATTGTATTTGGTTGCTATTTGTATACTGCTAAATGAGTGTTTTAGGTTTTGGTGCATGATGTATGTAGCAATAGCACTTGGATAGCAAAATGCAAGTGTTGTCTGTTTGTTATGGCTTCGAACAGTTGGAATTGCAGACTCGAACAGTTGGAATTGCAGATGAAGTTCAAGTATCAAACATAAACAAAGCTTGCCCTCTACAAAAAAACCCAGCATGTAATATATTTTGGTTAGTGTAAGATTAATTAATATGTACCGTAGTATACTAGAATGGATAAGTAAATTTGGTATTTAGTAGAATTATAGAATTTGAATCGCCAATTCAGATTTCAACAACAAATTTGGTAAACAAATAAATCATCATAATTCATTGAATCATTCAACAACAATCAATCTATATTTTCATCTCCATCTTTAAAACTTGGTAAGTGAAAACCTCTAATTTCACTTTTTTTTAGACTAAAATTGCTTAAAAGTATAATGTTGTGTTATTGCCTAATTGTTAGTTTTTATTATCGATTGTTAAAATATAATTATTTTTTGCACTTTATAAACAGGTTCACTGTAGGTTTTTGCACGTGAAAAGCTGTTTTTGTTGCTGAAATTTGATGCTGTTTTTTGGTGCAGAAAGCTGTTTTTTGGAGCTGTATATGTTGTTTTTTTGAGCTGTCTTTGCTGTTTTTAGGAGCTGTTTGGTTTCTGCAGTTAAGAGTGTTTGGATGCTGAATTTAGGCTGTTTGGACGCTGGATTTAGGCTGTTTGAAAGGCGATATAATGTTGTTTGGATACAACTATTTTTTTGGCATTGTATGTTTGCTGTTTTGCTGTCGTTTTTACGCAACATCGGGTTTGTTCGGTAGTTATTTTAACCCTTATAAGTTTTCTTATGCAACATCAAGTCGGTTTAGTTCACTCTTATTTCTTTAATAATTTTTTTTAAGGTAATATTTTTTTGTACGTTAAACAAATCTTCATCTAAAAAACCTATTGCAGTGTAATATTATAGAAAAAGAAGACTAACTACAAATGTCTTTTTCCCTTTTTTAGATGGGCACAAAACGAGAGTGAGAAAAAATACACCCAAATATTAATAACATCATTACAAAGGTCGACAACGTTGAAGAAAATAAGAAAAATAAGCGACGTCAATAATATGAATTCAAACAATGTGATTCAAGTAGAATAATGTCAAAAACAACAAAATCTCAAATCAACAAGTCGGTTCTTATAAAGTGTCAAGAAAGACACTTATAAAATGTATTACCCTCTTCACCAAAATGTTTAGTGGCCCTTGGCCAGAGACATATGTCGTATGTATCCTATCATCGCCTGAATGAATTGGAAAAATATGTGTTAACCAAAAAACATGTATATTCACATAACAATCACAATAAATAAACTTTATTACGATTTATTTTATGATACCTTCTTCTTCAAACGATAAAATATTAGTTAATGAAACATTTATAAAAAAATCACCACACACACAAGCGGAGATAGATGTCTTAGTGCTAGATTAATGATATAACCACGGTTACCATTGTCAAAATACAAAGCTATTTACACTTGGCAAAATAATTTCTAAACATAAACTTATTGTAAAAGCCCCGTGCGTGCACGGGTATTCAACCTAGTTTTTTGATATAATAATTGATGAAAACTATATCAATGCTAAATTTAAATTCAACAATATATTTTGTATCAGTTATTACATAAAACACATAGGATCAAAGTTGAAATAATTTGACTCTGAAAAATTATTGTTTGTCCATAAAAATCAAGTCCAATTGCAAATTTTGTTCTCAAATAACGAGGGTTGATGTTGTTAATCCTTAAAGTCGAGTTTTGGTGGCCATTCAGGTTCTTTCAGCCTCGTTATGAGTAGATGGCGTTACTTTTATCTCTAGAGTTATAGGGTATACACACCTTATGTGGACCACTTACAAATTAAAAGCTGTAAACACACTGACAAACTATACATACACTACCGACAATTTTAGTAAAACAAAAAAGTTGTTTTTAGTTTCTCTTTCACACACATTTACACACACTTTTTCTCTTTGTTATTTGCATCTTTTTTATCTTCAACACAAACCAACACCATCATCACCACCGTCACACCATCTTCATCGCCAGCAGTTCAAGATTTCAGTTGGCAACAAGTGTTTAGATCACCACTTTCAGAATTCAAATCAGTTTCTTACTCTAGATCTATATCAAACCGGTGGCGCTCTCTCATATCTTATTCTAGATCTATATCGGCTTCTTTCTTGCCACCACCCGCCTCCATCCTCCAAACCACCGTTGCGTTGTCTGAGATCTGGAATAACTGCTGGTATATCGTCGGAAAACACCGCCGAGAATCACCACTAACACTTCAAATGGATAAAATCATGGTCACCGGAAAAAGGCAGACATTTTAGATCTATGTGGTTGATCATTTTTTAGATTTATAAATTTGTTTCAAGATTTATAGAAATGTACTACCATAGGTGTTTTGGACAGTTAAAGAAAGTACCATAGGATAACAGAAAAGTGTGTGAGAGAGAAAACTTCAATGAAAATGAAATTGACGTTTTAACTTGTTCAATGAGTCCATATTAAACAGACAGAATTTTAAGTGGTTTAAGAAGAAAAAGGACGAGATAATCATTGAGCGGGTGTTGATATCCTATGTTGAGGGTGTTCTAACCCACAAACCCTATCTCTATTGACTTTCAAACCATTTGTATTTTTAGAAGTAACAAATCTTGCTATCATACTAAATATGGGTACTTTTGATATTTTCCAAAAAAATAGAACACTGTTTGCCCATTAATTATTGTTGATTAGCTAAACAAACGCATATGTAAGACACTAAATAGACTTGATGAGCGTATGTAAAATACTAATTATGCAACCGGCGAATTTTCTATATTTAATTTTGTATCCCCTGCTTTTAAACAAGTATTATTATTTTTTATTTCTATGCTTTTATATATGTTTTTTTTCTATTTTAGCTTGCGCCCGTTTAACCCACTCGTTTCGCCCGTCCGTTTAGCCCATGCCCACGCCAGTGCCCGCCCATTTTGCCACCGCTAGTATTTTTGTAATTCCAAATTTTATTAGTCGGACAGTAATAAAACATGAGTGAGTAATGCGAAAGACTAATTCAACATTTAAACTACCACTCTGGGCGTCAAATCGTCAATAAAAGTTAGTTACGAAATAGGTTCGAGTATATCACGTGTCCAGGTTAAAAGCTATTGGGAAAATAGAGTTCCAATATGCAAGACTACCAGAAAGTTAATACTCAAAGTCAACCATAACAATCAGACGAAGAACAGGCATCCCCCAAATGGATGTTTTTGCGGTAATTCTAAGACCGACACACATAAAACTGATAGCTAAAAATAACAGGTGACTTGGTGTGCACAGAACAGTTATTTATCTGTAGCCAATCCTAAATAGGTTGCCAGTTTATTCCTCAACACAACTTTCTCCACTCCACGATTGAACATTCTGGACTTTTATGGTTCTTGCGGGGGTGCCAAGTCTGTTAATGATCTTATGTTTCCTGTCAAGTATAAAAAAATATGTTACTTAAGTAGAAGTAGAACAGGTCACATCAGATTTGGACCAAGAAGACCAGTGTTTTATTCCGACCAAGTCGGGCAGCTAACTTTTTTGCCACTTACTGCATCAATTATGATTTACAAATACGATCATATGTTTACTACTTATTACAAAACATGCAGAACTTTTATTAGTAAAATGGTCAAGACAGTTTGATAACTAATTTTAAAATTTTGGTGACTTGCATACTCATACTTGTTTCCCAATCAAGTATATATTTATTACGGTAGTTGACTCGTTAGAGATAAAGCATAACTTTATGGGTCAAAATTGTGATCATCTAGGGATAAGCTTGACCATATCAAGAGATCCTAGACTTACATGCAATACATCACCACACGCGAATTAGGTAAAAGATCATTCCAAGCCCTTGGTATAGAATTAGCATCACCTTCATCATCAAACATAATACTCCTGCAGAAGGACCAAAAACGAACATGGTAACTCAGATTCAATACAAGAAGATCACAATAATTTTGGACAACAATAAGGTTTGTTATGAAATACATAGTATGTTGGTGCACATAATGGAATTACAAACGAATGGAAAAATATATATTTATTTTCGCAAACATTTTTGTCCAAGAAAAATGGAATAGATAGTATAGGTTTCAAGGTTACTGAAAATCTCAGAGAAAAAAAAGAAGCTAAGTTGTGAGTCATTCTACTACCTGAGGATAGGTCATGGAATGGGAATCGGGAAATGGGAGGAATAACATTCCTACTACTAGAAAAATCCCAAACCTTTTGGGATCCGTTCACAAGCAAGCACTGAAAGAGAAAATACCTGGGTATATGTTTCCTGTGGTATGATGTTGGACATCGCCTGCAAAGAGCAAATTGCAATTCTTCCACCTCTTCATTTTCTGTTTGCTCACAGCGAGCACATTTGTGAGCAGGACACATGAAAGGATCCCCTCCAGCAATCTTTCGTTCAAGAGCTTTTACCTCAGCTTCATTGTCCTTCTGTAGCAGCTTTGCTACACATTTTGGGTGATAAAAGTGACCACAAGTTGCAGCACTACAGCGGAAAACCTGCAGATGATACCACCATCAGGAAAGGCAAGACAAATGAGGCGATATCACAGCAATGGAAAACAAATCATGCCACCTAAGTACAGAGTTATATATCAACTCAATAGCAATCCATTAATATGTGAAGTTTCCACCCTTTTTATAATGTTTCCCAGAGAGAAAAAGAACATTACAATAGTCTCGAAATGACCTTTTAAATTCAAAAAGAATTCTCTAATAAACAAATTTTCTTATCAACACCTTTAGCAAGATCCAAAAGCTCTCTCAAGCATACGTATGTTTAAGATCCGCATAATGAAAAATAAGATTGCAAGTACTACATACCTCTGTATTTGAAGCTTCATCCGAAGACCCTAGTTCACCACAAGCAAAGCATTCGTGTAGATTATATCGACAATTCTCACATATAAATTCTTGCATTTCCTGCAAAATGATACAGATGATAACAGAAAACCAATGAGAAAACAAAAGACGGTGAGAAGAATAGTTAAGAAAATGATACACATTCCCAAAACGCATAAATGTTTAACACACCATCATTGCCATCACTGCTTCAGGAGATGGACAAAGAGTATCACAGTTGTTAATTTGTGCCCCCTCAGATTCTCTAGTTGCATGAAATGACCTAAAACATTTCCCTGCGCAGCTGCAATGTATGACACAATCCATCAGAAAAACATAAAATGAAGATAATGCAGAAATTGCTTCATCATAGGGTAAAAGAACAGGTGTGTGGGTTGAGTAACAGGTCGAAACAGATTCAGATCAGAACAACATGTATTACATGGGTCGAATGTTTTTTGGTTGACCTGTCAATACAGCGTTTTCCACTTTCCTTGATATATTGAATTGAAGTATTGAACACGACCACATTCCTTAATATAAAATGACAGATTAGATATGACTTTCAGACTATATTCATATACTTTCTAAAATAAAGTGATTCAAGAGGTTACAGGCTTTGAATAATCATGCACACTTCAGATCAGATTTTACCCATTTGATTTGTTATAAAAAATATTATTCCTCAAACCAAAAAAAAAAACCCAAGTGGGTGAACTTGCCGCCTCGGATAGTCGAATCAAAATAATACTGGTTCAAAAAAATGTAGAATACAGCTGCATATAATCTTGAAATGTATAAACCAAAACGATGAAGAAACTACTTAACAATACCCTATCCTTTAGGCAGAGAAGAGATGGTCAACATCACTCAAGGCCTTACGCTCTGAGGTGACGTTGTCTATCTTTTGGCACTAATCTACTTTTTCTTCACTTCACTCTAATAAACCAGCTATGACTTCTATTTATACAAACTACGATAACCAATAACAACGGAACAAAACATTATTCGCTAGAAGTAACTGAAAAAGCTACCCTTCTAAATGCTAAGACCAGTTCGCATATCCAAGAATAAACAAGCTTAAGCCGTCCAAGGGGATTATTTAAATCAGTAACAACATGAGGTGATAAGTAATACCAGATAAGTTCACCGCCATTATCGCATATAGCACAAAGAGTATCGAAATATTCTGCCTCATCATTAGCCATATCACAGGACACTGCTTTCGTACCTACAATCCATTTTGAACATACGCACATCTCAGTAAAAAAAACACGGTAGATCAAAGTTTTGCGAAAATAATATAGTGAATTTTCACAGTAAGCGCACAATTCATTATGTTAGGGGCTAGTTTCGGAACACATCAAAAAAAATATAATAAACACACAATTACGCAGTATTAACAGTATGCTCTATCGACGAATGAAAAATCAACACAAACTAATTTTATTTGGCTGCTTTTTCACTCAAAAATGATGATAAAAAAAAATAATTGCAACAAACAAAACATGATAATCACAAAAAAAGAGATAAACCGGTACAAAAGACACAAAAAATTTACGCAAAGCCTTTGGTTTCATAGCATTTTCCGGTTTTATTATACAACCAATAAGTCAAATTTTGTCAAAGAAATTTTAAGAAACCCCTAGTTTGACCCAAAACACGCAATTTTTCATGTTTCTTAAGTTTCGCAACATCTTCGTGATAAACCGCTAACATTATACAAAGACATAACTAAGGGGCTGTTTGTTTTAGCTTATATAATGTAAGCCTATTTTGGCTTATATACCATTAGCATCAATTTGGTGGTTTATTTGGAGACTTACGGGCTTATCTAAGTTTGCTATGATATAAAAACTTATATAAGCCCATAAGTCACCAATAAGCTTAAAAAATTAGCGTTTATGAAATATAAGACGAAACATGGCTTATTTTCGGCTTATACAACGTAAGCCCCAACTAACCAACTCGACTTGACTCAACTCGAATAACCATTTTTACATTGTATTAATACTTAAATAAGCTACTTTTTAGACATTTTCGTTATACCTGGGTTGACTCGAACCCGAATTGATCCGACCTGAATTGACCCGAACCCGAGTGACCCGAGTTCTAGTTAGCCTCGTGTCCGGTATGATTTTTTTAGCCTCAACCCGAATTGACCCGAACCCGACCGGGTCAATTCGAATTACACCCCTGGTTGCTATGGACGTGTTAATCAGGGATGTGGATGGGAATCGGGTCGGTCAAGTTCGGTTATTCAACTCGGGTTTGATTTGAGTCGAGTTTAAAAATAATTTATTTGAATTTGATTTTACTTCAATTTGAATTAGTCGAGTTTAGGTCTATTCGAGTCTAGTTAATTCGGGTTGGGATCAATCGGGTTCACTCAAATCTGAGTTAGACCAAACTTTAATGCGTGATACTCGAATCGATTTTGAATTCGGGTTAGTCCAATTAACCCGATTGATTCAAGTTATAATTTGAACCAAAATAACCCGACTCGAATACACTCGAGTCGAGTTTGAGTTGGTTGGGATTACTGACACCCCTAATGCTAATATATGAGTAGTACTTTCTTCTCTCTGAAATAAGTGTTCGAACCATTGGTATTTTTGTAATTCCAAATTTTATTAGTCGGACAGTAATACAATCGAGAGATCGAAACATGAGTGAGAAATGCGAAAGACTAATTCAATAGTTAAACTACCACTTTGGGCGTCAAATCGTCAATAAAAGCTAGTTAGGGAACAGGTTCGAGTATATCACGTGTCCAGATTAAAAGCTATCGGGAAAATAGAGTGCCAATATGCAGGACTACCAGAAAGTTAATACGCAAAGTCAACCATAACAATCAGACGAAGAACAGGCATCCCCCAAATGGATGTTTTTGTGGTAATTCTGGGAACGACACGCATTAAATTGACAGCTAAAAATAACAGGTGACTTGGTGTACACAGAACAGTTATTTATCTGTAGCCAATCCTAAATCGGTTGCCAGTTTATTCCTCAACACAACTTTCTCCACTCCACGATTGAACATTCTGGACTTTTATGGTTCTTGCGGGGGTGCCAAGTCTGTTAATGATCTTATGTTTCCTGTCAAGTATAAAAAAATATGTTACTTAAGTAGAAGTAGAACAGGTCACATCAGATTTGGACCAAGAAGACCAGTGTTTTATTCCGACCAAGTCGGGCAGCTAACTTTTTTGCCACTTACTGCATCAATTATGATTTACATATACGATCATATGTTTACTACTTATTACAAAACATGCAGAACTTTTATTAGTAAAATGGTCAAGACACTTTGATAACTAATTTTAAAATTTTGGTGACTTGCATACTCATACTTGTTTCCCAATCAAGTATATATTTATTACGGTAGTTGACTGGTTAGAGATAAAGCATAACTTATGGGTCAAAATTGTGATCATCTAGGGATAAGCTTGACCATATCAAGAGATCCTAGACTTACATGCAATACATCACCACACGCGAATTAGGTAAAAGATCATTCCAAGCCCTTGGTATAGAATTAGCATCACCTTCATCATCAAACATAATACTCCTGCAGAAGGACCAAAAACGAACATGGTAACTCAGATTCAATACAAGAAGATCACAATAATTTTGGACAACAATAAGGTTTGTTATGAAATACATAGTATGTTGGTTCACATAATGGAATTACCGAATTACAAACGAATGGAGTTTAAAAGGTAATATAGCATATTGTTTGGTATGTGTTTTTTAATTGATAAAATAACAAAAAATAAATTTTGTTCTAGTTGATGTAGGAGTACTTGATTAAAAAAAACAGAAACTCTGAACATACTATATAATCAAGAAAGTATATAAAAAAAGGCTGATAAAAAATATATATTTATTTTCGCAAACATTTTTGTCCAAGAAAAATAGAATAGATAGTATAGGTTTCAAGGTTAGTAAAAATCGCAGAGAAAAGAAAGAAGCTAAGTTGTGAGTCATTCTACTACCTGAGGATAGGTCATGGAATGGGAATCGGGAAATGGGAGGAATAACATTCCTACTACTAGAAAAATCCCAAACCTTTTAGGATCCGTTCACAAGCAAGCACTGAAAGAGAAAATACCTGGGTATATGTTTCCTGTGGTATGATGTTGGACATCGCCTGCAAAGAGCAAATTGCAATTCTTCCACCTCTTCATTTTCTGTTTGCTCACAGCGAGCACATTTGTGAGCAGGACACATGAAAGGATCCCCTCCAGCAATCTTTCGTTCAAGAGCTTTTAGCTCAGCTTCATTGTCCTTCTGTAGCAGCTTTGCTACACATTTTGGGTGATAAAAGTGACCACAAGTTGCAGCACTACAGCGGAAAACCTGCAGATAATACCACCATCAGGAAAGGCAAGACAAATGAGGCGATATCACAGCAATGGAAAACAAATCATGCCACCTAAGTACAGAGTTATATATCAACTCAATAGCAATCCATTAATATGTGAAGTTTCCACCCTTTTTATAATGTTCCCAGAGAAAGAACATTACAATAGTCTCGAAGTGAACTTTTAAAAACAAAAAGAATTCTCTAATAAACAAATTTTCTTATCAACACCTTTAGCAAGATCCAAAAGCTCTCTCAAGCATACGTATGTTTAAGATCCACATAATGAAAAATAAGATTGCAAGTACTACATACCTCTGTATTTGAAGCTTCATCAGAAGACCCTAGTTCACCACAAGCAAAGCATTCGTGTAGATTATATCGACAATTCTCACATATGAATTCTTGCATTTCCTACAAAATGATACAGATACGATAACAGAAAACCAATGAGAAAACAAAAGACGGTGAGAAGAATAGTTAAGATAATGATACACATTCCCAAACCGCATAAATGTTTAACACACCATCATTGCCATCACTGCTTCAGGAGATGGACAAAGAGTATCACAGTTGTTAATTTGTGCCCCCTCAGATTCTCTAGTTGCATGAAATGACCTAAAACATTTCCCTGCACAGCTGCAATGTACGACACAATCCATCACAAAAACATAGAATGAAGATAATGCAGGGATTGCTTCATCATAGGGAAAATGAGCACGTGCGTGGGTTGAGTAACAGGTCGAAACAGATTCAGATCAGAACAACAAGTATTACATGGGTCAAATGTTTTTGGGTTAACCTGTCAATACATTTTTTCCACTTTCCTTGATATATTGAATTGAAGTATTTAATTGACCACATTCCTTTATATAAAATTGACACATTATATATGAATTCGAGGCTATATTCATATACTTTCTAAATATGAAGTGATTCAAGAGGTTACTGGCTTTGGATAATCATGTACACTTCAGATCAGATTTTACACAAGTGGGTGAAACTTGCCACCTCGGATTAAAATAATACGGGTTCAAAAACATGTAGAATACAGCTGCATATAATCTTGAAATGTATAAACCAAAACGATAAAGAAACTACTTAACAATACCCTATCCTTTAGGCAGAGAAGAGATGGTCAACATCACTCAAGGCCTTACGCTCTGAGGTGACGTTGTCTATCTTTTGGCACTAATCTACTTTTTCTGCACTTCACTCTAATAAACCAGCTATGACTTCTATTTATACAAACTACGATAACCAATAACAACTGAACAAAACATTATCGCTAAAAGTAACTGAAAAAACTACCCTTCTAAATGCTAAAAGCAATTCGCATATCCAAAAATAAACAAGCTTAAGCCTTAAGCCATCCAAGGGGATTAATTAAATCAGTAACAACATGAGGTGATAAGTAATACCAGATAAGTTCACCGCCATTATCGCATATAGCACAAAGAGTATCGAAATATTCTGCCTCGTCATTAGCCATATCACAGGACACTGCTTTGGTACCTACAATCCATTTTGAACATACGCACATCTCAGTAAAAAAAACACGGTAGATCAAAGTTTTGCGAAAATAATATGGTGAATTTTCACAGTAAGCGCACAATTCATTATGTTAGAGGCTAGTTTCGGAACACATCAAAAAAAAATTATAAACACACAATTACGCAGTATTAACAGTATGCTCTATCGACGAATGAACATTCAACACAAACTAATTTTATTTGGCTGCTTTTTCACTCAAAAATGCTGATAAAAAAAAAGTAATTGCAACAAACAAAACATGATAATCACAAAAAAAGAGATAAACCGGTACAAAAAGACACAAAAAAATTTTACGCAAAGCCTTTGGTTTCATAGCATTTTCCGGTTTTATTATACAACCAATAAGTCAAATTTTGTCAAAGAAATTTTAAGAAACCCCTAGTTTGACCGAAAACACGCAATTTTTCATGTTTCTTAAGTTTCGCAACATCTTCGTGATAAACCGCTAACATTATACAAAGACATAACTAAGGGGCTGTTTGTTTTAGCTTATATAATGTAAGCCTATTTTGGCTTATATACCATTAGCATCAATTTGGTGGTTTATTTGGAGACTTACGGGCTTATCTAAGTTTGTTATGATATAAAAACTTATATAAGCCCATAAGTTACCAATAAGCTTAAAAAATTAGCGTTTATGAAATACAAGACGAAATATGGCTTATTTTCGACTTATATAACGTAAGCCCCAATTTTATGGCTTATTTTGATACTTAGAGGCTTATATGAGTTTATCATGATATAATAAACTAATATAAGGCCATAAACCTCCAAATAAGCCACAAAATTGGGGCTTATGTGGGTGTTTGTTTTGGCTTATATAGCGGGCTTATGGCTTATTTGGTTTTCGGATTATGTTTCATAAGCTAGCTTTTTGTGGCTTATTTCGAAACTTTTGAGCTTATATAAGGTTATCATATCATGATAAACTTATACCCTATATAAAGTTTAAAAAATAAGGCACAAAAAGCGAGCTTATGAAACATAATCCGAAAAGCAAATAAGCCATAAGCCCGCTATATAAGCCGAAACAAACAGCCCCATAAATATGTTATATAAGCCGAAATGGGGTTACATTATATAAGCCAAACCAAACACCCCCTAAAACAATGCAGCTCTTATAAAAGAATTAGGAAAAACACATAATGTGTTACATGAATTGGTGATATTTAGAAGAAGGAATAGGGTTTGTGATACCTGCTGTTTGTGTGTGTTTGTGTGTGTGTAATGAAGAAGAAGAAGAAGAAATAGCGTCGATTGATAGTGTCACACTATTAGCGTGTGTTGTAGGGGTGGGGTACCATCGATCATCTAATATAAATTAGGGAGAATTATCAAAAGAATCCTTAATTTTAAGCAATTTGTGATTGAGAATAAAGAATATAAGACAACAATCTATTTTGACAAGTGTCCAAAGAAATAAGGCAATTCTGACAAATTGCCCTAAGATATGGGGCAACAAAGGACACGTGGCGCATTCTGCACCCAATTGCCCTATTGCCAAAAAAAAATAGACTATTTCTAGAAAGAGAAAATTTTAGTGTTTTATGAGAAGAGAATAATGGGCAACGGACCTTTTTGGTAATTTTCCTATATAAATAAGAGTGTGTTTATTTTAGAAACTTGTTTTTTTTAATCTAAAGGACAAATCATAGCTATTCATAAAAAAACACGGAGGGACTATTTTTGTCAAAATGTCTAAAATTTACAAAAAAAGACGGAAGGACTAAATTGTAGATATGATGAAAATCGTTTATCACAAGTGATATTTCGTTACTGATAAAAACAATGAAATATCACTAGAGATAAATCAATGAAACATCACTAGTGATATTTCATTAACATAGTTACTGTGTAATATCCCAGTGATATTTCATTGTTTTGTCAACAGTGATATTTCATTGATTTTCGCTAGTGAAACATCACTAGTGATAATTCATTACTCCGTCATATTTACAACTTTGGTACCTCCGCCCATTTTTTCAACTTTTGGACATTTTGGCAAAAATAGCCCCTCCGTGTTTTTTTTAATCGTAGGTTAATCTTTACCATTAGATCAAAAATAGATGAAGGGTGAGGATTTGTCCCTTGTTTTTCACCAAAAAATAAGGATGCAAAATAACTTTTCTCTATAAATAAATGATTTACATTTATCTTACTTTTATTAATAAAAAACGGAGTGGCAATTTGGTCTTTTCACACATCACCCACCTAACACATCCCACTGATCTAAATAACACACACAGATATCGACATATTCATATCATATCTCTATCACCACATTCACTAAAAACACACACATAGTTATAAACGATCCATCATTGTCGTCAATTGATCGTCAATCAATCATTACCTTCTACATATCATTAAGACCAGGTAAAAAAATCCATTTGAGATCTATTTTTATTTATCCTTTAGCTTATTTGATGTGAATAAGCTTATAAATCAGCTTATTCATTTTTAGCTTGTTTGATGTGAATTGATCTTACGAATTTATCTTTTTTTAGCTTATTTGATGTGATTAAGTGTATGAATTTATCATCATCTTAATTTATTAGCTTATAGTTCAACTTCTTTGATGAATAATGTGAATTCACCATGTTGAATGATAAGCTAACTCATTAGGTGATCGATTTCAGTAATATGACAAATTAGTGAACTATAACCCAACTTATTAGCTTATTTTTAATAAATATTAGGTTTTTTTACTTAACCCACGTTGAACATATATAATATGACATGCTAGTGAAGTATCATATATGATAAGTTTCCTGAAAAAAACCTTGTGAGGTATATCATATATGATACTTCAATATATCATATATGATAATCTGCTTACAAATCAACTTAATTTAACATTATAATGATATATGATAATGTGCTTGAAAACAAAATGCAAGCAAGTCTGTGATCTTCTAGTGTGTAATTAAAAGCTAGTTGTGTGTATATTATCATATATGATAATCTGTTGGAATTTCTATTTCAGTAATATATCATATATAATAATCTGCTTGAAACTAAGACAAAAAAAATTTCATTGTAGAGAAAGTTGTTTTTAATGTGTTTCAAAAAATTCAATCATCTCAAGGCTAAAGAAGTGAAATATCATATTCCACGACTGAAAGAAATAACAAGGGCACGTGCATGAGATGACAAAAGACGAGTGCCAATTTTGCAACAAAAATATTGATGACTTAGATCAACATTTATTATTTTAGTCACTTGAATAGTTTATCTTTTTGTAATTTTCATATGGTGATGCAATGCAATAACTTTGTAATGCTAATAAATCAATATGGCTTTTATTGAATATGAAAATGGCGGAAACATATGCGGATGTAACTTTTTTATAATATGGCTATTTTATTAAAGTTCTTATCATAACCATGAAGCATAGTTTTTATAATTTTTTTTAGTGTCATATGTGATAAGACCTATAACTCTTAACATCATGATTAAACAATTGTTGGGATCATAAAAAATAGTACTTTTAAATAGTATCATATATGATAATGCATATCATATATGATACTCATAAACACTTTTGATAGACTAAGGGTGCGTTTGGTACATGCCTATGGGAATGGGGGAATGACAATTGGAATCATAGTTAATGTTTGGTATGTTAGGGTGCGTTTGGTATGTCATTATTGGAATCAATCAATCACAATCAAAGTCATTGCATGTGTTTGGTTAAAGATATGGGAAACATCTATGAAAGCATAATCATAGAACCATAGTAGGGTAAAGTGGTGTTTATGGAGGATATGAATGATTATTTTTGTGGGGACAATTTTTTTTTTCTTTTTAACCACAAACTATTTATCAAACTATACATTTACTATAAAATTTATTATTTTATTTTAAATTTTGTATATATATCACTCAAACCCATAGTGATTCATTTAACATACCAAACAACAATTTATAAAATACGATATATGTTTTCATTCCCTATAAACATCATAGTGATAGCCATAGTGATTCGTGTATGGATACCAAACACACCCTTAATGTGGTTATCAAAAATTGAAATGATATCTTGATTTTTATGCTTTTTCATGGGAGGCTAGTGTGCCTCCTTTCTAATTTCATTCTCATTGTCATTCATATGATTCCGAAATCCATACCGATTGTGATTAATAAAATCATATCAAACGCACCCTAAACAAATGATATATTGAATTCATGATTAAAACAAGGTGCTTACTAAATCAATGATTAAACACTTGTTTAGAAAATAAAAAAAGTGATTTTTAAGAGTATACAACTAATGATTAAACACTTGTTCAAATAAAATGCAACCAATCATGATTGAAACACTTACTCATAATCTAAAGATACAAAAAATCAAAAGAGTCTACTGAATTTATAATTAAAACCAAAACATTCTTATTATTGAAACTACTATTCTTCTTCTTCTTCTTCTTCAATTAATTGTTCTTCATTTTCAACCAAATCTAGTTTTATAGTGTAAGCCTTCCTCCTGGGCCATGATAGCGACTTCATCTTATCCTTACACATACGCGTACACGTCCTCATGCTTTGCTCCAACCGGAAAATTGTGACACCCAAATCTGATCGTTGTTGTGTTCGTGCAATCTGCATTTCTAGAAGAGAGAAAAGAAAATATTAGGTACCATTTTTTCAAAAGTGTAAAAAGTCATGTATAGTATCAAAGTGTGGTTTTTTATGTAGCTTGTTAGAAACATCATATATGATACACCATATATCATATATGATATACCTGTCATATATCACATGTCATATAACTATCATGTATGATAAATGAGATATCATATATGATACATCAAACTTATTTAGTCTGATTGTTTCTTATGGTTTGTGAGAAACATCATATATGATACCTCATGTATCATATGTGATAAGTTTATCATATATATATCATATATGATTACGAAGTATCATATATGATACATCAAGCTTAATTTAACCCAACATCAGCAACATAAAAATTCTTAATAATACAGCTTATTCACCCGAACATAAGGTTATTCATAACTCTTTTAGTTAAAAAATATGATAATTCGAGAAAAAAAAAGCTAATAAGCTAGCTTATAATGCAACACAATAAATTCAAATCATGTAACTCACATGCTTATTCATAACTCTCATCTAATTCAATATCTTATTCATAACTCCCATCTATATCAAAAGCTTATTCCAAAAAATTAACTTAGTCACATAAATCACCTAATAAGCTACCTTATTTATTAAGAACAATGAATTCAAATTATTCGCTCAAAATAAACTAAATAAAAGCTTATAATTATAATGATGATAAATTAATAAGTTTATTCAAATCAAGTAAGCTAAAATAAGAAAGATCTCTAACCTGATGATAATCAATTCATGATGAATTCGTGATGGATTCATGTTGACCATTTCGTGATGGATTCGTGATGGGTTCATAATCATCAATTCAGATTCATGATGATGGATCTCTGAAGTAAGATGATTTCTAGAGAGATAAAGAAGATCGGGGTTAAAGAGAAAAAGCGATTGAGATGTGTGTGTTTTTTTTACAAATGAAGTAAAAAAATGCTTATATAGTTGACGGTGAAAAGATGAAAATACCCCTGCAGTGTAAAATTGGGATCTAATCTCAACCATTAGATTATATGGAGATGGAAGGTGGGGATGAGTCCCCCTATATCTTAGATAAGTTTGGTATCCAAATGAACTTAAATCTATATTTTTTGTTTTTTTTAATATTTTTTGTTTTTTTTATATTTCATTGAAAAAACTGTAAAATAAAAAATACGAAATGAAAAATATAAAATTTAATAAACTAAAGTATTACAGTAGTAAAAATACGAAACATACTCATAAAAGATTGAGTTATACTGTAAACAGTTTACATAATGACAAAAAATGTTTTGTAACTTATATATTTTTTTGTAAAACTTATTGTCATTTTAAAGGTTTTGTTTTTTGCTTTTTCAGGTACGGTATACATTGTTATTAAATAAGGTGTGCGATCTTTTAAAAACCGGGCAACTTTTAAAAAGCCTAAAAATTGCTATTACCTATTAGATAATAGATAAAACTCATCTACGACTTTTAAATAAAGTGTGAAAAAAGTAACATGTCTCATATCTCATTCAAGTATTTATCACATATGTATCTTTCATCTCCACATCTCTCAAAAAACAACATCACTACGATCTTTATTAACAATGATCTGAACAACTCCCACCCAGGGACGGAGGTACTATATAAAGAGGGTGGACCAAAACCAACCTCAACTTTTTAATGTGTAGTACTAGTACTAACTTTTTTATGTGTATTTTTCTATGTTAAATTTCAAATGACCCACCCAAGATAAATTAAAAACCTAACACCCATTATGTCATATAAGTTTAAACTAAATAAAGAGCAGGAAGATTATCACGTTAATATACATAAATTCCAATATTCCAAAACCTCTTTATGATACCGTCAATATACTTCAATTCCAATAGATGACAAATACGATTCTTTTCGTGGTGATGTTAATGCCTTTTGCAAAAGATACGGTATTCTTGTTCCCAAATTCAGTTCTCCTTGTTCCGAAGGGAGAAGCATAAGGAATCAAGATAACACCATAAATGAGAATCAGTATCATTTTGATATATATAATGAAACCATAGACTTTTAGCTACGATAACTTTGAAGGATTATTAATATCATAACAGTTATATAAAACCCTAAACGAGATCAAAGCACATATAGCAGAAGCGATTTAACAAGATCATAATTAATAACACAATTATAATTAATCGAACTAGGGTTACATACCTTTACGCTAAAGGAATTCCATAAGACGAAGAACGAATCACCAATTCGGGTTTATACCGTATATACCAAGATATAGTCTAAAGTAAGAGTATATTACGATCTTGTACACACGTAATACAACGAGCTAACCGTGATTCTAGCCCGTCAAAACCGAGCTAAAACGCTTGTAATTAATCTACCCAACAACCATAGAGAGGGGCTAGGACTAGATTACGTATACAATCGATCAACCAAGAAAAACCAACCGAAACACTTTGTTGGAGTCACCTTGCGATCGAACCAAAAGAAAGAGGGGAGAAAGATTTATGTTGCGTTGATTATGAGGGATTATGAGGTGTATTTATAGACTTCCAACCCATTGTAGCCCAAATAAATATAAGGCAACTTTTGCCCCCTCCCCTATGCCATAACCGACGGTCGAACACCCCTTGTGGGGTGTTCCGGAACCTTCCGTCCTTCTTTCCTTTTGTTTACATACTACATGTTTATTTAACATTCATTAATACTTAACTATTAATTGATTAACGATCGTTAAAGTTATATATTTACTTGCTCGGTTAAATTAATAAATACATAAATATATTTATTAAATAAATTAATAAATACAATAAATATATTTATTAATTAAATTAACTCTTTACGTATTGTGTGCAATCCCGTAATCTCGAGTTCGATCCTATCACACGACTATCAAATATAAGTCCATAAACTTTCAGCTCCCACTTGGACATATTTCGAATATCGTGATTACATTGACTAGCGTCTAGTTACACTTAGCAATGTCTCTAGTACAACTTGAGTAAGGTATCCTGGACAAAACCTTTTAACGATTCTTCATCGTTATAATTATCCTTTTATTTCTAATACAACGTTAATAAGGATATGAATCTCAGTCATTCCTTTCATTAACCATTCTGTTTCTCGTTCACAGATTCAGCAAGATTACCAAAACAAATTTGGGTGTCGCCACACAAACATCTTACTAATCCCACGAGGGCCCCAGCTGTATTAAACTCCAAAACGAAATTGGAGGAAATAAATTCCATTTTGACTACGAGCAAAACTTATGAATTTTGCAAGACTTCCGAAAATAATTCTTATAGCTACCAGTTACGTTCAGCGTTAGATTATTCCACAGAGATGCACTAGATTCATAACAGTTTCCTGGTATCTCAAGTCTAAGGATAACTATTTATGTTTTACTTAATGACAAAGATCCATAAAGTAATAACATATAGTTGGGATAAGTCCTATATTCGATTCATCGAATATCATCCAAAATCGATCAATATACTTTCAAGTATACTCTATCACTATTTTGATTTGTCTTAGTTTAATAATATTCCTATATTATTAATCGACAATAGACATTTAGCATAACTTTTATTCATGGATTAAAACATGTAAAATAAGATACACTTATTAAATAATAAAAATAAACGAAACCAAATCTTTATTTTATTATATAATAATGTCATAAAATCCTTTATCCAAATACTAATCACATATTTATTGCGTGAGTTCGCTAGCTAGTTGCAGCCCAATCGTCTTGGCATGCTTAACTACCTTTGGTCTAGGCAAAGCCTTAGTTAAAGGATCGGCTACGTTATCATCTGCGTGAACTTTTATCAATTTGATTTCCCGAGCTTCAACTTGTTCTCGGACATAGTGATGTTGATAGATGTAGAAACACGTCTTTTAGGAAAAAGAGCGTATAATGGGCAAGTATTAAACTCGACGATTTAGGAAAACCGACAAGTCGAATAAATGCGGGTTCGTTCTCGAGGGAGGTGTATGGATTAAGTGTGCCAATTATGTAAAATCAAATTTTGGATTAGTGACTTTTCTGGTTTAGAAGAGAAAAATTAAAGACGAGCTACGATTACAATTATACTACGACGTAATAACGTAAAACGCGAACGTAAATACGTAAAACTTGACGAAATTAAAAATTAAACCTAAAAATTAATTAAAAATTAAAACAAAGTCTAAAATAATATAAATAAGAATAAAAATCCAATAAATAAATTTTAAAACCTTTTATTAATTAAATATTCAATTTTAAATGCTAATTAAAGCCCTAAAAGTAAATATAATTAAGAAAAGCCCAAAACACTATTTTAATGAACTAATAACTCACTTATATTATTTAAAGACTAAAAAGTATTTTTCCTAAATTTTCAAAACTATTTTTTTGTTTTTAAAACACTAAAAACTATTTTTAAACTAAAATAATGATTAAAAATCTTAAAATAATGCTAAAAATAATTTGACAATTTTAAAAATCCTAAATTATACTAATGAACACTAGAAAAATGAAAAGTTTGAAAAAAGTTAATTTTTTCACTAAAAGACAAAACAGAAATAATAAAACCCTAATTAAATTTAAATAAAATCTAAAAATTACTAAAAAAATGAACAGTAAAATATATTTAAACTAAAAGTCTTAAAATATTTTTCTAAATCTAGGAAAATTTGTAAAACTGAAAAATACCAAATTTTTACACTAAAAGACAAAAACAGTGAATTAAAAAGTAATTTAAATTGCAATTAAATCTAAAAAATACTAAATAAACAATAAACAGAAAATAAACTAAATGGAAAAATCAGAATTAAAATAAGAAAAATAATAAAATTAAAATCAAGTTATAATTCCTAAATTAGACCACTAAAGATAAAAATTCAAACTTCTGAAAGTGACACCTTATTGGATTTTGTTTTTTAGCTAAGCAGTACCAACAATAATACTAGCAGGGGAAAGTTGGTTCCCACTGCTAGTTATAAAAAGTGATCTGGTGACGAATAAGCTTAGGAAAGCTTATTTGGTTGCTTTTTCTTGGACAATAAGGCACCCCTACACTCAGTGGAGTGTAGGGAGTCAGTTTAATCACAAAAACACACAACTTGTTCACAAGATTCACACACGAAATGGCCAAAAAGGTGACTGCTAATCAGAAAGAATGGTTATAGGTCCTTTGCTGATCTAGTTGGTTACTTGGTGAGTTTTGGCTCACCAATTCTTCACATACACTTAACCCAAAGCAATAAAAACTAATTACAACCCTATATGACTATAAACCCTAACAGATTCAAAGACTAGGATGCACTAAAATTACTTAAACAAAGCAGTTAAGTGGATTAGCTAATTTTACCCAACTTGGAACATGCAAAACTCAATATTAACCTATGAAACTAAAAACAAGATACTGATATGACCTTTTTAAAAGTATTAGAGTATGTCTAGATGGTTTTAAGGCTGGTTTAGTGTCACTCTAAGCAGTCCAAACCCTAACCCAAACACCCCTATATTTTTTGAAATTGAGATTTATCAAACCAAAACTATTCAACTAACTTAAAGCTGATGAAATCTTATTCTAACATGCACCAATGACTTAAACAAACATGAACACACCACAATTACCAACAATCAAGCAGGTTTATACAAATTCATACAAGATCACATAAAAACTCAAGAACTTGTCCAAATGGGGTTCAAAGCCTTACCTTGGCTGACTGCCTTCCAAGTAACTTGTGATAGAGCTTGCATGAGCTTATAGATGAGTAGAGAACCCTGTTCGTAGAATCTCAAAGAGAGACCTAGGGTAAAATATCTTTCAAAATGACTGAAAATGTAATGAGAATGACAAATGAGATCTTGTATTGATATTCTTCTTCCTGCACAAACAAAGACAACCAAACAAAGAAAGTGAAGTACTGAAAAGCTAAAGAGAATAAGCTCTGCTTAATGAATAAGCAGACTTATAAGCTTATAGATTATGAAAAACAGAAAAAATCAAAGATTTGAAAAATCCTTGAAACTGAAATCTTTTAAAACACCCTTTTAAACTTTAAGACTATGAAAACCATTAAGTAAACTTTGAAATCTCACACACAAATCCACTATCACTTCATTGTGTGTGGATTTCAGGAAGTTTAAAGAAAAACGTTTTTGAAAAATATTCTTGAACCAAATACCTAAATTAAGAAAAACTTAAACTATCTTGCTGAAAATTAAGATTATACTAGAAAAATAATTAAATTGGAACTCAGTTCTTTTGCCAAAAATCAAAGCTTTCATTATCATTAGTCACTTAAAAAAATTTACAATAAAAACTGGAACAAGACTAAAATGAAACACAACCCGTTTCATTTATACTACTACATAGAACCATCTAGAAATTGAATAAAATATTACAATCCTAAACCCTAGCTGCTGCATTTCCATCTTTGCCCTTGGTCAAAGTAGTTCAAAATTCGTCAAATGATCCCATGTGACCTTGTAATGTTATCCAACTGTTATGAAGTGATCTGAGGCGTCTATTTGCCTTTAGGGACCAGTAAAATCACTTGAGCCGTGGATCTTCTATGGAGATGCTTTGTTTTCCATTTTTAGAGAGGCAGGGGAAAGACGTGGGGACCATTTAGGTGAAGGTGGGGGTTTGTTTGTTGGTGGGATGTGATGAGGAGGGGGTTAATTAAAGATCGGGACAAATTGGGGTAAAACCCCTTTATATTAAGGGTTATTGTATATGGGTAGATTTAGGGTTTAAGGGGTTTGGAGGTGGGTTTAAATCTGGTTTAGGGTGAGGTTAAGTTTAAAAAAAGTGTTATGGAGGGAATAAATAAACTGATTAACTCAGTTTATTTAAATGTTGGGTGGGGTGTGACGTGGAGGATGGGGAGTGGTGGAGGTAAGTTTGGTTGTCTGGCCGGTTTAAGTCCCCCATGTTCCATTACTTTTTCACTTAAACTTTAATTCAGCAAAACTCCAATTCCTTTGCAAATAAGTTTGAGCAGCTTGTCATTTTTGGCCCAATTGGTTTATAAACTTTGTATAAGGACCAAATGTGCAATAAATGCAATCTTCAAGGGCTTTTCTTGTATAATCTTGTCAATTAAGGGACCCAATGTGTAATAATGACTTTTACAAGGGTTTAAATTGACAAGTCTTCCAAAGTTGAGGGACCAATCTTGCCAATTCTTCAAACTTCAAGGACTTCTTTGGAAATTCATGATTCGGGTCCGGTTCTTTGTGCGGCTTCGTTTCCCGTGTTCGTTTTTGCTTGATTCTTGTAATCTTTTGGTGAATTCATGATATCCGTACCTAAAATACACAATGAACAAACACAAGCATATATTTGGGTATTTTGATGATATTTTAAGCGTTTTAAGCCCGATTTGGACGATGAGACTATGTATAATTACAGTCTCATCAGATGTCTACGCATAAAGTGTCTGACGCCTTTCATGACTCCAGGGTCATTGGCAAATATTTTTGCGACAGAATTGTCACAATACATATCTATAGGTTCTTTAATTGCAAGCATCATCCCAAGATCTCCAATAAGATTCCTAATCCAAACCACATTTAGTTATCTGTGTGGCTACCCTTCGAATACCAAAACATTTCTTTTCGTATTTCTCAAATACTGCAGAAAATGTTTAACAACAGTCTAGTGGAGCTTCCCTGGAATCTGTTGGTATCTACTGACCAAGTTCTGAGAAAATGTCACATCAGGCCTTGTGCATCTAACAGCATACATTATAGATCCTACAGCCGAAGAATAAGGCACCTTCTGCATGTATGCCTCCTCTTCAGGAGTTGATGCATCCATCTCATGACTCAGATTATGCTTAACTTCCATAGGTTAAAAACCTTTCTTGAAATTATGCATATTATAGTTCTTCAAAATCTTATCTATATTAGCATCTTGACATAGACCAATTGACCATCTTTTCCTATCCGATATATCTTAATTCCCAGAATGTATGCAGCTTCTCCTAAATCCTTCATAGAAAAACATTTACCAAGATAATCCTTAACAGCTTTAAGTCTTGGAATGTTACTTCCCATGATTAATATGTCATCAACATATAGGAGTAGGAATACTACATCACTCCTACTAGCTTTATGATAGGGTTTATACTTGAAAAACGAACGAGGTGCCAACATTCTCATGGTTTGAATTGACTGATTAGTTTTGTAAACAATTTACACATGGCTCATCACGATTCTGAATAAATCCAAACTTTTTGATTTCTTCATCAAATCTTTTATTCTTTGACGTGATGCTTGCTTCAAATCATAAATGGACCTTTGAAGTTTGCACACATGTCATGGATTCTCATGATCAACATACCCTTCTGGTTGCTGCATATAGATGTCTTCATCTAAGTGACCATTCAAGAAGGCAGTTTTAACATCCATTTTCCATATCTCATAGTCATAGTGTGCTGCTATAGCTATGAGAATCCTAATAGCTCTTAGGTCTGCTACAGAAGAAAATGTCTCCTCGTAGTCTACACCAAAAGTTTGAGTAAAACCTTTAGCTACTAAACGAGCTTTATAGGATTGTACTTTTCCGTCCATGTTGGTTTTCTTCTTGTATATCAACTTATGTCTCACTACTTTAGCATTCGGTGGTGGTTCTACAAGAATCCAAACATCATTTACTTTCATGGATTTCATTTCCTCATCCATAACAACCATCCACTTATCCTTCTCAGGATCAAGTATGGCGGATTTATAATTAGCGGGTTCACCAAGATCCCCTAACTCATCATCATCCTCTATGTTAAGGCACATATTGGTATTTGTGTTTTTAATCCTTGCGGATCTACGCAGAGGAACTAATTCTGGTGGAACCGCCTGACTTTCTAGTTCTATAGGAATTACATCGCTAGTGTTTTCAGAAGGTAATGTATCTATATGACTCTCCTCAAGATCATAATTTGTCCCACTGAATTCTTGATTTACAAGATCAGATTCAAGGAAATCTCCATACCTAGCAACAATTACTTTGTTCTCAGGTGGATAATAAAAGTAGTAACCCATAGTTTCCTTAGGGTATCCTACAAAGATACATTTATAGATCGTTGTTGGAGTTTGTCACCCGAGTCACGTTTCACATACGCCTCGCAACCCCAGACCTTTAAATAAGACAAATATGGCTTCTTGCCATGCCATAGTTCATATGGTGTCTTATCGACCTTCTTTGTGGGAACCATATTTAAAATGCGAACAGTAGATTCTAAAGCATAATCCCAAAAGGATAAAGGTAAAGTTGTAAGATTAAACATAGATCGTACCATATCCAATAATGTACGATTTCTCCTTTCGGATACATTTGTTGTGAAGTATAGGGAGAAGTGATATGCTGAACAATTCCGTTCTCACTTAGATAATATATAAACTCTTGACTTGAATATTCACCACCTATATCAGAACGAAGAGCTTTAATCTTCTTCCCTAACTGGAGTTCTACTTCTGCTTTAAACACTTTGAATGTTTCAAATACCTCATGTTTATATTTAAGTAAATAAACATAACCATAATGGCTATAATCATCCGTAAATGTTAAGAAGTAGCTAGCACCTTTCCTTGATGTATGTCTAAGTGGTACACACACATCAGTATGTATAAGTCCAAGTAGATCAATAGCCATTTCAATATTGCTATTAAAAGGTTTCTTGGTCATCTTTCCAGAGATACAAGACTCACATTTATCAAATGATTCATCATTGATATTCTCCAGAAGACCTTCACGTTGAAGCTTTTGTATACGAGTCGTCTACAATGCCAAAGATAAGAAGAGTTCTTGTCAAACTTTCTCTTATAACTCATGCTAAATACAGATTTATCGTTCTTGGATTCATTATCATGCATGTTTAATTCCAACACGCCATTCACAGAAACTGCATTAAAATAGAAAATACCATTTTTCTAAACAGAAATTCCATTATTATCAATCGTATGAACGAATCCGTTATTTAACAAACAAGAAAAGGAAATAACACCCCTAACAATTGTAGGTGCATAATGAGAATCATTTAATCTCAGTACTAAACCCGAAGGTAAAACTAGATCAAAAGTTCCTATAGCTTCAACCGCTGCTTGTGCGTCATTGCCCACTTGCAGATATTGTTCCCCATAGGAAAGCTTCCTTTCCAAATTAAATCCCTGCAGCGTATTACAAATGTTAATACCGCATCCCGTATCATATACCCAAGAATTTAATTCGTATGTTAAACTAAACACTTTAATCATAAATAAAGTACCTGAAGCTGTAGCGCTCTGCTTAGACTTCTTCTTTATTTCTCGCAATTCTTCGAGGTAAAGATGGAAATTCCTCTTCCAGTGACCACTTGCCTTGCAATGGTGACAAGTCTTATCCTTTTAAGATTGACTCTTCTTAGCAAAGTTCTACTTAGGTTTCGAATAAGTCGCAACTTGTTTACCCTTATTACCCTTTCCTTTGCCAATCTTCTTGTTCGCTTGCGGTTTTGGCTTAATCACTCGACCCTTTTGTATGGTTAGTACAGAAGGCGTAGCGGTAGATGCCTTGTCTTTTAACCCTTTTTCATAATCAATGAGCATTGCATGCAAATCATTAATTGTCTTTCCCATGCAATGCATATTATAGTTTCTAACGAAATCACTGAAGTCCTTGTTAAGGGACCTATTGATCAAGTTGATAGCCATATTACGATCATAAGGTTGTCCTAGTGCAATGAGATGTTCCATATAACCCCTCATCTCCAAATAATGGGCATTTACAGACTTTCCTGGAGCTTGCTTGCATCTATGCAAAGCATCTACCAAGTCGTAGATCTCCACAACTTACGACTTTTTGAACATAGCCTTGAGCTCATCAAGCATTCGTTTAGGTGAAAATAGCTCATACTTCTGTTGAAGTGCAGGAGACATTTTTCCTAGCATTAAGCAAGCCACCTCAGAGTGCTTCTTAATATAAGCAGCGTGTTCAAGCCTTTGCGTATCAGATGCTCCTTCAGCAAGATCCTCCGGATAGGGAGTAGTCAAGATATCGATAATACCCGCTGCTCTCAAGATAATTCTTAGCGAGCGGTACCAATCATTGAAGTTTGGGCCAGTAAGTTCAGGTCGTTCAAAGAAAGCTTTGAACGCATAACTTATAGTGTTATTGGTGGGTTGAGCCATTTCTACAGAAATAAGTTCAAATATTAGTATTTTCTATAACAAAATACTTTCAAGAAAATAAAATTACCCCGGTATAAAAACCATATTATTTTCCTTGAATTCTAGAACTATATTGACATAGATCCATTACATCAGTTGATATGCTAGTAATGAATGTACTCAACATAGCGACTTGTCGAACAATTCAATTGACAAACAATTTTTAGTTTCTAGATATTTAAGGGATTTACATTGCCAAAAAAATGTTTTGCATTGTAAACATGTTTCATCCCTTCTGAATGCATTAAGTTTCCAGATCTCACTAAGTAACTTAATTAAGTCGTTTAAATAGAGTAACGTAAAACCATCATACGAATTCTCATTCTACCAATGGTTTTCTCTCCATCACAACATCATCCAAAAATCTTATTTGATGACTAAGTAATTTCAAGTGTTCGTCAATTAGGAGCATTCGACTTAAATTTTAAGGGTATAAATTTTGATGTCAAAATCTATATATGGAGAAGCATGCATACAATCTCCATAGCATAAGTTTAATAAAACATTTAGTAAACTTTTTCATGAGATTAAATTTCTTCATAAATTATGTTTGGGTATTGGTTAAACCAATTAATGAATTTACCCACAACTAATCACATCGTACTTTTGCTAGAACTCAGCTACACACAAAGCAATACCCTTATTCATTATAGTTCGGATGTGAATTTGTGGTAAATCACCCTTAAGGTATAATTCAATTAATAATCGTAGGTAATTTCAATTTGACGCACAGGCGAGCCAGAAATTTGGTCAACGACTAATGGCATAACACCTCCTTCCTTAACCGGGTACATGACCAACGGTGCGTTAAACCCACTTTATAGTTTGTCAAATAGAGTAGGCCGTTAGATTATTATTGCTATTCACCAATTGACGTAATCTTATGTAATTTAAATCTCTAACAAATCATTATTTTAATACGATTTGTCAATATTATTTCTTTTCAAGAAAAACCTTGCTTACAACAATTCAACAATTTAATATATAAAAAAGTAAAAAAAACTAAATCATAAACACATAATAACAATTTATATGTGTGATAACCCGAAACCAAGGTCATTGCTCAATCTTATTTTACGACTATTTTTGAAATTTTTGATGAGTTTGAATGATATTTATTTTTGGAGGTTTAAGTTTAAACTGATGTTGGAAGGTTTATATTTAGTATTTAATAAGTATAAGGAGTATTAGCAAGCGTGATGTCGATGGATGCCAAATATTTTACGTTTTATTTTCGGTTGTTCGATGTTTGTCATTTTTGATGTTTTCTTTTAAATGACGTGTTAAGTCGAGTCGGGAGTCGATATTATTATATTTGAGGTACGTTTTAAATTTTTAAAAGTATCTTTATGAAACCCGAGCCCCGTAAATATTTTCAAAATTGACTAATAGT
Source organism: Glebionis coronaria (assembly GCA_025667525.1). Taxonomy (NCBI): domain Eukaryota; kingdom Viridiplantae; phylum Streptophyta; class Magnoliopsida; order Asterales; family Asteraceae; genus Glebionis; species Glebionis coronaria. The sequence goes on along the minus strand of CM046879.1, from coordinate 51,044,713 downwards.
TATTTCTCGCATTTTAGCTAACTATTTTCATTTTAAGCCATAACTATTGCAAAATTACAACACTGATCCCTCAACCACCATATATAAGCTCAAAATACACACACACACACACACACACACTCATAATCCACTCACAAAAATATTTTTCTCTCTCTCTTATTTTTCTTTCTTAGGCTTGACCTACACTCCCACCAAAACACACCCTTTGATCAATTTTAACTCAATTTTGAGGATGATCTAAGTAAAAACAACACAAGACCCATTCTTATAATTGTGAGTAGATCATTTTGGTATAAAAAAATATACATGCAAGAGTTTTCATTTTTTTTTTCAAGTTGGTAGGTAAGAGCTATGATTATGCATGGCATTTTTATGATGATCCATGGTGTTCTTGCTAAATTTTTGTTAAATAAACTTGATTTTGATTTGAAGGTTTTGATTTTTATGGTGATTCTAGTGTTATAGTTGATATATGTTAATGTTAAGGTTATGGGATGATCATATCTATGATTGGTTTTGGTTAAAAATGTGATTTTATAAAGATTTTGAAAGGCATTTTACAACAGTAGGTAAACTGTAATTTCAGGAATTTTATGTTGTGATAATGGCTTAACTTATAGCCCAGGGTTGTAGATAATTCGATTAGCTTCGATTTGATATAAAGTAGAGCTTCTAACTCCAAGTGAGCGCGAAGTTATGATGTTTTGATTATTCGTGTACCGGGAGACGAGTATCGGCACTACATATAGTTGTTGTCGATATTTGGATCGAATCTCGGGGACTACAAATTGAAGTTTTGAAATGAGTCACATACTGATAATGAAGTGTAAACCCTAGAGGGTGAGTTTATTTTCAAACCCATGTGTCGGTTTTGTAGACGGAGTCGTTTAAAGAAGTTAAAACGGTTGTATGAAATATTAACGTAAATCTATCCGGATTTTGTAGTTTGAAGATGAGTCGGGTAAAGGACTTTAAAAGTAATTTCATTTGATAAAATTGTTGGAGGACTTTCTATATATAGTAAGTTAGTTTCTCGAGTCGTTTCATAAACGTTTGACGAGTCTAAAAAGGGTAAATAAGCTAGTACATGTAGTATGTGCCGACGAACTTTGTTAAAAGTGTAGAATGGTAATGTAAATGTGTAGAAGAGTGTAATAGAGTTATTTGTATCGTTTTCTCTCGAGTTTATCGTGATTTTATGAGTTTGAGTTTGATGTTGTTATGTATGATTTATTTCTCGAGTCATTATTAATGAACGCGCCTTATTTGATAGGTAGCGGTTCTCGTGTTTGAAAGGCATCCGATATCATCGACGATCATCTCGCTAGGTCTCTTATACTAAGGTGAGTCTGTAGCCTCGCTTTTCATGCTAGCTACTAAATGTTTTATTACCCGCGAGGGGGATACATGTTATTTGAAAATAAATGAACACAAGTCATGAGTAATTGTTGGACCCGAATGTTGCCTAAGTTGTTTACATTGTATTGAGTACCTTGTTGCTAAAGACCCTAAATTCATGAGCCGCTAACTATCTTCTGACTTGATGTTGTGAGTCGGGAATAGCCGCTTATTTTAATGATAGTACTATTGGGTTGACCACCCTATATGAGACCAGAGCATTACGCCGAGTAACCTCTAGGAAGGATAATTTACGGGAATAAGAATGTGGTATTCTAGCAACTAATACCCTAGAGGGGCAATGGTTTTATTCTAGTCATGCCGGCATTTGGCGTGGGTGACTACTTGGTTTAGGGGTCGGTGTCATGAGCTTAAATACAATGTTTTTGCCTTGAATATAGATTGTGTGTACGACAATTCTATAAATGATTATGATTGATTTTCTTCTTGTGTTCAAATGTGATTTGATAAACCTATAGACTCGCTCAACATTATTGTTGACTCGTTTTAGCATGTGTTTCAGGTAATAGTAAGTGATGGAAGGCGGAGCTTTGCTGTGGAGGTTGTGGTTTGGCTTTTGGAAGAATGTTGGTCTAAAAACTATTTCTATCCTTTTACTGTTGAACAATTTGTTAAATATTTGTGTACTGTACTAAACTTGTTGGTTGTTGGTCGAGATCCATGGGGACTAAACGCTTTACTCTGGTGTCGTTTTAGTACATTATGGGATGAAATTATGTTTTAGACCTATTACGAAAATCTTGTTCATATTTTATGTGTAAACGTCTCACTTTAGAGTCGTTCAATATACCTTGTGCGATGATGCTTGTGTCTAGCACCCAAATGTGTATTTCCACTGCGCAATGTAAATTGGGGCTGTCAGAGATTGGTATCAGAGCTACAAGTTATAGAGAACTGGGTCGATTTTGAAAATTGTCCTAAACTATAACTTTGGTGTCGAAAGTATTTATTCTTCAAAAACACACAAATCCTCTACAACGCTCCGTTTAGATCACTTTTAGTTTTGTTTTGTATTATAGATGTATCCCTCATAACTGAAATGAATTCCCGAGTATTTATTAAGTAAATACTACGACATTGTATTGGAATTATTGAAAGTACGCTGAGTGCTTGGTAGTATCATATTTATTTTTTACGAGCATTGCATAAACATCATTTGCATTGTGTTGCATAGCATGGATTACGTATAACATTTGCATAAGCATAGCATACTAATTTTTATTTTATTAACAATGAACTTAAGTATACTTGAACCCTTATAATTGTAGAAAATTGTTGGTTTACCTCGTGAGGATGGATGGATTGATATGACTAATGTATTGGATGGTGAGGAAGTAGATAACTTTGGTGCTAGTGACGATGAGTAGCCTTATGAGTATTTAGATGATGTAATTGCACCTACTGCAGTTGGACAGACCGACCTGAAGTGATTCAAGGTAGTTATGTTTCAAGAGTTAATGTGGTGCCACAGAATGTTCCGGACTGTCAGCGACCTGTTGTATGTTCTTCGACGCCTACTTGTGATGCTTATATGAGTAGTTTGCATGGGATTGCATTTGCTAGGGGTGATGTTCCTGTTGAGTCGAGTAGTGCTGCTAGTGCTCGATCTATTCATGATGGCATATCTAAGGTTTATTGTCCAGGTCCTAGGTCTTATGATGATATTTTATGGTTTCTCAAGAAGTTTGATAGGTCTTTGTTTGAAAGGTATTTGGTTGAAACCCGTGTGACTAGGAGGTTTGAGCAGAATGAGAAGAGGTTTGATAGGTTTGTTAGTAGTGTGAGGAGATCAGAGTTTGTTAGAGTAAGGGAAATGAATGAAGTTGTTAGGTTAAGATCTATGGTGTTGAATTTGAGTGGGCAAATTGAAAGGTTACGTGAGGAGCAAGAAAGGAATGCAAGGTTGAATGCGTGGGGTTTGCCTATGAGATCTTTTCCTAGTCGAGGTGTGGTGATTCATGATGTGCCGATTCAGGTTGAAGCTTAAGTGTTGGTGAAGCCAAATGAAGGAGGAAGTCGAAAGGGAAAGGAAAAAGTGGAGGAAGATTCTGAGGAAGATGATAGCAGCAGTGATGATGAGCCGATGTCCAAGAAGTTGTGGGGATCAGATGTTTAGTTCTTTTATGCTGTATTTATTAGCCTTGTTGTAATAGAACTTATGTAGATTGGTACTGTAGTTTATGATGAAACTTAATGACTTTTAAGTTTGACGTGATGAAGGGTTGTAGTGACATTACTTGTCACAATTTTGTGGAAATTTTCCAACGCAATCCAAATTACCTTCATGACTTATGATTTGTCTTATTAGTTCTTTTGTGAATAAGTTAATGATTCATTGTGAATTGTATCGTTGGTGCATGTAGTATCCATGTTACATCTTGATAGAGAAATCCTTCTTCTTATCTTGATATGAATACTTACTTGTTCTTTTTCTTTTATGGTGACACATGAAGGAGTTGAGAGGCATTTTTCTGACTTTACTAAATTGTTGTTTGGTTAGTTTCCTAAAACATGCCGCCTAAATTGACGACTGCTACTGTTAATACCATGATTGAGCAAGCTATCGCTAGAGCACTAGAAGCAGAACGTGCTGCGAGGAACCAAGAGACGGAGAATAAGAATGCTGCTAGTCAGGTTGGAGGGAATGTTGCAAATCCGGTTGCAGGTAATACTGATGAACCAGCGGGAGGAAATGTTGCGGGACAAGTTGGAGGTAATGCTGTTGTTCAGCAGATTCAGAAGGAATGTTCTTATGCTAGTTTCATGAAATGTGGACCTACCCAATTTCGTGGTATTGGTGGTGCTTTGGAATTAAGGAGGTGGATTGAAAAGATTGAAAGTACTTTTGAAATCAGTGGATGTTCAGAAGCTAGTAAGGTGAAATTTGTTGCAGCTACTTTTCAGGATGATGCATTAAGCTAGTGGAATAGTCAGGTAGCTACTGTGGGATTGGTTGAAGCTAATGCTAGAACATGGACTGTGACCAAGGGACTGCTAACTGCTAAGTTTTGTCCTGAGGAATAGTTAGGTCAGTTAGAGGATGAGTTGAGGCATTTAGTGCTGAGTAACAATGATATTGTGGCCTATACAAGGAGATTCTCTGATTTATGTTTGTTGTGTCCTGATGCTTTTGTTGATGACCGTAAAAAGATGAAGCAATATATTAGAGGTTTATCTAGCAATGTTAAGGGAGAGACTACTTCGTCGAAACCCAAGTCATTTGATGAAGCTATTCAGATGGCTCATGCTTTAATGGGTGTAAAGCTGTAGAATCGAAAGGATAGTATTGCTGAGGGGAATAAAAGAAAGTGGGAAGCTGCACACTCAAACCAAGGGCAGAATCGTAGTGGTTATCGTAACAACAATAACCAAGGACCAAATAGGAATCAACAATATAATTTAAGAAGGAATGATGGTGTTCGTGCTGCCACCGGAAATCAAGGTAACAAGGTGAATCTGAAGTGTGGTTGATGTAATCTGTATCATGTTGGAAATTGTCCACCTGCTTGCAACAAGTGTGGGAAGGCCGGACATAAGATGGCAGATTGTAGAAACAAGGGTGTGGCCACTAGAGCCAATGCTGTTAAGGTAGTTAACTGTTCTGGATGTGGAGGCCATGGACATAAGCAAGGGAACTGTCCGAGGGTTGGCATACGACAAGGAGGCAATGTTGCTGCTGTTGCTGTTGGGACTGCTGCTCCAGCCTATGTCGTGGGAGATGCTGACAAACCTCAAGGGCCGAATGTGGTGACTGGTACGTTCTTACTAGATGCTTGTTATGCTAGTGTGTTATTTGATTCTGGATCCGATAGAAGTTTCGTAGATGTTAGATTCAGTCAGCTATTGGATAGAGATCCAGTGAGATTGACAACTAGTTATAAGGTGGAGTTAGCTGATGGTAAGGTTGTAAGCACTAGTTCTATACCGAAAGGTTGTTCCTTGAAGTTAGGTAATTATGTGTTTAGTATTTATTTGATGCCTATAGAATTAGGATCTTTTGACGTGATTGTTGGAATGGACTGGTTAGTTGGTAATGGTGTAGTGATTGTTTGTGGAGAAAGATTAGTCCAGATACCGCTAAGGAATAGGGTATTGACTGTGAAAGGTGATGAATGTACTTCTCGTTTGAGAGTTGTTTCTTGTTTGAAGATGATGAGGTATATAGAAGCAGGTTGTGACGTGTTTCTTGCACAAATAAGTAATGATGGTGTGAATGAAAGGAAATTGGAGGATGTGCCTATGATTAGAGAGTATCCTGAGGTTTTCCTTGAAGATTTGCCAAGATTACCACCACATCATGAAGTGGAGTTTCGTATTGATTTAGTGCCAGGAGCTGTGCCAGTTGCTCGTGCACTGTATCGTTTAGCTCCATCTGAGATGAAAGAATTATCTGATCAATTGAAGGAATTGATGGATAAGGGATTTATTAGACCGAGTTCGTCGTCGTGGGGTGCCCCTGTTTTGTTTGTTAGGAAGAAAGATGGTTCTTTTAGAATGTGTATTGATTATCGAGAGCTTAACAAATTGACTATCAAGAATCGGTATCCATTGCTGAGGATTGATGATTTGTTTGATCAGTTGCAAGGCTCAAGTGTATACTCGAAGATCGATTTGAGGTCTGGGTATCATCAACTGAGATTTAGGGAAGAAGATATTCCTATAACAGCTTTCTGTACTCGATATGGACATTTTGAATTTCAAGTGATGCCTTTTGGGTTAACGAATGCGCCTGCTGTATTCATGGATCTGATGAATCGTGTATGCAAGCCGTATTTGGATGAGTTTGTTATCGTATTCATTGATGATATTCTCATTTACTCCAAGAGTGAAGAAGAACATGAGAAGCATTTGAGGATAATATTGGAATTGTTGAAGAAAGAGAAGCTGTATGCGAAATTCTCTAAGTGTGAATTTTGGTTGAAATCAGTGCAATTTCTGGGGCACGTGATTGATAGTGAAGGTGTTCGTGTGGATCCTACTAAGATTGAGGCAATCAAGGATTGGTCGGTACCGACGACGCCTACGAAAGTTCGCCAATTTCTGGGTCTAGCTGGGTATTATAGAAGGTTTATCGAGAAGTTTTGAATCAAAAGGAATTGAATATGAGGCAAAGTAGATGGGTTGAGTTGCTGAGTGATTATGACTGCGAGATTCGTTACCATCCTGGTAAAGCGAATGTGGTAGCTGATGCACTTAGTAGAAAGGAAAGAGATAAGTCTATAAGAGTTAGAGCTTTGGTAATGATGGAAACTGTTGATTTGACTGAAGCGATATTGAAAGCCCAAGCTAATGGTTTGAAGAAAGAGAATGTTGAGGCAGAAAATTTGGGTAGAATGTTGAAACTATTGTTTGAAGTAAGGTCAAATGGGATTGAGGTATTTTGAGAATAGAAATAGGTTACCATTGTGTTCGTTCGAGGAAGGTTCTTTAGGAGTGCGAGATTTGGTGATGAATGAATCTCATAAGTCGAAGTATTCAATACATCCTGGATCAGACAAGGTGTATCAAGATCTTAAGAAAGTTTATTGGTGGCCGAATATGAAGGCAGATATAGCACAATATGTCAATAAGCGTTTAACTTGTGCGAAAGTGAAGGCTGAATATAAGAAACCGTCTGGATTATTAGTGCAACCTGAGATTCCTGAGTGGAAATGGGAGAAGATTACTATGGATTTTGTGACAGGTTTGCCAAGGACCGCTAGTGGTTGTGATATGATATGGGTGATTGTAGATAGATTAACTAAGTCTGCTCACTTTTTGCCAATGAAGAAGACGGGTAGTATGGATAGGTTAACAACAGTGTACGTGAAGGAGATTGTTTGTCGACATGGTGTGCCTTTGTTGATAATTTTTGATCGTGATAGTAGGTTTGCTTCAGAATTTTGGAAGTCTTTGCAGAAAGCGATGGGAACGGAGTTATGTTTGAGTACAGCATATCATCCGGCGACTGATGGAGAAAGTGAGAGAACGATTTAAACGTTAGAGGATATGCTTCGTGCGTGTGTGATTGACTTTAGAAATGGTTGGATAAGCATTTGCCATTGGTTGAATTTTTGTATAATAACAGTTATCATGCTAGTATTAAAGCCGCTCCATTTGAAGCTTTGTATGGACGTAAGTGTAGATCTCCAGTGTGTTGGAGTGAAGTAGGAGAAAGTCAATTGACTGGGCCTGAAATGATATTTGAGACGACTGAAAAGATTGTGCAAATTAAGAAGTGTTTGTTATCTGCCAAAAGTAGACAAAAGAGTTATGCTGATAACCGAAGGAAACCGTTGGAATTTGAAGTAGGAGACATGGTTATGCTGAAGGTATCTCCTTGGAAAGGAGTGACTCGTTTTGGAAAGAGAGGAAAGTTGAGCCCGAGATATATTGGACCATTTAAGATTATCCAAAGTATTGGATTGGTTGCTTATAAGTTAGAGTTGCCTGATGAACTTAAGGCTATTCATAATACTTTTCATGTGTCTAATCTGAAGAAGTGTTTAGCTGAAAGGGGATGTGGTGATTCTATTGGAGGAAATTCAACTTGATGATAAGTTGCATTTTATAGAAGAACCTGTAGAGATAATCTATAGGGAAGTTAAGAAATTAAAGCATAGTAGGATTCCGATTGTGAAGGTGAGATGGAACTCTTGACGTGGACCAGAGTTTACCTGGGAACGTGAGGATTTCTTTAAGGACAAGTATCCTCATTTGATTAGGAAGTATTAAGCGCCACATACGTCGCTTCTTTTAAGAAGGAGGGGATGTGATAACCCGAAACCGAGGCCATTGCTTAATCTTATTTTACGACTATTTTTGAATTTTTTTATGAGTTTGAATGATATTTATTTTTCGAGATTTAAGTTTAAACCGATGTTGGAAGGTTTATATTTAATATTTAATAAGTATAAGGAGTATTAGCAAGCGTGATGTCGATGGATGCCAAATATTTTAAGTTTATTGTCGGTTGTTCGATGTTTGTCATTTTTGATGTTTTCTTTTAAATGACGTGTTAACTCGAGTCGGGAGGCGATATTATTATATTTGAGGTACGTTTTAAATTTTTAAAAGTCTCTTTATGAAACCCAAGCCCCGTAAATATTTTCAAAATTGACTAATAGTTATTTCCCGCATTTTAGCTAACTATTTTCATTTTGAGCCATAACTATTGCAAAATTACAACATTGGTCCCTCAACCACCATATATAAGCTCAAAATTTACACACACACACTCATAATCCACTCACAAAAATCTTTTTCTCTCTCTCTTGTTTTTCTTTCTTAGCCGTGACCTACCCTCCCACCAAAACACACCCTTTGATCAATTTTAACTTAATTTTGAGGATGATCTAAGTAAAAACAACACAAGACCCATTCTTATAATTGTGAGTAGATCATTTTGGTATAAAAATTATGTACATGCAAGAGTTTTCATTTTTTTTCAAGTTGGTAGGTGAGATCTATGATCATGCATGGCATTTTTATGATGATCCATGGTGTTTTTGCTAAAATTTTGTTAAAAAAACTTGATTTTGATTTGAAGGTTTTGATTTTTATGGTGATTCTAGTGTTATAGTTGATATATGTTAATGTTAGGGTTGTGGGATGATCATATCTATGATTGGTTTTGGTTAAAAATGTGATTTTATACAAGATTTTGAAAGGCATTTTACAACAGTAGGTAAACTGTAATTTCGGGAATTTTATATTATGATAATGGCTTAACTTATAGCTTAGGGTTGTATATAATTCGATTAGCTTCGATTTGATATAAAGTAGAGCTTCTAGCTCCAAAGGAGCGCGAAGTTATGATGTTTTGATTATTCGTGTACCGTGAGACGAGTATCGACACTACATATAGTTGTTGTCGATATTTGGATCGAATTTCGGGGACAATAAATTGAAGTTTTTAAATGAGTCACGTACTGATAATGAATTGTAAACCCTAGAGGGTGATTTTATTTTCAAACCCATGTGTCGGTTTTGTAAACGGAGTCATTTAAAGAAGTTAAAACGGTTGTATGAAATATTAACGTAAATCTGTCCGGATTTTGTAGTTTGAAGATGAGTCGGGTAAAGGACTTTAAAAGTAATTTCATTTGATAAACTTGTTGGAGGACTTTCTATATATAGTAAGTTAGTTTCTCGAGTCGTTTCATAAACGTTTGACGAGTCTAAAAAGGGTAAATAAGCTAGTACATGTAGTATGTGCCGGCGGACTTTGTTAAAAGTGTAGAATGGTAAAGTAAATGTGTAGAAGAGTGTAATAGAGTTATTTGTATCGTTTTGTCTCGAGTTTATCATGATTTTATGAGTTTGAGTATGATGTTGTTATGTATGATTTATTTCTTGATTCATTATTAATGAACGCGCCTTATTTGATAGGTAGCGGTTCTCGTGTTTGAAAGGCATCTGATATCAACGACGATCATCTCTCTAGGTCTCTTATACTAAGATGAGTCTGTAGCCTCGCTTTTCGTGCTATCTACTAAATGTTTTATTACCCGCGAGGGGGATACATGTTATTTGAAAATAAATGAACACAAGTCATGAGTAATTGTTGGACCCGAATGTTGCCTAAGTTGTTTACATTATATTGAGTACCTTGTTGCTAAAGACCCTAAATTAATGAGCCGTTAACTATCTTCTGACTTGATGTTGTGAGTCGGGAATATCCACTTATTCTAATGATAGTACTATTGGGTTGACCACCCTATTTGAGACCAGAGCATTACGCTGAGTAACCTCTGGGAAGGATAATTTACAGGAATAAGAATGTGGTATTCCAGCAACTGATACCCTAGAGGGGCAATGGTTTTATTCTAGTCATGCCGGCATTTGGCGTGGGTGACTACTTGGTTAAGAGGTCGGTGTCATGAGCTTAAATACAATGTTTTTTCCTTGAATATAGATTGTGTGTACGACAATTCTGTAAATGATTATGATTGATTTTCTTCTTGTGTTCAAATGTGATTTGATAAACCTATAGACTCGCTCAACATTATTTTTGACTCGTTTTAGCATGTGTTTCAGGTAATAGGAAGTGATGGAAGGCGGAGCTTTGCTGTGGAGGTTGTGGTTTGGCTTTTGGAAGAATGTTGGTCTAAAAACTATTTCTATCCTTTTACTGTTGAACAATTTGTTAAATATTTGTGTACTGTACTAAACTTGTTGGTTGTTGGTCGAGATCCATGGGGACTAAACGCTTTACTCTGGTGTCATTTTATTACATTATGAGATGAAATTATGTTTTAGACCTATTATGAAAATCTTGTTTATATTTTATGTGTAAACGTCTCACTTTTGAGTCGTTCAATATACCTTGTGTGATAATGCTTGTGTCTAGCACCCAATTGTGTATTTCCGCTGCGCAATGTAAATTTGAGGGTGTTAGAATATGTGCAACAAATAAATCAAATAGCCACATGCAAACGATTTATTCAATAACCATTCAAAATCTAGGTCTTTATATGTCTATATAAAAGTCTTCCCTAATTCAAGATTTATTAAATCAAATAATCATGTAGCACATAAAATCATACAAAGATATAATTTTACAATCCACGAAAACATGCACGTAATCATGGATTCCCCATAAATCTTAACAATTAAATCTCTACGGATCGTAACCATACATGACATAACAATTAATCATGCAATTTAATCTAAAATTATCCCACATGTAACTTAGGGTTTCAAAACAATTCCCTTTTCTTTTATTAAAAATAGAGCCAAAACCTTAATTTTTAAAAAACAAAACCCTAATTTTATGAAAACCTAAAAACATGTGGTTTTAACTCAAAACAATTATAGTTAAAAAAACTTTAGATTTTCGATAATTATAACATGTTAAAACGGCTCTCGATGCCACTAAAGGATTATTAATATCATAACAGTTATATAAAACCCTAAACGAGATCAAAACACATATAGCGAAAGCGAGTTAACAAGATCATAATTAATAACACAATTATAATTAATCGAATTAGGGTCACATAACTTTACGCTAAAGGAATTCCATAAGACGAAGAACGAATCACCAATTCGGGTTTATACTGTATATACCAAGATATAGTCTAAAGTAAGACTATATTACGATCTTGTACGTACGTAATACAATGAGCTAACCGTGATTCTAGCACGTGAAAACCGAGCTACAACGCTTGTAATTAATCTACCCAACAACCCTATAGAGGGGTTAGGACTAGATTATGTATACAATCGATCAACCAAGAAAAACCAGCCAAAACCCTTTGTTGGAGTCACCTTGCGATCGAACCAAAAGAAAGAGGGGAGAAAGATTTATGTTGTGTTGATTATGAGGGATTAGGAGGTGTATTTATAGACTTCCAACCCATTGTAGCCCAAATAAATATAAGGCAACTTTTGCCCCCCCCCCCATGCCATAACCGACGGTCGAACACCCCTTGTGGGGTGTTCCAGAACCTTTCGTCCTTCTTTTCTTTTGTTTAGATACTATATGTTTATTTAACATTCGTTAATACTTAACTAGTAATTAATTAACGACCGTTAAAGTTATATATTTACTTACTCGGTTAAATTAATAAATACATAAATATATTTATTAAATAAATTTATAAATTTAATAAATATATTTATTAATTAAATTAACTCTTTACGTATTATGTGCAATCCCGTAATCTCGAGTTCGATCCTATCACACTACTATCAAATATAAGTCCATAAACTTTCAAACTTGACTCAAGGTTTAGTGAGAAAATTGTGGAACTTTTAAAACTTAGTTCTACTTTGGATCCCAGGGACGGGTACGTATCTTTCAACTCACATTCAATTCTAAAGCTTGCAAAGAAATACTATTATCTTGATTTCACCGAGCATGAACTTGATGACTTGAAATTCCAATTGAAGTACTTTGAACTAGATAGCATTTTAGATGATTTTAGTGCTAAAAATTATTGTGTGTGGTTGAAATGAAAAACTTTTATCGTATGACACTTTAATTTTTATTGTTATTTTTGTAGCTTTATTCAAGTTTTTGTTTTGGCCTACCCGAGTAGGTAATCTTGGCTTCGTCACTTCTCCCATCGTCACAACCATAACCCGACGATGAAAACCACTCTTGGCCGACCCCAATCGGATCTGTCACACGTCGTCACGCGCCGTGATTTTGTTTGGTTTTTTTATTCTTGAGGTTTTTTGCGATAATCATACCACACCTCCAGCAAGTGAAGGTTCCCCTTACGATCCGGACTCAGATCCAAGTTGTCTTGTCTCAACAACCACCGTAGGTCGCATCTTGGTCGCGAATGCGTATTTTATTTCAAATAACTATCAATCAAGTTTTAAATTTATAAAAACTATAATTTACCTACAACGTATTAACGGGCAGAGAACCGGGTCATGAAAGTATTTTAAATAGTAAATCCGAGGTCATCCAAGGAGCTAAGTGTAAATTTGGTTTTAGTTTGGAAATGTCACGTAAAATAATAGAGATTATAATTACTAAAAGTAATAAATGCAGAAAATTAAATGCAAGAAAGGAAAATAGCAGATAAAGTCGATAAGGATAAAATATATTGGCCTAGCTACTTTATTACTATTGAGTTGTGATAGTGACCTAGGTATTAGTGATCTAAGAGATATGTTATGCGCATGTATAACCTAGTTCAAACTCCTACACATTACATATAAGAACTCAAAGTAGAAGCACATTATATAAATTACCTATAACCTAGTGTTTATATTATATGTTTAGTGGTCATGGAATCAGTAAGCCTATTTGTTCAATAGCCCTTACATTATGTCTTCTAAATCCTTACTACCGCTTTCACGACTAGCAACGTATATAAAGTCGGCACTGATTGAACCACAACTATCCATATGACCATGTTGCTCTAACTCTGCCACCAAGTTACTTGCATATCTTAAGTACTAAAGTTTAGAGAAGACGGTGACCAGTAAGCCCTAATACACTCCAGATAGTTGCAAACCTATCATTTGTAAACCCCTTTCCGAAGTTACAAACGGTCAGTTCCTATACATCTAGTATAGGCCAAGGAAATCTTGCAATAAGCCAATACTACAATACACAAGGGTCGTATAAACATCCACATAAATATCCTAAACAATTTAATATAAACTGAACAAGTATCACAACGAAAATAATAATATCATAACTAGGCCAACACAAGAGTGCTTAGCTTCTCATAGCACAAACACAGAAGGTAAAGATAGACATAATGATATTATGAATCGCAAAAACCTTACAAAGAGTTTAATGATGAATGGTTTATGCACTTAGTGCTTGAATACTAAATCTTTCCTATACTTCTGGTACCAGGTCGAAACCAGACCCTACAAGCCCCTAAAATTGACCCTAAACATGTTGTATTATGGTTTATTGAATTGTGTGTCAAAAACAAGAATGAGACCCTCTATTTATATTAGTCGGACTACTTAGCCCGTAGGGAATATTGTGCCCTAAGCCGTAGGGAATATTGTACCCTATGTCGTAGGGAACACGATATCTCCATCCTTGTATGATGCATTTACTATGATGTAGAGGGGCAAACACCTACTCCATAGGTCTTTAAAATGGCAAGTCTTTGGGATAACACTTGAATCTATGGCGTAGAAGGAACAAGAACCTACGTCGTAGGTCTTCTTTCTTCAAGTACCTTAATCTTGTCATCTAGAAAATATTGTTAACAAAATAAACACCAAATCTGTCTACGTCATAGGGCCTTCAAATATGGTAACATATCAACGTATTACCTACGACGTAGGGTAGATATCTTCTACGGCGTAGGTGCCTTGAAATTCGTGCTTGGCGCCTTTCTTTTCTATTTCCAATAGTTTTCCCTCGTTTTCTGATACTTACTCAATTTAACCTGCAAAACACAAAATATACGAAACTATGCAATATTGGGTGTTGATCCCTTTGATTGGATCTATATTCTTTTAAGAACTAGTATAGTAGTTTGTAATCAAATTAAAACACTTTGAGAACTCTTACTCAAACTAAATAAGTTATGCGGAATCTAACTTATAAAGCACAGAAGAACATAATTACTTTTAACTATTCGATTCTCTTATTAATCGACTTGAATGAGGTCCATGAATGACATTGTACTTATGTTCCTTTTATAGAGTAAGGAACCCTAGAAACCTTAGAATATTCTATAAAGATAACTATATCACAGACGATATATTATCATTATTCTAACTATTTAAGTATATCACATAAGATATACTCTAACTATAACTATGACATATCTTATACAAAGATATATTCGTCCTAATCAATATAGCAGTACTTACTTTATAAGTAGCAGTACTTACTATGTACCGCGTTAACACTAACGCTACTTGAAAGATAACTAACAATACTTGAATAACACTAACGATACTTGACACTTAACAAATAATTCCCAACAATCCTCCACTAAACAAGAATGATAACTTGTTGTCTTCTTGTTTCTCTTGTACTGGATGTATTTAGAATACATGTCTTCAATCTTTCCTTCATCCTTGGATTGAACTTGGTAATTTGTATTTCTATCCAACTGAGTGTAGCCAAACACTTCAATGTAGATCTTCTTCTGATAAGATAATCTTTAAACAACATGAACATCATATTTGTCTTCACACTATGATCTTCTTGTGTCTTGTAAACATTCATTTATCTTTGCAGCATCAGTAATTGTCTTCTTGAGTTAAATCTATGAACTCTGAATCATGAACTTCAATCTTGATTTGATGAGACAAAACCTTCTAAGTATTTTCTTCTTGAATACTTCTTTGCTTGTGTTAGCCCTATATTTTATATAGTCGAACAAGAATGTAATAGGTCATCTTAGTCGTTATTGGTCTTGTATAGTAATAGGTTAGTCGGGAAAAGCGGGCTTGGACTTTAACCTAATATTGTCTTTGTTAGGGGCTATATGCCCAAGTGAATGCCAAGCCCGACCCAAGATGAAGCCCACAAAGGCCTTAGAGCTGTGGCATATATAACCCTCTTCCACATGTGGAAGAGGGTGTTGGTTCATTTCATAAAACACCTAGTTTTAGTGTAAACCTTCCAATTCTCTCTCTTTTCTCTCTCTACTTTCTTCTCTTTCTCTCTCTTAATATCTCTTCTAAATCTTGTGTTATGGATTGAATGGGATTAACATTTGGTATCAAGAGCCTATAGTGGATAGGTGATTGAAGATTCGTGTGTGGTGTTCTTGATTTTTCGTGGCTTTTTTTTATCCATATCTCACGTCCCAATTTTCTTTTTGTGTTTTTTATGGTCTTTTCTTGATACAAATCATCTACATACTAGTAGTAGTGATTTGGGTATCTTGGTTTTGGCTAAAACACAAATCTTTTGGATCAAAAGTTGCGAAATTTCTTGTTTTTCTTCATTCCGAAATTCAAGCAAGTGTTACCATCGGAAAGTACAAAGTGTGAGGCTCGATCGCAATAATCCAAGGATTCCACTTTGCGATCACCCTGATTTCGATACCTTATTCCGATCTGGATATTCCGATCGTACATTGCGATCTGGGATTCCAACGGGTTTAAGGGTCTTTGAGTCGTTACTCTGCCAAACTTGTCTCAGCCATATTCCGATCTGAACATTCCGACGGCACATTGCGATCTGAACATTCCGATTTGACATTGGGATCTGAACATTCCGATTGGACATTCCGATTTGACATTCCGATCTGAGCATTCCGATTTGACATTCCGATCTGGACATTCCGATCTGGACATTCCGATCTGGACATTCCGATAAGTATTCCGATGGACATTCCGATGGGTATTTTGTTTGAGTAATTTTTAAACTTAGCCACTATCTAGACTAGTTTCGGAACGTAGTTTACACGAAGATTAAAAAAAAGAAAAAAAAAGAGTTAAAATTTTTTAGGTCAAGTAAAATCAATTTTTTCCCTACTAGTTTTGGATATTTCTAACTCAAATTCAAAATTTGGTGATACAAAATTTTTCGGCTTACCGTTTTGTCAGACTGAGGAATTTATTGTCGGACTGAGAAAAAATTTTGAATTTTCGGAATTTCAATTTTAACCACACATCATCACAACAAATCCACTAAGATCTGCAATTCATCCACAAGTATTCACCATGTCTAACAACAACATCAACATTGCAACTGCTAATCAAATTCGTTTGGAACAAGGTGGCAACGGTAATCCACCTGTGCTCACTGCCGGTTGCTACGTTCAATGGCGATCTCGTTTTCTCAGATTTCTCGACGAAAAAGAAAACCGAACTGCTCTTCGTCACTGCCTTGAGAATCCACCTCCAGTTTTTGAATTCAGACCAATTACAACACAGGCAGAGGATGGTACTTCATCAACTATACGAGCTATGGAGGATTTTGACACATGTTCTGCTGAGAAAAAGAAACTCCTCCAAGCTGAAGCTGATGCTGTAAACTTCATACTCACTGGAATTGATAACGATATCTATTCCACAGTTGATGCATGTCCTAATGCTATGGAAATGTGGAATGCAATTCATCGATTGAAGCAAGGTGAGTCAATGTTCAAGATCTCGAGACTAATCTACTTTGGGAGTTTGGAAAATTCACATCTGAAGATGGTGAATCCATTGACTCATATTACTCGAGATTCTACAAAATGATGAATGAGCTTGTCAGAAATTAGTGCACCATCTCCAATCATCATGCCAATGTTCAGTTTCTACTTCAACTCAAACCGGAATGGCAAAGGTTTGTGACTTTGGTTAAACAAAGGGAAGATATCAAGACCATCTCCTATCACAAACTTTATGATATCTTGAAACAACATCAGAATGAAGTGAATGAACTAAGGGCTGAAAAGGCAGAACGGTCTGCTAATTCTATTGCTTTTGTGGCTGCTACTTCAACAAAACCCGTTCCCCGTCAACAACCACCTACTCATTCCTCAAAGTCATCAATCTCATCCACCAAACCTCTAGCTGCTGCTAAACACAAAGCAAAAGCAATTGTCCCCAATCCACCTCCAAAGTATGACACCGAGTCAGATGGAGACAGTGATGATGAACAAACTTCAAGGGACAAGAAGATTGAAGAACTCATGTCTTTACTCACCACAACTTATAAGAAGATCTACAAACCTACCAACAACAACCTCAGATCATCATCCAATGCTAGATATAAGGAAGTTGATCATGCACCTAGGTATGATCGTGATGCTAGGTATGATAATCAGAGGATGCTGAATCAAGTTGGGGCTAGAGATACTGTAGGCACTCCGGTTGTGCAGAAGACTGGGATTCAATGCTTCAACTGCAAGGGATTTGAGCACATGGCTAGGGAATGCAAGAAGCCAAAACGGGTTAAGGATTCGGGATATCACAAGGAAAAGATGTTGTTGTGTAAGAAAGAAGAAGCAGGAACTCCACTCACAGCAGATGAAGTTGACTGGCGTGATGACACTGATGATGAAGCCGATGATCAAGAGTTGGAGGCACATTATGTGTACATGGCAAAGATTCAAGAAGTGATCCCAGAGACTGATGATACTTCTGGACCCATCTATGATTCTGAGCCACTTGAAAAGGTACCATCACATGATAACTATAATGTGTTTGCTAATGAACGACGGCATCCTGAGCATCCCGAAAGCATCAATGACACATATGTAATGGACACGGAGGATAACAATATCTCTACGGATTCACAGCATATGTGTAATGATGACAGAAAAGCTGTTCAGGATACTGACTCGGATGAGGACCGTGATTTGCTTGCCTCTATCATTGATTCTTTAAAACGTGAAATTAATGAAAACAAAGAGGCTAATAAACGTCTGAAGCAAGCAAACACATCCTTAGCCGAGGAGATAGACAGGCTTAAAGAGTGTGATTATGTAAAAGAAGCTGATCGACGGGTTGCAATAGCTAATGGTTTGGTATATGAACGTAAGGTGCTCAACGAACAATATTGTTCTGAAGTAACACACGAAATTCATATGTCAAAACAGAAGATATTAGAACTTGAAGAACAACTGCTGCTACATAAACTCCAAATTACTAAATTAGAGTCGGTTAACAAAGAACAAACTGAGCTTTATAAAACTCGTGAAGAAAAGGATATTGAAAAAATTCTTGCTTTGGAAAAGAGAGTCGACACGTTAAACAACATTGTTTACAAAACGGGTCAGTCTATTCAAACTATGAATATGCTCAATAGAAATATGAAAACGAGTTTTGTCAAGCCTGAATATCTCAAGAAAGCTCAAAGTACCAAGCCTGCTCTTTATGATATCGGTTGTTATGTTGATAATCTTGCTCTTATGCTTTCCCCTGACTGCGACGAAATCATTCGTCAACAAGAAGAAAGTCGATCAAACTTAAGTGATTTAATAAACCTTTCTGATTCTGATCATTATATTAAGTTTGTTCCTCAAAAAGAACTTTCAAAAGAACAAAAGATGTATAACAGTGTTCCACCACCAAGTGATGAACCTAAAAAGAAAGTTTCTTTAAAAAGGAGTTTCAAAAAACAATCAATTTTGTTAGAAAAGCGAATTTTGGATGAAAAACGTAAATGGGATGAGAAAACCAAAAGTGTTCAGCAATTTGAGTTTATAAAACAAGGGGTTTTAAATTTGTACAAAGGTGTCGTCGACTATGAAAAAGTTTCTAGGGATACCTTTTGGAATATTAAACCTAACCCACAAGTAGAAGTCGTCATTCAACAATGCATTGTTCTAACCATTGATGATCTTTCAAAAAATGTGGAAATGTTTTTTAATGCTCTCACTGAGGAAATGTTAACTGATTTAAGCTATGTCAAATCTCTTGAAGATGAAGTTGATTTTCTTCAAATTAAATTAAAGACCCAAGAACACCAACTTTCTAACGAAATTGATCGACTTTCTAAGGAATATTTTTATGCTGACCATATGAATGCTATACTTGGTATGTATACCGATCTTGATCATTATTGTCATGTAGCATGTCTAGTGTCAGAATCGGACGAGAAATGTCGCAATCTTGAAGTAGAGCTTTCAAAACAAATTCAGTCATACAACAAACTTTCGAAAAGTTTTTCTCAACTTGAGAAACACTCCATTTCTCTTGAACTTGCTTCACAAAAAGGTGAAAAATCTCATAATCATAAAAAGTGTCAAAAAATGTCAGCTTCTTCGTTTCGTCTACTAAATGAAAAAGATTTCAAAATAAATGATTTGAAAGCTCAGCTAAAAGAAAGGGACATAGCCATAAGTGAGTTATAGAAACTCATTGAGAAAATCAAAGGAAAGTCTGTTTTGGGTAAACCATCCGCCGTTCGTCAACCGAATGCGGTTAAATGCCCTAAATCATCTATATTGGGACAATCCCCACAGACTTTGCCTAAGATAGGAAATGATAAGAGTACAAATGTGATAGCACCAGGAATGTATAAGATGAACACTAAGCCCACTCAAACTGGAACATCGCGATTACCTGAGAATATTAGGAAAACTAATCAACGTGTGTCTTCTTCTACAGGAGTAATCCCCACTACTAGCGTTAGCGGACCATAACTTAAGAGCAATAGAATGCAAGATAAGGTCATGCCTAACAATAGTCAATGAAAGAAGTTGGAAGTAGAAGACCACCGTAGGAATTTTAAGTTTTCTAAGAATAAAACGCCTGTAACTGCATGTAATGACAGTTTAAATGCAAAGACCTCGAATGTTGAATTTGTTTGTGTTAAATGTGTTCGTACTTTCAATCATGATGCTTGTGCTCTTAATCATAATGGCGTGAATACTAGAACTAGGAAGCCTATTCGTGTGCCCACTAGTACTAGTGAACCCACAAGAACTTTGAACCAATCCACTGATCAACCACTTAAGAAACTAAGTGCGTTAGACTCCACTACTCTGCGTAAACAAAACAGATTAAAGAAGCTATATAAGAACATGATTAGGACATGTACACGGGGGTATTCGAGATTTACACCACCCGAATACAAATGGGTACCTAAGTTAACCACTTTAGTGATTGGGTCTAGGAATATCGGCTTGCCTGTAGACTTTGCATCTAGGCCCACTACTATTTTGGAACCCGTTTCTATCAAGGGCTCCCATTTGTCAAATGATACATTGTCTTCTAATTCTTCTGCAGCTCGTCGAAATCATCCTATTCATAATGGACTCCGGGTGCACAAAGCACATGACGGGCAATCTCAAGCTTCTCATTAACTTCGTGGAGAAGTTTCTGGGTACGGTACGGTTTGGAAATGATCAATTTGCACCGATACTCGGATATGGAGACTTGGTTCAAGGGAATATCACTATAAAACGGGTTTATTACGTCGAGGGACTGAATCACAATTTATTCTCGGTTGGTCAATTTTGTGATGCGGATTTGGAAGTGGCTTTTCGGAAATCTACTTGCTATGTTAGAGACTACGATGGGAATGACCTTCTTACAGGTTCTCGTGGTTCTGATCTCTACACAGTAACTCTTCAAGACACATCTTCAACAAATCCAATTTGCTTAATGGCTAAAGCTTCATCATCTCAAGCATGGTTATGGCATCAACGATTGTCACATCTCAACTTTGACACCATCAACTTGCTTTCGAAGAATGATATTGTGACCGGTCTTCCTAAGTTGAAATTCGTCAAAGACCATCTTTGTTCTTCTTGTGAGTTGGGGAAAGCAAAACGGAAGTCTTTCAAAACAAAGACTACCCCTAGCTCAAAAGGACGATTGGAACTTCTACACATGGATTTATGTGGTCCCATGCGTGTAGAGAGTATTAACGGGAAAAAGTATATTCTAGTGATTGTTGATGATTACTCTAGATACACATGGACTTTCTTCTTAAGATCCAAAGATGAAACACCAGAGGTTCTCAAAAACTTTCTCAAGATGATACAACGCAATCTTCAAGCTCAAGTCTTAACCGTAAGAACGGATAGGGGTACTGAATTTTTGAACAAGAACTTGCAATCTTACTTTCAAGAAGAAGGCATCGAACATCAAACGTCTATTGCTCGAACTCCTGAACAAAACGGCGTTGTCGAAAGATGGAACCGTACTTTGGTTGAGGCTGCTCGAACAATGCTTTCTGCTTCAAAATTACCGCTATTCTTCTGGGCTGAAGCAATCGCAACTGCCTGTTATACTCAGAATCATTCTCTCGTCATCCCTAGACATGAAAAGACACCTTACCACATCATCAATGGCATGAAACCTACTGTAAAAAATTTTCACGTATTTGGATCTTTATGCTACATCCTTAAAGACGGTGAGAATCTCGACAAGATGAAAGAAAAAGGTGATGCATGTATTTTGTGGGGTATGCTACATTGTCGAAAGGATATCGGATCTATAACAAGAGAACAAAGATCATTGTCGAAACAATTCATGTGAACTTTGACGAATTGCCACAAATGGTACTTGATCACAACAGCTCAAGTCCCGCACCTCAATGTCCAGCTATGGTACCTACACAAAATAGTGTACGTCCCGTGAAAGAATGTCAACAAAGTACTCCTACAGCAGACTCGACGGATACGACACAAATGAATGAGTTGGTTGATTTATATGATCCAATGTTTGATGAATATTACTATGGAAACAATCAAGTTGTGTCAAAGCCTTCCGCTGTCAATACTGCTGATGCACCCGCACAAAGTCAACAAGACACAACTGCATCTACTTCAGCAACCGTTGCTCAAGAGACAATTCCAGTGGATACTCAACAAACTCAAGAAACTGTCATACAACCAACATCACCAACTGTCAATGCTGAAGGAGGAAACAACAATCAAGCAGTCGATGCACAACCTGACGATGAAGAATTTATCAATCCGTTCGGTACACCGGTACACGAAGTTGGAGAGTCTTCTACTCAACATGTTGATACGTCCAACATGCATACATTCTACCAACCATATCCATCCACTCACCATTGGACACGTGATCATCCATTGGAGCAAGTCATTGGAAATCCTTCACAACCGGTTCGAACACGCAGACAACTCGAAACCGATGGCGATGTGTGTATGTATGCACTCACCGTGAGTTCAACTGTACCTACAAACATCAAACAAGCCATGACTGATCATGCGTGGATTGAATCAATGCAAGACGAAATTCATCAGTTTGAACGCCTAAATGTTTGGGAACTTGTTGACCGACCCTATGGAATGTCAATTTTAGATTTCAAATGGATCTGGAAAAACAAACTGGATGAAGAACAAACCATCATCAAAAACAAATCTCGTCTTGTGGTTAAGGGATACCGTCAACAAGAAGGCATAGACTACGATGAATCATTCGCTCCAGTCGCTCGTTTGGAAGCAGTCAGGATATTCCTTGCTTATGCTGCACATAAGGGCTTCACGGTTTTTCAGATGGACGTTAAAACTGCTTTTCTCAACGGTCATTTGAAGGAAGAAGTGTATGTGAATCAGCCGGAAGGATTCATCGATCCTCATCATCCTGACAAAGTCTATCGTCTCAAGAAGGCTGTATATGGACTTAAACAAGATCCAAGGGCATGGTACGAAGAACTTTCAAACTTCTTGGTGTCCAAAGGATTCTCCAAAGGTTCTATTGATCCTACTCTCTTTACTAATAAATATGGGGATGACTAATGCTGGTGCAAGTTTATGTTGATGACATTATTTTTGGTTCTACGAACCCAAAACTTTCAAAACGTTTTGAAAAATTAATGCACAGCATATTTGAAATGTCAATGATGGGGGAGCTAAAATTCTTTTTAGGCCTCCAGATTTATCAATCCCCACGTGGTATCTTCATTAACCAAGCTAAGTATGCTCAAGAGATACTTAAAAAGCATGGTATGACCTCATGTGCTCGCGTTGGTACACCAATGTCGACCACATCCCTAGACGCTGACTTGTACTCATATCCCGTAGATCAAACGCGATATCGCAGTATGATCGGGTCACTTATGTACCTTACAGCCAGCAGGCCTGATATTCATCATGCCACATGCTATTGTGCACGATATCAAGCCAGACCTACTCAAAAGCACCTCAAAGAGGTTAACCGGATCTTTCGGTACCTTAAGAATACCATTCACATGGGACTCTGGTATCCGAGGGAAACCGGTTTTCATCTAACGGCTTTTTCAAATTCTGATCACGCAGGTTGTCTTGATAGTCGTAAAAGCACTTCTGGTAGCATACAATTTCTAGGGGAAGACAAGCTTGTCAGTTGGTCGTCAAAGAAGCAGGATTGCACTTCGCTCTCATCAGCTGAAGCAGAATATGTGGCTCTATCCGCGTGTTGTGCTCAAGTCCTCTGGATGAGAACTCAACTCACAAATTATGGCTTCCACTTTTATAAAATACCTATGTATTGTGACTCAAAGTCGGCCATAGCCATATCTTGCAATCCGGTTCAACACTCCCGCACCAAACACATCGATGTCAGATATCACTTCATCAAGGAACAAGTGGAACGCGACATCGTGGAATTATACTTTGTCAGAACTGAGTACCAGATGGCAGACTTGTTTACAAAAGCTCTATCGAAAGATAGGTTTGCGTATCTCGTTGGCCGTCTTGGTATGAAGTATATGACTCCCGAAGACTTGGAGGTTTTGGCAAATGAAGCTGCTTGATTTTTCTCTCATAATGACTTCTAAGCGCATCACAGCTTAGGACTCGGACCTCAACTAAGGAAAGTTCATCTCGGACGATAACTTATCCTTCTTAACGAGAAAATCATATTTCTCGGTCATGAGCTTCTCATAAAAACATTCAAAGTTTTTAAGTTCATGAAAAACGACTTCTAAGTAAATGTCAGCTTAGAACTCGTACTTCCACTTAAGGAAAGTTTATCACGGATGATAACTTATCCTTCTTAACGAGAAAATCATATTTCTCGGTCATGAGCTAGTCACAAAACATTCAAAGTTTTGAGCTGATGTAAATCGGAATTTATTTTAAAACCGTTGAACACAATTTTTCAAGAATTTCTCAAAAGATTTTTCTAAATCTTTCAAAATTGTGTGTTCAACACTCCCATCCTCATATGTGGTTTTCATTTCTCAAAATTGTCATATGTTAATTTGATCAATTTTTGAGGGGGGCGTTTTAAAATCAAGCCTTTAATGTTGTTGGGTACATCTCTAAAATTGTCATATTTTATGTATCCAACACATTCCGAAAATGATATTAAATTTGTCATATATTATCGGTAAAGGCATCTCAACTCCGTACCTCAACATATTTTGTGGTGTCGTTTTTTCTAAAATTTTGTCAAATTTTGTCTCAAGACACACATATATTGTTGAGGGGGAGCGACCCGACTGAAAATGTTCCATGAATCATGCGTGCACACATGTTTCTCTCCCAATCGGTTTTCATAAATTGCCATATTTTAATCAATTGGTATCTCTAATATTATATTTTTATATTAGAGATAGGGGGAGAAAATGTGATTAAAATGTAATATATCGCAACAAGTGATCTTAAAGACTCAAGTGTAACTCTTTCCTTCACATGCCAAACTATTTCGTATATCGATGCATGTGTGTAGGGGGAGCTTTTCAGAAATGTAAAACTTTCAAGTGTTAAAAGTTTTGATTTTTATCAAACACGTTAAATGGTTTTCAATGGTTTATGGTTACGATCTATACCCAAACAACCTACTATCCACGACGGAACGATGGAGTCAAAAGGTGGTTTAGGATAGGAAACTAAGTCCTATGATCCAACCAGAACCGGAGGGATCTACCCAAGGACATTCCATAGCTAGAAATAGTTGTCCTTAGGAAAGATGGAGTGGAATGAAGCTGAATGCGGACCAAGTACTTAAGTTAGCACTGGAAGAATCACAACAAGGTGCTAATGATGACGTATTGATAAGCATTGAAGGAGTTGAATATTCTATGCAACTTAGGCAGAAACCGGGTCAATACATCTATTGAAGACAAGTCATCATGGACCCAGTGATGCAATGCACAACCTTTCCCAGCCATTCGAGTTTCTCTCAAAAGAAACTTGTCTCATTGTCATGGAGATCAACACGTATCTATTGACTTTCTCACTCCGAGTCAGTTAATATTGAAAAGGTGGCAGTCTGCTCCAGCCTCCGATTACCAAAATGCACTTATTGAGTCTAGAGCCAAACGAGATCAATTTATCATCTCATTAGGACACAATCGAGTCCTACGCATTATCCTTGTGATATTGCCAGAACATCTGAGTGATACGATTCACAATGAAGATGGAAATCCTGCTTGAGCCAGCATCAAACAAGCTCATGGTAGGTAACTTGTGCGATTCTACACGAATCAAACTTGTGAGAACTGGAAAGCAACTAAGTTTGGATTCTTAATTGATTCAAACTTGATTCCAGGTTTCTTCACAAAATCCATGTGATCTTGCCAGAACATTCAGAGTGACACTCATTAGTGTTCACAGTGACGAGTGGAAATCCTTCCAGTGTCAACATCAAACAGCACTGCGGTAGGTAACTCGCAAGATTCTCTATGAATCAAGCTTGTGACAAACTGGAAAGCAACAATGGTGCGATTCTTTTAGAATCAAACTTGTTCCAGGAAATCCGAATTGACGACTCTACTCAGACGGATAATTTATCCTTATGATTCACTCTTTACGTTCGCAGTCTGCTTTGAGACGGTCGAGTAAAGAGAACTGGCTACTACCGCCGGGAAACCCTGTCAAGGAGGTTCTTAATCGAGTCTACCTGATCACAGGTACGGTATTTAATACCGGTTAACGGTCTTCACCGACCGGAGGTAAAACGCTACCGAGTTAGGGTGAAATGTTCAAAGCCATTTCATCCGTGTCTGTATATGTTACTGTATATCAAGAAGGTGGCGTAGCTGTGTAACAAATGTCGATTCAGAAGTCACAAGAGCACAAGATGGCGATAATCAAGATACCTAAGAATGTAACAATGTAATAGGTCATCTTAGTCACAAGGAGTACAGATGAAGATCTCAAGCACTCAAAGTCAAATGAAAAAGGCTCAAGATAAAGATCATGAAAGCATGAAGGAACAAAGCTGTTACAAACAAGATCAAGACCAAGATACAAGACCAAAGCAGGAAGATCTCCTCTACAAGAATGTATTCACTCAACCATCTTATGCTTTTTTAAGCATTTTAAGATGACCGATACATTGGGGAAGATTGTTAGCCCTATATTTAATATAGTCGAACAAGAATGTAATAGGTCATCTTAGTCGTTCTTGGTCTTGTATAGTAATAGGTTAGTCGGGAAAAGCGGGCTTGGACTTTAAGCTAATATTGTCTTTGTTAGGGGCTATATGCCCAAGTGAATGCCAAGCCCGGCCCAAGATGAAGCCCACAAAGGCCTTAGAGCCGTGGCATATATAACCCTCTTCCACATGTGGAAGAGGGTGTTGGTTCATTTCATAAAACACCTAGTTTTAGTGTAAACCTTCCAATTCTCTCTGTTTTCTCTCTCTACTTTCTTCTCTTTCTCTCTCTAAATATCTCTTCTAAATCTTGTGTTATGGATTGAATGGGATTAATAGCTTGCAATCTTCATACCTAAAACAAAACAGTTAACAACAAAAACCAATCTATATTGGCTTCATGATTTTTAGCAAATCACCAGCTATCAACGGATTTGATATATTCTTTACCAGTTAGCCGTACACTCTAGAATAGCCAATACTTTATTCATGAAGAATAAGGTGTACTGATAACCCTATAACTTTTGGTAAATTGTCAACCATCAACGGATTTGATGAAGTCTTTACCTAGTACCGTTTGTCTAGGACTAGCTAACTCTTTGTCTCGAAACAAGGTGAGTCAGAACCATATAGTTTTTAGCAAACTACCAGCTTTCAACGGATTTGAGAAGTCTTTACCACAAACCGTTTGCTTATGGACTAGCCAGTTCTTATGTGTGTTAGACATGGTGAACTGAGAACCATTTGTGAAGTGTGACTGAAAGTCAAACACTTAAGGCTCTTTCTCAGCTTCTTCATCATCTTTCAAATCCTTGATTTGTTGTTTAACCATTCTGATCAACTCCAAAGCATCAACAGATTCTTCTGTAACTTCCAATTGTTGTTCCAACATTCTTTCCAACAATCTTCTTTTGAATGGATAACTCTTCTCTTGTAGCATATAGTAGGTAACATCATCTATATCCAAAATATGCAATCCACATGACCTATAATATCTCCAGTAACTAGGAACCCGATTCTCTTATTCCTTAAACATTTCTTGATCACAGTTGTATGGTTCATACATGAAAAGCATTTCCCTATACAATAGTGATACTTCAGTTTTACCTGCATTGGCTTCTTGAACTAACCTGAAAAGATCCTGAATATCTTGTCTGTCAAGAATGTGAAGAATATTTTCCAAAAGTATGAATATTCTTGTTGTGCCATCAGTTCTTTGAATTCCATGAGCTTATAGTCCTTGATCCATATAGTATATCCATCTAGCAATAGATGATTTCTTTCCAAAAATCTCTGTATCAATACATTGATCTTCAAATTTTACTATCTTCAAGTACTTCTTCAAGCTCTCATCATCATCACTATCTTTTGCTGTTGACTTAGCCCTCTTGGCTTTCTGCTTTCTCTTTGTTGATCTTTTCCTTTTAACACCCTTAGAGGTTCCCTCAAATTCTGTTGAACCCTCTTCCAAGTTTGTATGTACTGTTTCTTCAGTATGTACTGTTGACTGTGTATGTACTGATTGTACATTTTCAGTCTGAGCAATATCTTGACCTTTATCTCATTCATTCATTCTTTGAGCAGTCTCTTCCTCCTTTGAACTTACCTTCTCCTTTCTATTCTTCCTCACATAAGTGGTCTTGATAGTTGGAGATGTATTTGTAGGTTCAGCAGTACTTGGCTCAATTCTAGGAGTGCTTCCAAATTGTCTTTGTTGTTGCAGATGTCTTCTATGTCTTTCAACAACCATTCTATCTGCTTCAGATCCAATCTCAACAAAATTCGATTCAGTTCTCTTATGTTGCTCATACAAAGTCCTGATTTCTTCAAAATTCTTCTTGACCAGCTGAATATGAGTGAAACCCTTAACTTTCTTGAGAAAGTTCATCATTTGATTCCTAATCTGCATGGTAGTTGGAGGCTTAATTTTTTCTCTTCTTCTCTTTTCAGCAAAGAATCTTTGTTGCTTCTTTACCAGATCATCAAGCAGCTTTGATTACTCTTCTTCATCATAAGCATCTCTCTCTTCAGCTATTAATGAGTCTCCAAGAAGCTCACTTGCATGTAATTCAGCTTGAATCCTATCATACTCTTGTATGTTCCATTCTTGCTGTATTCTCTTAGCTTCTAGCAAATGCTGCTTAGCTTCAAGTTCTTCTTGTAAGTCTTCTTCACGAATCTGAGCTTGCATTCTAAGAGCATATTCCTTATCATGGTCTAACTGATTAAATCTATACATGACTTTGCTTATGTCTTCATCTGAATCACTTTCATTTTCAGATTCTGATAATATTTGCTTCTTCCCCTTATCCTTTGGATTAATCTTAGGTAGCTTCTTCTTCAGCTTGGAAGGTCTTTCCTCATCAGCTTGCTATTGAATAACTATACCTTTAGTAGGGTGTGAAGCTTGAACTTTCTTACCTTTAGTTTGATCCTTTTTGGCAAGAACTTCTTGTTGTGTCTTCTTCTCTGCCTCTGCTTGTTTTGCTCTTTCAGCTGAATTCTTCTCTCTTAAGTCAAGCAGTATTTGGGCTAAAGTCTCATCCTCTCCAAAAGGAGTTTGACTTTCTAGTGAATGATGATCACCAGCGGTACTTGCAATTGGCTTAGTTGGGTTAGCAGTACGTGGGTCTTCAACAATGTCAGCAGTACTTGCAGTCGGCTTAGTTGGCTTAGTAGTACTTGGATCTTCAACAATGTTGACTTCACCAGTATTAGTCACATTTGTTTCTTCAATTACTTGTGTATCTACAAATACTCTTTCTACCACTGAAGCTATCTTTTCAACTTGCACCTCTTTAGTCTTGTCTGATCCAATGCTCATTCTTGATTAGACAGTCTTTGTGGTGGTGGAGTTAAAGATACAGGAAATTGAACATATATTTCCACCAACTTCTCATAGAAAGTACTCCAATTCACTTGAAGTGGTGATTGAGGTGTTGGTGCTGGCTGAGTTACCATCATTTCTTCAACTTGTGGCTCCTCATGAGTAGGTTGTGGTTCTTCCTGTTGAAACTCCATGTTTGTAGGTTCATCAACACCAGTCTCTAAACCATTTCCATCTTCATAAGACCCAATGACATCTTCATCCAGCTTAAAATTGATGTCATTTCAAGAGATCCTTGTTTTATTATCAGAAGAAGGTGGTTGTTCTTCATAATTCCTCCCCTGTTTGGTTGCATTCAGTTGCCTTTTCTTGTGGTTTCTGAGTCTTTGCTTTTTGAGTGCAGCCTTCTGAATAGATCTATGTTGCCTCATCCAAGGTGATACTTTGTTCCTCAGCTTGATTAGGCTAGCTTCTAATTCAGCAATTTTCTTGTCTTGAACAAGTTTTTGTTTTTGCAACACTCGTACCTGTTAGGACAAACTAGTACACAAAGTAGTCAAATTTGCAACATCCACCACCTCTGGTGCTTGTGATGGTGGTGAACCACTAGCAGCAATAGAAGCAACAGGTGTATGGATCATCTCATCAGTATTTGATGGAGCACCAACATTGTGAGAAGAAGATTGTGAATCTTCTAGGGAATGGGAACTCTGGTGAGAAGGAGTTTGCTAAGAAGCACTAGCATTGCTAGGTTTCTCACCTTATTGGTTGGCAGGTTGGGCTAACATATGAGCAAATAATGGTGTAACTATTCCTGTAAAGGCATTGCCTTGTTTGGTCAAGAAAGATAAATTTCTCTTTGTGAATGTAGGAACTTACCATGTATCAGTTAACTCTGGTAGGTTAGGTATTTGGTCACTAACTAAAGTCTGAATGAATCTAGGATACATCAAAAACTTTTTAGTTCCTTCCAAATTCCTAGTCATGCCTTTAAAAGACTGTGTTCTGAAAGAGCCATAGCCCAATTCACCATTCCATCTACAGTCACTAATGCTTTGGTTTCTTTAGGACTCCTGCTGTTTCCTTTTGGAAAACTTTCAGTTATTCTTGGACTGTTCTATAGCTGTTCTTGGACTTTTGACTGCTACTCTCAGCTTTGTCTCTAGTGCATTCTCTTGCAAAGTGTCCATTCCTTCCACAGTTATAGCATTCAACTTTGGACTTGTCATATCCTAATGGCTCATTAGGATCAACAGTCATCTTTCTTCCCGTCTTCTTGAAGAACCTGTTAGATCTTACTGACACCATAGCAGCTTGCCATTTAAGATCCATCTCTTCAACATCAGCATCATCCATTTGAAACAAGTCATTGAGTGTTAATCTTTGCCTGTTGTCTTGTCCAGCAAAGAATGAGAAGGCATCATTGTCACTAAACAATGGTGAAGATCTTCCATGTGGATTTTGAGAGACTATGGGGCTGCGTTCAGTACTTTGTGGGTAAGTACCGCTTGTAAGTCCCCCAGTGGTATTTGTGAAGTATGTACTGCTGCTTAATCCGCTAGCGGTATTATGAAAATAAGTACCGCTATTTCCTTCTGACACAAAAGCCAAGTTAGACTTTGTTGTAGTTGTTTCCTTGGTCACCTCAATGCCTTTCACATCCATCTCATATGCTCAAAGATTGTTGTAGAGATGATCAAAAGGAATTGTTTCCAGATCATCTCTTGTGATGAAGTGCATAGCCATTGCTTTCCACTCTTGTGGAACACTCCTTAAGAATTTTAGATTAGCTTCTTCATTAGGAATTACTTGTCCATAAACTGCCAATTGAATAAACAGCTTACTGAATCTTCCAAAGCCACCATGTATTCCCTCTATACTGGAAATTGAGAAGTTATCAAATTCTTTCTTGAGAACAATCTTCTTCATCTTCTTAGATTTGTCATTACCTCCAAATCTAAGTTTTATGGCATCCCACATAGCCTTGGCATCCTTATAATGATGAAAGCTGGGTAAGATGTCTTCTAAAAGAGCCATAGCCAAAGCAGTTCTGGCTTTTCTTTCTCTGATCTCTGCTTGTACCTCCTCAACAGTCACAGCAGGTAGAGCATAGCATGTACCATCAGGCAACCAGTGTAGCTTCTTAGGTGTATTCCCATTCTTGATAACTTGCCACACAGTGTGATCTGTGTGATTCAAGTAATGTTCCATCTGCATAGCCCATGTCTCATAATTGTCACCTTTGAGCACTGGGAGTTTGACAGCAGAAAGAGTATGAGAAGGTGTTGTAGTTGTAGAAGTAGCTACAACATTCCTGGCTTGAACACCTTGTGCTGGTGCAGGATGCACAACTTGTGGTTGTCCCTGTGGTATTGGATCAGGATTTTGAACATCATCCAAGTGAGCGTCATCACCATGTTGAGACATTGAGTTTTTTGTGTGAGTGGAGTATATGGGATTGTGTTCTTCTTTTTCAGAGTTTCTCAACAAGCTCTGATACCACTTGTTGATCCCTTTGATTGGATCTATATTCTGTTAAGAACTAGTATAGTCGTTTGTAATCAAACTAAAACACTTTGAGAACTCTTACTCAAACTAAATAAGTTATGCGGAATCTAATTTATAAATTACAGAAGAACACAATTACGTTTAACTATTTGATTCTCTTATTAATCGACTTGAATGAGGTACATGAATGACATTGTACCTATGTTCCTTTTATAGAGTAAGGAACCATAGAAACCTTGGAATATTCAATAAAGATAACTATATCACAGACGATATATTATCAATATTCTAACTATTTAAGTATATCACATAAGATATACTCTAACTATAACTATGACATATCTTATACAAAGATATATTCGTCCTAATCAATATAGCAGTACTTACTTTATAAGTAGCAGTACTTACTATGTACCGCGTTAACACTAACGGTGCTTGAAAGATAACTATCAGTACTTGAATTACACTAACGGTACTTGACACTTAACAAATAATTCCCAACAATGGGTGTTAATCAACACTAAATTGAGCAGAATTGAAAGGACATTGCCGTTAAAAAAACATTGAACTATTTCATATTATCAAATATCCCCCCACTTGACTTTTACTTTTCCTCAAGTAGACTTGTTAAAATAAGTTCCTAAAAAGATATCTCCCGATAAATCAGAAAATATAATTCTACAAACATCACTTATTATGAATACCTAAGCCGAACACGTCACCAGCTAGGGAATCCTACTCACTCACTCTCATCCTAGTCTAAGTGTAATATTTGGGGTGTTAACTCAATTGCACAGTCATATAAAGGTATCTGTTATAAGCTTGGAATGTACACAATTCTACGCACACTTTGGGATCAAAGATCGCAACGGGTTTTGCTCACACATGCTTAAACATTTATGTCGTGAGAACATAAATGTTTGTGGAATGATATGAATGGAGATATTGTGATGGGGGATAATGTTAATGTTAGGGTGTTTAGTTCCTTTATTAAGGTTGTTCAAGGGTTTATGCGTAGTATGGGTAATAAGCTCACTTCTTTCCTTTTCACGCTTAATGAGAAGGGAAAAGTTGTAGGTGACTTAGGCCCTATACTTGAAAAGAGCATTAGTAATTGGGGGTTAACTTTGGTGGGGTATTTTTTTAGTATGAAGATGAGCTATAGGTAAATATAGGGCATTTGAAGAGGAAGTGGAGAGGATACTAGTTTGAGGAAGTGATTACCAAAAGTATAGTAATTACCTTTAGAGCAAGGTTGGTTGGTGGCATTCCCGCTGAAGATGCTCGCGTTGTGGACATCAAACCAAATTTATATTTTACTTTTTTTTCATTTGACCGTTGGAGCACATATACTACTCGTTATATTTTTTTAAACACTCTTTTTCAAAATTTAACCCTTTAAAAAATCTATAAAACCTTATTTTCAACCAATTTTATATACTCTCCCCGTTGGTCCTTTGTAATTAGTGTTATACTTAATAATACTAAATATAAACCTAACTGTGGTAAGGTAATGTAATTAAAACACAATAATATAACAAATAAAATATAAAAGATTTTTCAACATTTAACTCTTATTATTCAAAGAATTATACCCTATTATATGTGTAACACCCCACTTGGATAAGTGGACCGTTACGTGTATTTATGGCGTGTCATCAAAGCATAAGGTAAATGTCCTAAAACATTAACTGACCATAAAGGAAATACCGGAATCAAACATCGGTAATCCAAACATAAGCCCAAAACATGAAAAAAATAAAATACTGAAAGAAAGGACTAAACAATGTCCAAATAAGCAGAATAATGTAAGTACATAAAGTAAGAAGTCTGGATAGCTCCCATCCAAATGCACATGCTCTCATAATCCTAAGAGCGTCCTGGGGTACCTGCCGTTAGAACATGAAAGGGAACTACGGCTGAGCATAACGCTCAATGAACGGATATAGAGCATGATAAGGAACTACTGAAATGAAACAGATGGTAAAATACTGGAGCTGTAAGACTGATAAGTAAAGTTGCAGCGGAAATCTGTGAATAATCTGTAAAGTCTGATTCGTAAATAATAAAGCTGAACTAATATCTGATAAATCTGAAAACATGCATTTACTGTATTTTAATTTGCCAGAGCTTATATAGGTCACGTGCTATAACAACCGTGCATGAATAACTGGAGGGGTGACCTCGTCATGCTGTAGAGGGGTGACCTCTAAATAACTGTGCTGGGTGGAGGGATCAGCTCCAATGTGAAGGATGTAGAGCACACACCACATTCACCCTGATAACTTGTAACACTTATAAGCCTAGGATGCATCCATACGCCCCACTAATAATACTGATAAAATGGCCAAGCCGAGCTGAGTGGGACGATGCAGGATATCACTCTCCTGCATGTGAGTCACGACACCGGTGCCTCTAGTGCCGTGGTTATGGTACCTCCGTAACTAGTACATAAACTGGTCGTGCTTGTATATAATGCTCAGGCAATTTATTTTATTATTAACATGATTACTGATAAGCTTAAACATATACTGGGGAAAACATTTGGCTGAAAATAGGGAATCCTAATCATGCATAGAAAGGAAGTCCTTACTGAAAAGAACGGAAATCCGTACCTTATGTCTGGTAATGAAATAAGACTGAAAGCTGAAAGATCTATTCCGACTTCATGGTTACTACATAAATAACGGACGCGAATGAATTAACTGATTACTATTTACTATTACTGATTCTCATCTGTTCTTAGTTTAATTTATTTTATTCTTGTATTTCTGTTTATGTATAAGTCTGATTAATCTTATTGTCTAGTGTATTTCTGATAAACCCGACTGTTCTTAAATATTCACTGAATAGCGTACATCATGTATTTCTGATTACTGTATAATATAGGGTATTCTGATTACGGTATTAAACTGTATTCTGTCATTATTACTGATTCTTGAAGTATTGTAATTCTGATGGTCTTTAATTAGTTACTGAGAGTACTGTAATACTTATTCTAATATTTACGATACTCCTAAAAATAATAACCTGCTATAATATAGGTTTCTAAATTTAGAAAGATTTTCAAATGAATAAAATCATTTAATAATATTATACCCTTTAATTTTACAAAACCAATATAATAATTTTAATCTAATGAATAAATCATTAAAACATTTATTTAAACAAAAATGATTAAAAAGGTATAATCAAAATCTTCATTTTTATAATTCTAAAATAGCCCCGAGCCTACCGAGATACCCCTTCTCGGTCACACTAAAACAAGCCAACAAAATATAAAATCCAAAACTGGATTAGCGACAGAAATTCCTGTCGCTAACTATTGCTAACTGTCGCTAAAAGGTTGTGGTCAAAACTGTCCCAAATCTGACATGACAACTGCGACAGAATATTTCGTCGCTAAACTGTCACAATTTCAGAATTAAACCTTATTATTTTCTGTTTAATATTTACCCACTGCTCCCTTAACATATTCCAACTGTTATCTATCGGTTCCCACTGCTAGTTTTACTGTTTCCACTGCTTGTTTTTCTGACAGACCCAAACAGCCCCTTATTTTAGGTTAGTCCCAAACACCCCTGTTACGAACCAAACAGCCCTGATGGGTTTTCTGTGCTGCGTTTGATCAAATAAAGGTACCACGTCACCCTTGTTTTGGGTTCACGGTTCTCGGTCGGCCAGAGAAAACCACACCGAGCCTTGGTGTCTTGGTGTTCGTGAATACAGCAAAAACACGACACCCTCATGATTCAATCTTTTTTTTTAACATAAACTTGAAATCAGAAAAAGTAAAAAATACTTATTGTTATTTGATTTGTACGGATGAAGAACATACACAAATTAAAGCTGCGACCTAATTCCCGAATCCTTTTGTTTTTGTCTTTTGTGTCAGCAGTAACCCAAGAAACCCTAATCATTTCTTATCTTTTTTTTGCGTTCTGGTTTGACTACAAGAGGGAACTCCCGACCCTTTTTTTTTGCACTAAATGGGCTTAGCCCAATTTTTTTTTTTTCTTTTTGCAATAAACCAAACCGCCCCTTTATTATATAAAATTTCATTTTTTTTTAATATTCACGTATTAATTTTCGTGTTTTATTTTTGTCTGTTAATTAATACATAAATAGTTTATTTAAAATTAAACTGCGTATTTAATCTTTTGATTTAAAATACGGGTTTTATAATTCTTCCCCTCTAAAAAAATAATTCGTCCTCGAATTAAAGATACGACTATACTGGATTTTACAATTCTTCCCCTCTAAAAAGGAGAATTTCGTCCTCGAATTTAAGGTAATAAGCTGATGAAGTTATAAGAACCGAAAGAACACGTAGACTGAAAAAAAAATAATTAAGCTGAAGGATAAATTGTCTTCTAATTAAGACATAATGCTGCTGATAGGTATAAACCTGACATGACTGAAATGATCATGTAATGTGACATGGCTGAAGAGAACATGGAACGTGATATGACTGAAAGAACATAACTGAATTTATTGAAGAAGATAATGAGAGGTCCAGATGGACTCCTTCGTTTCGAGTAGCCTCCCGCTCGAAACGATTCCTTCAAAAGATCTACACATACTAAAATCTTGAACCTGTTGACCCTGTCCTGATGAATGCTGAAAAATTTCTGGTTCCATACTTAAAATGGATTTTTCTGAATCTGATAGAATGAATAAGTTGTAGCATGTAGGGTACATGAAACGGTACGTACGATTATCCTGAAAAGATAATATTTATCTCTCTGAGCAAGCTGCTGAGAATATAAGGAACGAACTACGTGAACAATTGTGAACGTTCTACGTGAACAATTATGAACGTGGTTTACGATTATATGAGGAACGCTGGGCATGGAAGTTATTGCAAACCTGACATGTGAAACATACTGTCAACGTGATACTAGGACATATCATAAACCTATGCTGACTGAGGAAAGAATGCCAATCGATATAGCATGAGATGTGAAACGTTTGTCTGATTATGTAAAAGTTATGCAAACTTGGGTTTGGTTTCTTAAGTTTTCTGTAACGTATTCGGTAACAAGCTATGAAATGTGCATCGTGTGATGGAACACGAATCTGATCGTAAACAAAGTCATGAACGCGAATCGTGAATTTAAATCATGAGATGTTATAAACATGAACTGAAACAGCATCATACTGTGAATGAGACGTAAACGTAAAGCTGAACGTAAACATACACGTGATCGTGAACATGAATTCTGTCTGATATGATGGTCGATGGAATACCTTGAATTCGTACAATTTACTACTAAATTTTCTGCAGGTCCGCTACTGCGTAATCCGCTCAGATGAAAGAAAACGCGCATGCTGATTACATGGTTGGCGATGACTTAGATAGTATCATACTTTTTCTAAGTCTGTGGTAACTGATAATGATTTCATGAATATTCGTCTCATTTCTGTTCAGAAATTTCTAAGGATTGTAGTAACTCATTAACATGACGGTGTTCTATCTTGAACCTGCGGTATGTGTGACACCCTAGAATCGAGGTCATTAACGATACCCTAAATTACACTAATTTTTGAAATTTTTAATAAATTTTAATTCCTATAATTATAAGTATTTTGGTTAAAGCTGATGTTCGAGGTTATAATTTTTACGATTGACGTTTTAAGAAGGACGATGACGATTACGATCCCAAGGGATGCCCAATTTTATATAATTTTTGACGATTTATCGATAATGTAATTTTTCGAGAATTTTATTTACGGTTCGTGTTAAGTTGAGTCGGGTGAGTTTTATAGCCTTCCGAGTACATTTAAAGTATCCCAAAAATATTTTGGAGCGTTCGGGAAGATTTCCGACTCCCGTAAAATTTTTAAAATTGACAAATGAGTCGAAACCGCAAAGTTTTGAGGACGTTTTCTATTTAAGGACAAAAGAAGCTAGAAATTGCCATTTGATCCCTCCTAACCCACCAAAAAGGCCAAAATTGAAACACACACAAACACATACAACACTTGCACCAAAAAAATCAAACTCTCTCCCTCCTCTCTCTCTAAAGCCGACGGACACCCCCAAGAACACCAAAAATTCACCAAAAATCTTTTTCCACTTGATTTTTCAAAAATCTAAGGTTAGACCACATCTAGTTTGGTCATTCCCCACATGTTCATGTGCTCAAATCCCACATGCATTAACAAAAATTTTCCAAGATTTTTCCATATGATCCAAATTCGTTTTTGTGGCTAAATGAGCTAATGCATGTTGATTTTAAGTGTTATGGAAGTATAAACACCAAGAAAACCCACCAAAATTAATTTGGTTGTGGTGATTGGGTCACCCAAACCCCACGGCAAAGGGGGTGTTTGGGGAGCCATGGTGGTTGTTGATTTTGCATGTTATTCTTGTGTTTGGTTTAATGTTTTAGGATGATTTACATAGGTTATACTAGTTGCATGTTCATTTCTTTGAGTTTTTGAATTTGAGATTGGTTGATCAATAGGGGTAGGACTGAAATTTGATGTTAGGATATGTTTGGGAAGGCTTAGGATGATGTTTAGTGGTGGTTAGAAGGCTTGGAATCGAGCCTAAGTGCGTTTTTGGTATGATCATTTTTAGGCAGAAACATTTGGTCCATTTTATAAAAATTATTTTTTTTCCAGGTCTTGAAAACTAAATGTAGTGATATAGGGTTTTCCTAGCTTTAATTTGGTATAAGGTAGAGCCCGTGACTCAAAACGAGCTAAAAGTTATGACATTTTAAAGATCGGGTACCGGGAGACGAGGACTTTCATAATCCGAATTTGTGCAAAGTTTTAGTCAAATCCCGAGGGTCACAAGTATAAATTGGTAAATGGTCAAGGGTCAAAATTTGGTCCCTAACCTGTACAAATGAGTCTATATGTTGACTTATGAGTCAAAGAAGTCAAAGGTACTTTTCATATAGGTCAAAGAGGTCAAAATTGGTCGAAGCGCAATTTCAGCTCGTAAAATGTAGTCGTGGAAAAGAGTTGCGTAACGGGTCGTAAAAGTAAAAACTTTTATTGGGTTTAAAAACATGTTATCTACAGGTCTTATAGGATTTTTGGAAATTTTGTCAAATTTTATAAGTGTGGTTTAATAAGGTAAAACAGCCCGTACTTTAGTCAAGTACCGGCGAGAACGAGTAAAAATGGATAACGTAAGTAGTGAGAACAAATGGAATAAAATGAGTGATACTTGTTGTTTTTGTTTTTGGCGTGAGTTATACTTGTCCTAAGTGACTAGTATATATGTATTTTATACAGTACCGTAAAGTATTTAAATGAGATTACTCATTACGCGTTATTTGTGATAGGTGTTGATTTAACCGGGCATCCGTTTCGTCGTCAGTGATCATCCCTCGAACTACCGACTACTTAAGATATAAGGTGTGAATTTATAGCCTCGCATATACTTATTTCAAATTGTTTTACCCGCGAGGGAAATGCATGCTAGTTTTTAAAAGGAACGTATATCATGAATGATTGTTAGACCCGAAAGTTGCCTTAGAAATTGTGTTGAGTACCAAAGTTGCAAAAGTCCCTAAAATCATGAACTATTAACTATTGTCCTGCCCTCGAGTAGGGGGAAATAGCCGCTTATGCAATTTGTAGTACTACGGGGTTAACGACCCAATGCTAGCCGAGAAGCTGTACTTTTAGTAAGTTCTGCGGTAGATTATTTTGTATGAGAAATAAGGTATAATTGCAACTGATGCCTTTAGAAGGGGCACTGCTTTCATCTGAATCACGCCGGTATTTATTACGCGGGTGATTGAGTTAACGGATTAGTGTCATGAGCTTAAACACAATTGTCAGTATCCTGATTATAGTTTGTTTGATCGACAAGACTATAAATGATCACGAATGGTTTTTATTATATATACGTTCAAATGGATTGTAAAACCTATGAATTCCACTCAACGTTTTCGTTGACCAAATTTTTGGCATGTGTTTCAGGTAACCGCTGAGGTGTAGGATGGAGCATGCATGGGATGGATGTTGTGTGTACGGCTTGGTGTCCGCTTGTTTTTTCCCTCCTTTTCTACTTAAACAATTTTTAAGTTTAATGTTATGTTGTTGTAAAACTGAAGTTTTGGGTTGAGATTCATGGGGACCGAAAACGCTAAACTCTGTGTACTATTTGGGGTTGGGAAAAACCGTGGACATGTATCATCTAACAATTTTAATTTCAAGTTTTAAGTTGACGTCTTTTTAGCGTCGTTTGATATATCTTGTGTGCAATGAATACGGTGTAGCACCCATTGTTGTAGTTCCGCTGCGCATAGCATTTGTGGGGGTGTTACAGATTGGTAATCAGAGCCACGAGTTATAGAGAACTAGGTCGTTTTTGAAAATCCTAAACTATAACTTTTGGTGTCGTAAGAAAGGGTCCAAGCACACACAACTATCCTGCATGGCTCCGGTAAGATTTATTGTTGTATTTATGGCATTTGACGTATACTTTTGAGTAAAGTATATATGTGGGTAATTATTACGTAAGTATGGAATTACTATATGTAGACGTTGAATTTTACGTGAAATATCCGACATCGTAATTTTCATATTAATCATGCGTGAGCATCATATTATTACATTTCGGGCATATGTACCACCTTTGCATTGCATTTGCATGCATATATTTATAATTATTGTATAATTACTTATGTACCCTCCGAAATTCGCTGTTATTGCAGGAATGGCCGAGGTACCGCCTAACGATAACGGAAACGATTACGTCGTAGGTCGCGAAGGGGGAAGTGTTGGAACAGCAGCTGAAGGACAAGCTGAGACGAACGATGTACAAGCCCAGGACCCCGACTCAAGGAGAACTACTTGCCCCACGCCTATGCGTACTTCCCATCTGGTTGGTGTACCAGATATCCCCAGAAGAGCCGAAGGTGCAATGAGCGCAAATTCTCTTCATCAAGGCATCCCAAGAATTTGCTGTCCCGGACCGAGGATTTATCATGACGTACGACGGACTGTGAGAGGTTTGGAAGGATCGATGTGCATGAGGTATGTAGTGGAATCGAGGGTGGTCAGTAGGTTCGACGAGAATGATAAGGCGGATGAAAGACTGTTGGAAAGGACGGCAAGGATTGAGTATGACGGGAATGTGAACAAAAGTGACATCAACAGTTTAAGATCAATGGTTGCGAATTTAAGTGCTAGTCTTGACCGTGTTAGGGAGGATCAGGTGAGGTTGTCGAGGATGCAGAGTTGGGAGCATCGTGTGAGGGATTCATTTCCCCCGGATTGGAGATTCGTGGACAATTTGGAGATGGAGGCGAACGACTTCATGATTCAGCCGCCTACTAGAGGTGCTTGTATTTCGGTGGGGAATCAGGTAGCGATTGAGTGTGGATCCACGTCAGGGACGAAAAAGGAAACGGAATGTGAGCCGGATGAGAAAGGAAAAAGGAAAGTGGATGATGTGGATGAGGACATTAGTGATGAGGAAACCGAGGAAGACAACGACGAGCCGCCATCCAAGAGGCCGTGTGGATCACCACATGCCTAGTTACTTGTTTTGTATTTTCTTTGATCATTGTAATAGAACTATTTTGGACCTTTGTATGATGGTATTATGACGAGAAACTCAAGTACTTGATGTTTTGTGGTGAACGATTGTAGTGGCAATACTTGTCACGATTTTGGTTAATTATCAATACAATCTATGTTACCTTTCATGATCTGTGATATGTCTTAAATTTGATCTTTTGTGGTGTGAATTGATGAATATTAGTAACTCCGTAGTGATGTGTCGTTGTATGTATTTTATGTCTGGGAAACTTGATATGAATACTTACATTGTTTTTCTATTTTCCTTGTCTTGCAGAAAGAGATATTCGATAACACCATGCCTCCAAAGTTGACCGCCGATCGTGTTAACACCATGATTCAGGAAGCTATAGCAAATGCGTTGGAAGCGGACCGAGCTGGGAGAAATCAGGACCAGGGAAGGAACGCGGGGAGACAGCAAGCCCCGAGAGTGTGTACCTATTCTAGCTTTATGAAGTGCGGTCCCACGCAGTTCCGTGGAACGGGTGGAGCTTTAGAACTTAGACGATGGTTGGAAAAAGTTGAAAGTACGTTTGAAATCAGTGGTTGTGCAGAAGCGGATAAAGTAAAATTTGCAGCTGCTACGTTTCTCGATGATGCGTTAAGTTGGTGGAATACCCAGGTAGCTACGGTTGGATTGGCTGTAGCGAATGCAAGGACGTGGAATGCGACCAAAGCGTTGTTGACTAAGAAGTTTTGCCCAGAGGAGGAATTGGGGCAATTGGAGGACGAATTGAGGCACTTGACCTTGAAGAACAACGATATAGCTGCTTACACCAGGAGATTCAATGAGTTAAGTCTTTTGTGTCCGGACATATTTGCCAATGATGCCAAGAAAATGAAGCAGTATATTAAGGGTTTATCTAGCAACATCAAAGGTGAAACAACTTCGTCAAAACCTGGAACGTTTGATGAAGCGGTTCAAATGGCACACGCTTTGATGGACGTTAAGCTTCAGGACAAGCAGAACTACATTGCTGAAGGCAACAAAAGGAAATGGGAAGCGGCACAAAGTAATCAATCCCAAGGCCAGAACCGAGGTGGAAATCGAAACAACCATGGGCCGAACCGTAATCAGCAGTTTAATCAGAGAAGGAACGAAGGGATGAGGGCCGTGACGAACCCTAGAGGTGTGAAAGTGAATCCCCATTGTGGAAAGTGCAACTTGTATCACGTTGGAAATTGCCCGCCGGCATGCGGCAAGTGTGGAAAGGCAGGTCATAGGACTTCTGGTTGTCGAACGGGAGGAGTAGCCACTGGGGCTAATGCTATTAGGATGAGGGGATGTTATAGTTGTGGAGAAAGGGGTCATGTGCAAGCGAATTGCCCGAAGGCAGGAAACAGGCGGGGAGGTAATAATGCGGCAGCTGTGTATCAAGTGGGAAATGCTGATAAACCACAAGGTCCCAATGTGGTTACCGGTACGTTTTTGCTAGACGCTTGTTATGCTAGTATTTTATTTGATTCTGGCTCCGACAAGAGTTTTGTAGACGTTAGATTTAGTCGTCATATTGATAGAGAACCGGTGTTGTTAACGACTAGTTATAATGTTGAATTAGCCGATGGAAAAATTGTTAGCACGAATTCTATACTGAAAGGGTGTACCTTGAAGTTAGGAAATTACGCTTTTAAAATCGACTTGATGCCTATAGAGCTAGGATCGTTTGACGTGATTGTGGGAATGGATTGGCTAATGGCGCATAGTGCTACGATCGTCTGTGGTGAGAGATTGGTTCAGATTCCGCTGAGGAATAGGGTTTTGACGGTAAAGGGAGACGAATGCACTTCTCGTTTGAAGGT
This sequence comes from Glebionis coronaria, assembly GCA_025667525.1. Lineage (NCBI taxonomy): Eukaryota > Viridiplantae > Streptophyta > Magnoliopsida > Asterales > Asteraceae > Glebionis > Glebionis coronaria. Next base: position 51,001,458 of record CM046879.1, on the reverse strand, counting down.
GATTTCGTGTTTGAAAATGATGAAGTACGTAGAGAGCGGATGCGATGTGTTTTTGGCACAGGTTTCGAGCGATGGTGATGTAGAGGCGAGGATTGAAGAGGTACCAGTTATTTGCGAGTATCCGGACGTTTTTCCAGACGAGTTGCCAGGTTTACCGCCTACCCGTGAGGTCGAGTTTCGAATTGATTTAGTGCCAGGAGCTGCGCCGGTTGCACGTGCACCTTATCGCTTAGCACCATCTGAGTTAAAGGAGTTATCGGATCAATTGAAGGAATTGATGGACAAAGGATTTATCAGGCCGAGCTCATCACCTTGGGGAGCGCCAGTGTTGTTCGTAAAGAAGAAGGATGGTTCGTTTAGGATGTGTATCGACTATAGGGAACTCAATAAGCTGACGGTTAAGAATCGGTACCCATTGCCGAGGATTGATGATTTGTTCGATCAATTGCAAGGTTCCAGTGTATACTCAAAGATCGATTTAAGATCAGGGTATCATCAACTGCGTGTAAGAGAGGAGGACATTCCTGTAACTGCCTTTCGTACGCGGTATGGACACTTTGAATTTCGAGTGATGCCGTTTGGGTTGACGAACGCGCCTGCTGTATTCATGGATCTTATGAATCGCGTGTGCAAGCCGTATCTAGATAAGTTTGTTATTGTTTTCATCGATGATATACTTATTTACTCTAAGAATAAGGAGGAGCACGAGAAGCACCTAAGAAAGATTTTGGAGTTGTTAAGGAAGGAGAAGCTGTATGCAAAATTCTCTAAGTGCGAGTTTTGGTTGGAATCAGTGCAGTTTCTAGGTCATGTGATTGATAGTGAGGGAGTTCGTGTAGATCCTGCTAAGATAGAAGCGATCAGGGAATGGTCAGCACCGACGACGCCGACTGAAGTTCGACAATTTCTGGGTTTAGCGGGGTATTATCGAAGGTTTATCGAAGGATTTTCGTTGATTGCAAAACCATTGACGCGGCTTACCGAAAAGAATAGGGTGTATGAATGGGGAAAAGAGGAAGAGCTTGCTTTCGAAACGCTCAAGGATAAGTTATGTTCCGCACCGATTTTATCATTGCCTGAAGGAACCGAAGACTTCGTGGTGTATTGTGATGCGTCTCGTAAAGGTTATGGAGCGGTATTAATGCAACGTGAAAAGGTGATAGCTTACGCGTCGAGGCAATTAAGGAAGAATGAGGAGAACTACACGACGCACGATTTGGAATTAGGAGCGGTAGTTTTTGCGTTAAAGTTGTGGAGACACTATCTGTATGGGACAAAGTGTGTTGTATTCACTGACCACAAGAGTTTGCAGCACATTTTAGATCAAAAGGAGTTGAATATGCGACAAAGACGATGGGTTGAACTACTAAGTGATTATGACTGCGAAATTCGCTACCACCCTGGGAAGGCGAATGTTGTAGCGGATGCATTGAGTAGGAAGGAACGGGAGAAACCTTTGAGGGTTAGAGCGTTAGTGATGAGTGAGAGCGTTGACTTAACCGAAACCATACTGAAGGCTCAGGAGAGAGGTTTAATGAAAGGGAATGTTGAAGCCGAAAATTTGGGACGAATGTTGAAACCTCTTTTCGTGATTAGGTCAGACGGACTAAGATATTTTGAGAATCGGATTTGGTTACCACTGTGTTCATCTGAGGAAGGAAAGCCTGGAGTTCGAGAATTGGTTATGAATGAGTCGCATAAGTCGAAGTATTCGATACATCCTGGATCGGATAAGATGTACCACGACCTGAAGAAAGTTTATTGGTGGCCGAATATGAAGGCAGATATTGCTCGTTACGTTAGTAAGTGTTTGACTTGCGCGAAGGTTCAGGCAGAACATAAGAAACCATCTGGATTGTTGGTACAACCGGAAATCCCAGAATGGAAATGGGAGAAAATCGCAATGGATTTCGTGACGGGTTTACCTAGGACTCCTAGTGGAAGCGATATGATATGGGTAATTGTGGACAGGTTGACGAAATCTGCTCATTTCTTACCTATGAAGAAGACGGACAGCATGGAAAGACTCGCCAGCGTGTACGTGAAGGAGATCGTCTGTAGACATGGAGTACCGTTATCGATCATTTCGGATCGCGACAGTAGATTTACGTCGGAATTTTGGAAATCGCTTCAACGTGCGATGGGCACTGAATTGAGTTTAAGCACGGCTTATCACCCGGAAACTGACGGCCAGAGTGAACGAACGATTCAAACGATGGAGGACATGCTCCGAGCGTGCGTGATTGATTTTGGGGGAAGTTGGGAACGCCACTTGCCTCTGGTGGAATTTTCGTACAATAATAGTTATCACGCGAGTATCAAAGCAGCACCGTTCGAAGCATTGTATGGAAGGAAGTGTAGATCGCCTGTGTGTTGGAGTGAAGTAGGGGAAAGTCAATTGACTGGACCCGAAATGGTTTTAGAAATGACAGAGAAGATCGTGCAAATCAAGAACCGACTACTTGCTGCGAGAAGCCGACAGAAGAGTTATGCTGATAACCGAAGGAAACCGTTGGAGTTTGAAGTTGGAGATATGGTGATGCTCAAGGTATCGCCGTGGAAGGGTGTAATTCGTTTTGGAAACAAAGGAAAGTTGAGTCCGAGGTATATTGGACCGTTTAAGATCGTTGAACGAATTGGACCAGTAGCGTACAAGTTAGAATTGCCGACTGAGCTTAGTGCTATTCATGACACGTTTCACGTATCGAACCTGAAGAAGAGTTTGGCGGACAAGGAATTGGTGATTCCTTTGGACAAGATTCGACTAGACGACAAAATGCACTTTGTGGAAGAACCTGTGGAAATTATGGACCGGGAGGTCAAGCGGTTGAAGCGTAGTAGGATTCCCATTGTGAAGGTCCGATGGAATTCTAAGCGTGGACCGGAATACACCTGGGAACGTGAGGACTTTTTCAAGGAAAGGTATCCTCATCTGTTCCAGTAAGACGAAATGTGAGTACAAGAAGAGGCGAGCGTCGGGACGTCGCTCTCTTTAAGGAGGGGTGGATGTGACACCCTAGAATCGAGGTCATTAACGATACCCTAAATTACGCTAATTTTTGAAATTTTTAATAAATTTTAATTCCTATAATTATAAGTATTTTGGTTAAAGCCGATGTTCGAGGTTATAATTTTTACGATTGACGTTTTAAGAAGGACGATGACGATTACGATCCCGAGGGATGCCCAATTTTATATAATTTTTGACGATTTATCGATAATGTAATTTTTCGAGAATTTTATTTACGGTTCGTGTTAAGTTGAGTCGGGTGAGTTTTATAGCCTTCCGAGTACATTTAAAGTATCCCAAAAATATTTTGGAGCGTTCGGGAAGATTTCCGACTCCCGTAAAATTTTCAAAATTGACAAATGAGTCGAAACCGCAAAGTTTTGAGGACGTTTTCTATTTAAGGACAAAAGAAGCTAGAAATTGCCATTTGGTCCCTCCTAACCCACCAAAAGGCCAAAATTGAAACACACACAAACACATACAACACTTGCACCAAAAAAATCAAACTCTCTCCCTCCTCTCTCTCTAAAGCCGACGGACACCCCCAAGAACACCAAAAATTCACCAAAAATCTTTTTCCACTTGATTTTTCAAAAATCTAAGGTTAGACCACATCTAGTTTGGTCATTCCCCACATGTTCATGTGCTCAAATCCCACATGCATTAACAAAAATTTTCCAAGATTTTTCCATATGATCCAAATTCGTTTTTGTGGCTAAATGAGCTAATGCATGTTGATTTTAAGTGTTATGGAAGTATAAACACCAAGAAAACCCACCAAAATTAATTTGGTTGTGGTGATTGGGTCACCCAAACCCCACGGCAAAGGGGGTGTTTGGGGAGCCATGGTGGTTGTTGATTTTGCATGTTATTCTTGTGTTTGGTTTAATGTTTTAGGATGATTTACATAGGTTATACTAGTTGCATGTTCATTTCTTTGAGTTTTTGAATTTGAGATTGGTTGATCAATAGGGGTAGGACTGAAATTTGATGTTAGGATATGTTTGGGAAGGCTTAGGATGATGTTTAGTGGTGGTTAGAAGGCTTGGAATCGAGCCTAAGTGCGTTTTTGGTATGGTCATTTTTAGGCAGAAACATTTGGTCCATTTTATAAAAATTATTTTTTTTTCCAGGTCTTGAAAACTAAATGTAGTGATAGAGGGTTTTCCTAGCTTTAATTTGGTATAAGGTAGAGCCCGTGACTCAAAACGAGCTAAAAGTTATGACATTTTAAAGATCGGGTACCGGGAGACGAGGACTTTCATAATCCGAATTTGTGCAAAGTTTTAGTCAAATCCCGAGGGTCACAAGTATAAATTGGTAAATGGTCAAGGGTCAAAATTTGGTCCCTAACCTGTACAAATGAGTCTATATGTTGACTTATGAGTCAAAGAAGTCAAAGGTACTTTTCATATAGGTCAAAGAGGTCAAAATTGGTCGAAGCGCAATTTCAGCCCGTAAAATGTAGTCGTGGAAAAGAGTTGCGTAACGGGTCGTAAAAGTAAAAACTTTTATTGGGTTTAAAAACATGTTATCTACAGGTCTTATAGGATTTTTGGAAATTTTGTCAAATTTTATAAGTGTGGTTTAATAAGGTAAAACAGCCCGTACTTTAGTCAAGTACCGGCGAGAACGAGTAAAAATGGATAACGTAAGTAGTGAGAACAAATGGAATAAAATGAGTGATACTTGTTGTTTTTGTTTTTGGCGTGAGTTATACTTGTCCTAAGTGACTAGTATATATGTATTTTATACAGTACCGTAAAGTATTTAAATGAGATTACTCATTACGCGTTATTTGTGATAGGTGTTGATTTAACCGGGCATCCGTTTCGTCGTCAGTGATCATCCCTCGAACTACCGACTACTTAAGATATAAGGTGTGAATTTATAGCCTCGCATATACTTATTTCAAATTGTTTTACCCGCGAGGGAAATGCATGCTAGTTTTTAAAAGGAACGTATATCATGAATGATTGTTAGACCCGAAAGTTGCCTTAGAAATTGTGTTGAGTACCAAAGTTGCAAAAGTCCCTAAAATCATGAACTATTAACTATTGTCCTGCCCTCGAGTAGGGGGAAATAGCCGCTTATGCAATTTGTAGTACTACGGGGTTAACGACCCAATGCTAGCCGAGAAGCTGTACTTTTAGTAAGTTCTGCGGTAGATTATTTTGTATGAGAAATAAGGTATAATTGCAACTGATGCCTTTAGAAGGGGCACTGGTTTCATCTGAATCACGCCGGTATTTATTACGCGGGTGATTGAGTTAACGGATTAGTGTCATGAGCTTAAACACAATTGTCAGTATCCTGATTATAGTTTGTTTGATCGACAAGACTATAAATGATCACGAATGGTTTTTATTATATATACGTTCAAATGGATTGTAAAACCTATGAATTCCACTCAACGTTTTCGTTGACCAAATTTTTGGCATGTGTTTCAGGTAACCGCTGAGGTGTAGGATGGAGCATGCATGGGATGGATGTTGTGTGTACGGCTTGGTGTCCGCTTGTTTTTTCCCTCCTTTTCTACTTAAACAATTTTTAAGTTTAATGTTATGTTGTTGTAAAACTGAAGTTTTGGGTTGAGATTCATGGGGACCGAAAACGCTAAACTCTGTGTACTATTTGGGGTTGGGAAAAACCGTGGGCATGTATCATCTAACAATTTTAATTTCAAGTTTTAAGTTGACGTCTTTTTAGCGTCGTTTGATATATCTTGTGTGCAATGAATACGGTGTAGCACCCATTGTTGTAGTTCCGCTGCACATAGCAATTGTGGGGGTGTTACAGTATGTCAGGCATCCAGATATGAACATAGCTGCATTATTATGTGATACTGCTTCTATCAAAGTTTTTCCTGGGATTATGGAACATTCCGATAGAATTCTGGTTGAATAGTCATAAAAATTTTAGTGAGAACTATTAGCAATTTCTGCGGTAGCAGTCAATTGAGTTCTATAAAAGTTTGTACTTCGTTCACAGGCGTCGGTCAGGACCATCAGGTGATGGCCTTCACCTTCGCAGGCTTGTCTGAAATTTCTTTCTACTGAATTAGGGTGGCTCAAAAATGCTACTCTGTTCATCCGGGATATACATCTGGAAAGCTGCTCATATAATTTCTCCTATCTGAAAATCTGCATATCCGTGAGAAGACGATCTTACGTTCTTCTTTAGGATTTAGTAGATCGGAATGTGATCAATGAATATACTGACGATTTGTCTTAGAATTCATGGGAAAAGTTTTATTCATAATTTCGTAATATAGCTGAAGCATTTGGGAATTCAGAATCATAAGCTAAAATTTTTAAGAGACCATAACGTGTGTAAAAGTAGTCTTGGAACATGATGTTCTTTCTCCCACCACTGACGGTGTCATGATTGTGAGTTGTTCTGGAAAAATGTTCAAGACATCATAGGAGATCAGATAAACCTCTATACGTTGAATGAACATCGATTAAGAATGGTGATCTTGTAAAATTATTGGTGGTCGATACGTGATCTCATGTTACCGGCCTTCTTTCTGATAGACATAACACGGTGCACCTTCTGGTGGTGCGCTAGGGCGAAATAAGCCTCGTACGGCTAATTCTTGTAACAAATGTTGCAACTCTTTTAACTTAGCTGAAGCCCCGCAATAAGAGTTTTGGAACAGGTTCTATTCTTGAGACTAGCTCGATGTTAAATTTCTGTCTCGTGGTTAGGAAGGAATTTCTTGAATACTTTCTGAAATTATATCTGGAACTCTAGAATAATCTGCTGATCATGAATTTAAGGAATTTCAGAAGTGAATTAATAACAGGTAGGTAAAAGTCTTCGTAGCTATGGACTGATAGTCACGCGCTTGTAAGGCAGAAATAATTCGTACTGATTTTCTGACCGAAAGTATAATGAATATATTTGGGATTTAGTAAGACGGATCTCGTCGTTAACTGAAAATAAGGCTTTAATAAATATGGTGATACTGTTGAGTCCTTTCTGGCTGAGAGGTAGGTAAATACCTGACTTACATAAAGCTGACATAGGAATACGTGGAGTAACGTGGCGACTTCCACTGAGTGGGTTCGTCTGTAACCTCACATAATGATTACCGTGTGTTTAATCTGAATAATAATCTAGTGGTGGTGACTGAATTTTAATGATCTGATTCATGCGTGACATAATAGAACGGGTATACCCCTTTCTGAAGGGTACCCTGAATTTCTGAGGGCCTGGTTTAGAACATACTGGAGTTAGGAGTTCTGACTCGTACTCTGAGAAGATATTCGTATGACGTGTATAATGACTGGTGTCCTAGTGTCTTCTGAAACTATACTTGAGAATTGTGTCTTGACTGTTGTCTGGACATGTATTTTAATGGATGAACCTGGACAAGGCGGAAAATTTTTGGTAACTGCTAGGATTTGCGGACCGGTTAGACTACTGACCCCCTGTACTTCTGGTCACGTCCGTTCCGGAGTCCTGATGTTACTGACTAATTAATTATAAGCATGGTGGTTGTCAATACTGCTTTGTCTGTCAATTTACGGTCATTATCATGACCGTGATTCATGAAACTATTCCGACTGAAAGATTAGCTGAGTAACGTGTGACATCTAACTGATAAGGTAAGAGCATGGAATAGAATGGTAGTGTCTGATGGTTGAAATTTATTCTTGTCAAGAATTTCAAATTTATATTTTTCGTCCTTGTTCTGCAAAGTCTTCTTAGTATGAACGGCATTAGCATCTTGAGAGATTTCCAAAGTATCAGCAGCGTCAGCATCTGTGTGGTCTTCAGAGTGTTAGCAGCATCAGCATCTGGTAAAATCTTCAACTTACGAGCAGCATCAGCACCTGGTAGAATATCGACAAGTGGAAACGTCTAAGATGATTAAGGATCGATTAGCAATATCCATGGAGTAGGGTACCTGGAGTACTCCTAGACTACTGTACATGAGTACAAAATGAATAATGCAAATTGAGCATATCTGAGACACTATACATGGAGTACACATGAAATACTGTACATGGCACTGGTGGAATTTTATGGGATGATCGATACTGGTATCAATTGTCTCACATGATCAAAGAAATAAATTAATTTAAACGATAGTAGATTGAACTAAAATGAGTAACATGATAACCTGGTAATTCCTGCGTAGACTTAATGCTAGTTGTTTAGAGGCTGAAAAGTATGATTAAACGGAGTTTCATCAATGTTCAGTATAAGGACATGATTGATAAAGACCAGAACATGATTTATCATGAAATAGGATTTTACTGTAATTCTTCTGTATCTTAGCATGAAAACATCATCGCCTTGCTGAAAACGTAATCCTCATAAAGAGACATGAACTTAATCAGCATGAAAACGACATCCACTTGAGAGTACAAACTTAACTGATACAAAGAACATAGAAGAATAATCAACTAAGTTTTAACATCAACTGATGTGGGTAGTTATGGTTTAATCCACAGTATTCAAAGTAGGAAGCATGTGACTAGGTATGGGTGATTCTGTTTCGATCCATACTTGTCAAAATTTTCTGAGAACTGTCATGAATAGAAATGTACAATCTGGGACTAAATGTGGTTGGTTGTAGTCCAATTCATATTTGTCAAGATTTTATGAAACGTCATGATATCACAAAGGTGAACAACTATAGATCGGTTCACAAACAACATTAAACTGAAAAACATGAAATTTGATCTGAACATTGGTGAACGTATATGGGCTGGTTCACCAAGTAATATTCGACTGAAAACATGAATCTGTCAAGAGTAAGGATGAACGTCGTTGGGTCGGTTCACCTATACAAAAATCTGAACGAGCAAGGGTGAACGCTTATGGGTCGGTTCACCAAAATAAAAATTCGCAGAAAAGCACATGCGACTAAATATGGAAAGTCCTGTACCAACCTTTTACTTAGTAAAAAACTTTAAGAAAATGACTGATAATTGAAGAAAACTGACTAATAAATGCATGAGACACATGAAAGATAACAACGCCAAGATATGGGAAGTTCCTGGTGACTACCCACTAGTCACAGGTCAAGTTTTAGAGCCTACAGGTCGAACCTATAACTCTGATACCATAATTGTAACACCCCACTTGGATAAGTGGACCGTTACGTGTATTTATGGCGTGTCATCAAAGCATAAGGTAAATATCCTAAAACATTAACTGACCATAAAGGAAATACCGGAATCAAACATCGGTAATCCAAACATAAGCCCAAAACATGAAAAAAAAAAATACTAAAAGAAAGGACTAAACAATGTCCAAATAAGCAGAATAATGTAAGTACATAAAGTAAGAAGTCTGGATAGCTCCCATCCAAATGCACATGCTCTCATAATCCTAAGAGCGTCCTGGTGTACCTGCCGTTAGAACATGAAAGGGAACTACGGCTGAGCATAACGCTCAGTGAACGGATATAGAGCATGATAAGGAACTACTGAAATGAAATAGATGGTAAAATACTGGAGCTGTAAGACTGATAAGTAAAGTTGCAGCGGAAATCTGTGAATAATCGGTAAAGTCTGATTCGTAAATAATAAAGCTGAACTAATATCTGATAAATCTGAAAACATGCATTTACTGTATTTTAATTTGCCAGAGCTTATATAGGTCACGTGCTGTAACAACCGTGCATGAATAATTGGAGGGGTGACCTCGTCATGCTGTAGAGGGGTGACCTCTAAATAACTGTGCTGGGTGGAGGGATCAGCTCCAATGTGAAGGATGTAGAGCACACACCACATTCACCCTGATAACTTGTAACACTTATAAGCCTAGGATGCATCCATACGCCCCACTAATAATACTGATAAAATGGCCAAGCTGAGCTGAGTGGGACGATGCAGGATATCACTCTCCTGCATGTGAGTCACGACACCGGTGCCTCTAGTGCCGTGGTTATGGTACCTCCGTAACTAGTACATAAACTGGTCGTGCTTGTATATAATGCTCAGGCAATTTATTTTATTATTAACATGATTACTGATAAGCTTAAACATATACTGGGGAAAACATTTGGCTGAAAATGGGAAATCCTAATCATGCATAGAAAGGAAGTCCTTACTGAAAAGAACGGAAATCCGTACCTTATGTCTGGTAATGAAATAAGACTGAAAGCTGAAAGATCTATTCCGACTTCATGGTTACTACATAAATAACGGACGCGAATGAATTAACTGATTACTATTTACTATTACTGATTCTCATCTGTTCTTAGTTTAATTTATTTTATTCTTGTATTTCTGTTTATGTATAAGTCTGATTAATCTTATTGTCTAGTGTATTTCTGATAAACCCGACTGTTCTTAAATATTCACTGAATAGCGTACATCATGTATTTCTGATTACTGTATAATATATGGTATTCTGATTACGGTATTAAACTGTATTCTGTCATTATTACTGATTCTTGAAGTATTGTAATTCTGATGGTCTTTAATTAGTTACTGAGAGTACTGTAATACTTATTCTAATATTTACGATACTCCTAAAAATAATAACCTGCTATAATATAGGTTTCTAAATTTAGAAAGATTTTCAAATGAATAAAATCATTTAATAATATTATACCCTTTAATTTTACAAAACCAATATAATAATTTTAATCTAATGAATAAATCATTAAAACATTTGTTTAAACAAAAATGATTAAAAAGGTATAATCAAAATCTTCATTTTTATAATTCTAAAATAGCCCCGAGCCTACCGAGATACCCCTTCTCGGTCACACTAAAACAAGCCAACAAAATATAAAATCCAAAACTGGATTAGCGACAGAAATTCCTGTCGCTAACTATTGCTAACTGTCGCTAAAAGGTTGTGGTCAAAACTGTCCCAAATCTGACATGACAACTGCGACAGAATATTTCGTCGCTAAACTGTCACAATTTCAGAATTAAACCTTATTATTTTCTGTTTAATATTTACCCACTGCTCCCTTAACATATTCCAACTGTTATCTATCGGTTCCCACTGCTAGTTTTACTGTTTCCACTGCTTGTTTTTCTGACAGACCCAAACAGCCCCTTATTTCAGGTTAGTCCAAAACACCCCTGTTACGAACCAAACAGCCCTGATGGGTTTTCTGTGTTGCGTTTGATCAAATAAAGGTACCACGTCACCCTTGTTTTGGGTTCACGGTTCTCGGTCGGCCAGTGAAAACCACACCGAGCCTTGGTGTCTTGGTGTTCGTGAATACAGTAAAAACACGACACCCTCATGATTCAATCTTTTTTTTTAACATAAACTTGAAATCAAAAAAAGTAAAAAATACTTATTGTTATTTGATTTGTACGGATGAAGAACATACACAAATTAAAGCTGCGACCTAATTCCCGAATCCTTTTGTTTTTGTCTTTTGTGTCGGTAGTAACCCAAGAAACCCTAATCGTTTCTTATCTTTTTTTTTGCGTTCTGGTTTGACTACAAGAGGGAACTCCCGACCCTTTTTTTTTTGCACTAAATGGGCTTAGCCCAATTTATTTTTTTTTCTTTTTGCAATAAACCAAACCGCCCCTTTATTATATAAAATTTCATTTTTTTTAATATTCACGTATTAATTTTCGTGTTTTATTTTTGTCTGTTAATTAATACATAAATAGTTTATTTAAAACTAAACTGCGTATTTAATCTTTTGATTTAAAATACGGGTTTTACAATATGCGAAAGTACAATAGGGGTTGAATAGACAATGTGTGTGTGGTGGTATCCTCACTAACGAACAATATCAATCCTAACGATTTAATACGTTCGACGATTAAGTCAACATGAGTTTATAACTCGAGCGCTTTCTATCGTATATGGAAGAAAGAATTGTTTGTGAATATATAAGCATTGAGTGCATAAACTTAATTCTCTCTTTTACAATGAATCCTATTTATAGACTTAAAGCTAGGTACGAGACAAAGAATTGCCATATGCAATTCTTATCTTATCTGAGGTACAAAGTACATACTTGTCATATACCTATACTAGATATAAGGACAAAGTCCTTTACAAGCTCAATACCCTTGTCTAACCTAAACGGTAAGTCATGATAAGTGTGTGTGTACTACATCTTATCTACTTCAAACTTATCCCGTCTTTTTCTTTAGTCTTCAAGACTTCATTGTTCCTTCAGGGAGATCGTATCCTCACTACAACATATGATGTAGTTTGGTATCTCAAAGTATTAATCAACCAACTAAGAGATGAGCTCAATTGCACATACTAAACATGATATAGGGCCTACTAACCGTATTATTTGTAAACAATGTAAATCATGCTTGATACTTTACGCTACTACTAACTAACTCTACAACTCCTATGTGAGTCAAGTATCCAAGACCATGAACGTTTGTGAGGGTGAAAGAATAGCATCACATACCATAAATAAATGTCAAGGCAAGTATGCCAAGAGAAATCACATAGTCAAGTAATGATCAAAAGGGCGCGTGGAAGGATGAAAACGTACCTTAGCCGCAAAGTGCATCCCGTGTCTTCTATGGACTAATGCAACACCCGAACTTGACCAAAGTGGATACTAGATCTTCAAGGACTGGTATCACTATCACTTATCTTGATGTCATCATCCTTTGATGTTGCAGATCAAAAGCGGACGAGTCTTCAACAAGTGTAAGTGACTCAATCCACAATCAAATTAATGATTAGTCTTCATGAGTACCTACACAAAGCAAGATACAAAATAGTAGATAATTTTAAGAGCAAATCTAAATGAATAAAAGATACTAATAAGAGCATAATCACCATGATATGATATAGCAATATATTTAAGGTCTATGTTTAAAGAAAAAAAATAGTTTTGACCAAAATGAAACTTTAGAACAACTGACCCTTCTAATTAGTAGAGATAATAGATCGATCCAAGCTTCAAAGTACAATATACTTCAAAGATCTTGTGTGACCATCACTCTAATACCAATTGTAGAAACTAGAAGAGGAGGGGGTGAATAGTTTCTATGATTAAGCTCCTAATTTAAAATATATAACTTAGGTTTGTACCAAAATTACCTTCTACTTTAAAACTAGTTTCATAGTTGTTAAGTCAAGTTTCAAACCAATTGCTATATCTAGTGTTTATGAAATTGCTATGGATGAATGTAAATATAAGTAAGTAAAGAGTAAGGAAAGTAAAAACCTAAGGTAAAACACCAAGATTTATAGTGGTTCGGTAACGAAACTTTTTCTTTGTTACTACTCCACTCCTCGAGTACACCTTAATAGAGATTTACACTATATTCACAAGCTCTCTTCTTGGCAGAGAAAACCTTACAACGTCACTTACATTGTGTTAATGCAATGATGCCTAAAAACGTTACTTGCCTTTTTCGGTCTCGCTTTGTTTTGATTACGACAATATGTAAAAACAATCATTTACAAAAACAACGAAAAACAAATTATTGAGTTCAAGTATTTTTCATTTCAACCATTATCACTTAAGGTATGAACAAACAAGTAATCATCCTAAGTAAAGTGATCAAGGTTTAATCTTTTCTTAAAACTCACTTTTTATTAAGTGTGACAAGTTTTTTTATTAAACTTTCTTTTTAAGAAAATGTTTTATTAAATTAATTATTTGAAAATTTGAAATTTGAAAATGGCATATTCTATCTTGGTTTGGAATATCCTTTCAGGATATTTTAATCCCCAGATTCGAACCAGTCCACTAAAAGACAAAAGGGAGCGGAGTCTACGCACGTGGTTCCTTAGCAGCTATAGTGGTTCCTTATCGATAAGGAACCGCGGGCTCCAATAAGGAACCGCGGGTAGATATAGCCGTTGGATGTTTGTCTTATAAATAGTGGACCATTCTCAGACTTTCAACTCACATCTTTTGCACATACATTTCCAGATTCTTTCATACTTCTTAAATCACTCAAATCCTTGATCATTTGTTTGATTACTACTTGTTTAGAAGTGAATCTTTCTCCTCTCATCTTTTCCTCTCAAAGTGTAAAGAGAAGAACACTATCATCCTTGAAGTGTTGTGTCTACCTCAAAGATCCATTGAAGATCCAAACTTATTTATTCATTGTTGTGTCATTGTTATGAAGATCCAAGTATTTGTGTCTATTTGTAAGTTGTGTATGTATTAAGGTTAATACTTGGTCCTTAAAGTATATTGGTGTAGATTGGTCCTAGCTAAGATTAGGGCTCGACTTTTAGCTTAGAGTCGGAAATTGGTTAAGCGACGTTGTGTACGGTTTCTCCACCTTAAGGAGCTTGTTGATTAGTGAATTCTCGATTAAGGAGTACTCGAGGAGTGGAGTAGGAACGAGGAGTGAGCTTTATTACCGAACCACTATAAATCCTTGGTGTTTGGTTTGATCTTTCCTTCCCTTATCTCTTTACATTCATTAAACTTTATACTTGTGATTATTAGTTTAGTTGCACTATACCCTGTTCATATTGTGTATAAGAAGGTTTCACATTAATACTCAAGCCTAAGTTTTTGAAAATGATTTTTAAAAACCAATCTTTAACAAGTAAATTTAAGAAACTATTCAACCCCCCCTTCTAGTTTCTATAGTTGGTAACAGAGCGTTGTTGCTCAAGCCTTTTTAAAATATATTGTATTTTAAAACTTGAATCGATCTATGGATTACAACAAGTATCTAGAAGGTCAATCCATGCAAAGACCACCTCTTTTTGAAACTGATAGTTTTATTTATTGGAAAAATAGATTTGAGACTTATGTGAAATCAAAAGATTTATATATTTGGCATGTTATTACCAATGGTGATTTTTTGCCATATAAATATAATGAAGTTTCTAAAAGCAAAGAGATAGTCACTTTTGACAAAGCTAATGATGATACTAAAAGGAAACTTGCTAAAAATAATGAGACTAAAATGGTGATTTATAATGCTTTACCAAAGAAAGAGTACAAAAGGATTTTTATGTGTGAAACCGCTAAAGATATTTGGAACACTCTTTTAGTAACCCACCAAGGTAATAGCCAAGTCAAAGAAAGTAAAATCGATCTTCTTGTTCAACAATATGAACAATTTGTCATCTTAGAAGATGAAACTATTGATAGTGCATTTGCTAGATTTAACAATATTATTACTAGTCTAAAAGCACTTGATGAAGGTTTTTCTAGCAAGAACAATGTTAGGAAATTTCTTAGGGCGTTGCATCCAAAATAGAAAGCTAAAGTCACGGCGACTGAAGAATCAAAGGATCTCGCCAAATTATCACTCGATGAACTCATTGGTAACTTGAAGGTTCATGAGATGATAATTTTGAAGGACTCGGAAATGGTGAAAACTAAGAGTGAAAGAAAGTCTCTTGCAGTCAAGGCCAAGACGGCGCAAAGTGACCATGAAAGCTCCTCGGATAGTGATGATGAGGAATATGCCATGGTGGTTAGAGACTTTAAGAATTTCTTCAAAAGACGAGGTCAATACGTGAGGCAACCAAACAACGAAAAGAAACCCTTCTCCAAAAACTGATTTACCAAAGATGATAAAGGTGATAGGAAATGCTTTAGATGTGGTGATCCGAATCATTTCATCGGTGATTGTTCTAAGCCTTCACGCGACAAGAACCACACGGTCTTCGTTGGAGGTTAGTGAGATAAGAGAGAAATTGGAAGGCCAATACAATAACTTACATAAGCTTAGTCTTAAATTCATTGAAAAGAACAAAGTGCTAAAATCAACTAGAACTAAGCTTGAGAATGAGATTAGTGAGCTAAGAGAGAAATTAGCTAAGCTTGAGAAAAACAAAGAAGTTGATCTAGGTTGTTTAAAATGTGATAACCTTAGACAAGAGAATGAAAATCTCAAGAGCACCTCCATTAGACTTGAAAAGTTAATGAGATGTATTAACGCTCTTGATGATATGTTAAACAAACAAATTCATTCTAAGGAAAGACTTGGGTTAGGATATAACACAAATGAAGCATCAACTAGTGAACCAAAACAAGTTAGGTTTTCAGAAAAATGCACCCCTGTACGCGGTTCTCCAGCATATGGTGCGGTTCCTTATTGCTATGGAACCGCAGGTGGAGCTAAAGAACCGCAGACAGAAGAAGGTTTTTCTGAAAATCCTGAACTTTCTGAAAAGTCTATTTTAGGTGAAGGACCAAAACATATTCTTATTAACAAGGTCAAAGTACCTATTATTGAAAAGCTTACTCTAGATAAATTCTACAAGCCCGTGAGTAAACCTCTAATGGGAACTAGAAACTTATCTAGACAAACATCTACTCCTCCAAGAGTACGAAATGAGTCTAAACCTAGAAGTAGAACACCTACACCAAAAAGAGACGATCAAGCTAAATCACGACCTAGAAGTAAAACTCCAACACCTAGGAGGAATAACAATAATTCTAGATCAAGATCAAAGACACCTAGGAGAAACTATGGACAACAAAATGGCCATATGAATTGGAATAATTTTCAACAACAATACTTTTCCCCATGGGGAATGCCTCCTTCATTCATGCATCCCAACCAAATGCAAGGGATGTTTAGAACTAACAACTTTGGACCCATGAGATATTAGGGACCAAATGTTTGATCTTGTGTGTTGTTACCTAGATATGCTTGGGAATTGATTTAGAGCCCGACGAGTAGATTAAAGATAGTGGTTGTTCTAAACACATGACGAGTAATCGAAGTTTATTCTCACACTACAAAGCATATGATGGAGGTAACGTTACATTCACAAGTAGTCGACGTGGTAATATCATTGGCAAAGCTACGGTCTCTCTTGACTCAATGGCTATCGAAAACGTATAACACGTAGATAACTTAGGTTTTAACCTTCTAAGTATAGGTCAAATTTGTGACAATAAGTGTAAGGTCATCTTTTCGGAATATGGCAGTGAAATCGTAAAAGATGGAAAGGTCATTGGAAAAGGTGTTAGAAAGCATGGGCTTTATGTCATGAAGGTCAATAGGAAGTCAAATGACAACTTATGTCTAACGAATTTAGATGATAGTTCTACTCTTTGGCATAGGAGATTAGGTCACGCTAATATGCTTCTAATTTAATCTTTAGTCTCTAAGGAGTTGGTAAGACATCTCCCCAAGATGAATTTTGATAGTCACTTTTGTGATGCTTGCAAAATTGGAAAGCAAGTTCACTCAAGTTACAAAGCCAAGAATTTGGTTTCGACCTCTCGGTGCTTAGAGCTCCTACATATGTATCTCTTTGGACCTTCAACCATACGGAGTTATACAGGTAACCTTTATACCCTAGTTATAGTTGATGACTATTCTAGATTCACTTGGACTAGATTTTTGGCGTCTAAGAATGAAGCTTTCGATCACTTCGAAACCTTTAGTCGAAGAATTTAAAATCAACTAGGATGTTCAATTGTCTCTATTAGGACGGATCATGGTAGGGAATTTGATAATGAAGTGCAATTCACTGCCTTTTCTGAAGCTCATGGTATTACCCATAACTTCTCGGCTCCTCGCACTCTACAATCAAATGAGGTAGTTGAAAGGAAGAATAGGACCATCCAAGAGATGAGTAGGACGATGTTAAATGAGCAATATTTGCCTCAAAAATTTTGGTGCAATGCCGTGGACACATCGACCTACATTCTCAACCGAATTTTTATTCGACCTTTTCTAGGAATGACCCACTATGAGATTCTTAAAGGTAAGAAGCCCTCATTGGAATACGTTAGGGTGTTTGGAAGCAAGTGCTTCATTCTCAACACCAAAGATTACCTTACTAAGTTCGACCCAAAGTCTTACGAAGGTATCTTTTTAGGTTATTCTCAAACTAGCATAGCCTACATAGTCCTCAATAGAACCTCGGGTGTAATTGAAGAATCACTTAACGTGACATTTGATGAAACCCTTCCTTCATCTAAGACACCACCTTTGGTAGATGACGACTTGGATGAAATAGACATAGTTAATGCCAAAGATGTTAGAAATATAGGAGTTGAAGACCTTAGTGTTGAAAAGGGAGTAAACATTAAGGAGTCAAAGGATCATGCTCTCGATAACGTCATAGGCGAATCAAATCAAAGGACCCTAAGATCTCAAGTCCAAAATCAAAGTAACTTTTTTTGTTTCATCTCCTTGATTGAACCAAAGAATGGTAAAGAAGATTTGATGGATAAGAGTTGGGTCATCGCTATGCAAGAAGAATTGAATCAATTCATTGTTAATGACGTTTGGGTACTTGTTCCTCCACCTAGAAGTTCGACCATCATAGGAACCAAATGGGTATACAGGAATAAGTTAGACGAGAATGGTGTTGTGTCTCCTAACAAGGCTAGACTTGTAGCTCAAGGCTATAATCAACAAGAAGGTATTGATTATGACGAGACATACGCACCCGTTGCTAGATTAGAATCCATTAGAATCCTTTTAGCCTACGCTTGTGCCTTAGACTTTAAGCTTCAACAAATGGATGTAAAGAGTGCATTCCTTAACGGTTTGATCAATGAGGAGGTATATGTGGCTCAACCTCCCGGCTTCATTGATTTTAAGAAACCGAATCATGTTTACAAGCTTAAGAAAGCTATTTATGGTCTTAAACAAGCACCCAAAGCTTGGTATGATAGACTTAAACCATTTCTTATAAAACATGAGTATACCATGGGAATGGTAGACAATACGCTCTTTACAAAGAAGAAAGGTTCTCACCTCATTATCGTACAAATATATGTTGATGACATTATATTTGGTTCAACTTGTCAATCATTGTGTGATGACTTTGCCAAAATCATGCATGACGAGTTTGAAATGAGTATGATGGGAGAACTTAACTTCTTTTTAGGACTCCAAATTAAACAAATGGACGATGGTATTTTCTTTAGTCAATCCAAGTATGTTAAAGAAATGCTAAAGAAATTTGGATTAGAAGACTCTAGACCGATGAAGACCCCTATGGCCTCGGATACTAAACTCACCGTAGATGATGATTGTGAGTCGGTAGACAACACCAAATATAGAGGTATGATTGGTAGTTTGTTGTACCTAACGGCAAGTCGATCGGATATCATGTTTAATGTTTGCCTTTGTGCTCGCTTCCAAGAGGCTCCCAAAACCTCTCACCTTGAAGCGGTTAAACGTATCTTCCGATACATTAAGGGCACTATACATTTAGGATTATGGTATCCTAAAGGGACCGGCGTAGAAACCATTGTCTACGCGGACTCGGATCATGCGAAAGACTATGTGGAACGGAAAAGAACTAGTGGAGTTTGTACCTTCATGGGTTGTTGTTTAACTTCGTGGTTCTCCAAGAAACAAACCGCTCTTGCTATATCCACCACGGAAGCCGAGTATGTGAATGCCGATAAAGCTTGTCAACAAGCTCTATGGATGAAGCAAGCGCTTGTTGATTACTGTATTTCTCTTGATGATGTTCCCATCATGTGCGACACTAAGGGTGTAATAGACCTTAGCAAGAATCTCGTGCAACATTCGCGAACTAAGCACATAGAGATTCGCCACCATTTTCTTAGGGATAATGTTCAGAAGGGGAACATTTCGATTGAGAAGGTGCCCTCGGTAGAAAACTTAGCCGACATCTTCACTAAGCCACTAAAGAGGGAACCTTTTAATAACTTGCGTTTAGGTCTAGGTTTAATGGAACATATTCCTTAATTGCGCATTTTACTTAATCGAGTCTTTTTCTCTTTTGAGTTTTTTCTTTCTTTGAGCTTTTGGGTATCACAGACTCTTTTTGAAATATTCTCTTTTCTTTTTAAAAATTCTCAAAGTTCTTTTAAAAATGGTCGAGAAATGTTTTTGCATTGTTAATTCAATCTAAAAACGTTTTTTCTTGCTATTTATAATGAGATTACATAATTCATATGTATGGGTCTCTCAAATATAGCAAGAACAAAAGAGAACTATGGAGGATCATTGTGTCATGACTTTTTGTCTAAGTTCTACACACCTCCTACATCGATTTTCTCTAAAATCCATGTATTTTGGTCAAAAGCTTGTTTGGTGAGTTCTTGTGTGTTTTCTTTGTCTATCCTTGCTTCTAAGCATATCTCCATGATTAGTTAGACTAGAAAAATAGGATTTTGTTGAATTGGAAAATCCTCCCTCGTCACCAAATTCAACCCACTGTGGGCGGTTCTTCATTAAGACCGCGGATCCTTATCAATAAGGAACCGCTAGGGTAGATAAAGAACCGCGCCCAGTACCTTCACTTTCGGGTATTCCTGAAACTACAAAATTGTTCCAACACTTTTTGGATCTTTGTTTCAACCCTTTGACCACCCCCAAAATATCTTGGGCTTTTTCTGTTTAACCTTAAGCATTTTGCATCCTTTTTTAAATCACAATGTCTTATTCCCCAAATGAAAGCTTTGATTCTCCTCCATTTTCTCCAATTGCTTTCAATCCCAATTCACCCAAGAACACCCAAAATCACATCTCTTCCTCTTCTACGAATGTTGATTGTGGAACTTCTTATCTTCCACCACTAGCCTTTAGTGTTCTTCCTCCTTCACATGATAATGTCATGCATCATGGAACATATTGTCATTGTTGTCAATATCAACATCTTGTTATGGCTCATATCTATGAAGAGTTGAATTACATCAAGAGTCTCTTAGTCAAACCTCCTCTTCACTATGACTATGAGATCTCTACCAAGCCACCACCACCTCATTCTGCCACTACCTTGTCTTTTATCTAAGCATTGGTTGCTTATCTTCAAGACATCTAGTTCAAGCAAATCTTAGAGTTCTAGTTTAACTAGGATTAGATTTATGCTTTTCTTTTGGCTTGTTTTATTTCTCATACATCTTTGTATGATTTATTTCCTTATATCTTTTATCATGTTTCCTTTTTAACATGATTTATCTTGGATCTTTGTTTCTTATGTTATTCTTTTTTTTTGTGTGACATTTGCTATATCTTGTTGGGTGTCTCTTCTCTGCTACTAACCCTTCTATGTAGCTTGTCACCATATATCGATTCCTTGGTGCCCCAAGCAAGGGGGAGTAACCACCAATGGGGAGCATTTCCAAAGTCTGGTTCTTTTCTTCTTCAAAGACTTTTGCAACCTTTTTGCTTCGACAAAGGGGGAGAAATGAAATAAACTCGTCTTTGAAAATCTTGTTTTATTAGGTGATTGAGTTTATGTATTGTCGGAATCAAAAAGGGGGAGATTGTTAATGCCTAAAAATGTTACTTGCATTTTTCGGTCTCGCTTTGTTTTGATTACGACAATATGTATAAACAAGCATTTACGAAAACAACGAAAAACGAATTCTTGAGTTCAAGTATTTTTCATTTCAACCATTATCACTTAAGGTATGAACAAACAAGTACTCATCCTAATTAAAGTGATCAAGGATTTAATCTTTTCTTAAAACTCACTTTTTATTAAGTGTGACAAGTTTTTTTTATTAAACTTTATTTTTAAGAAAATCTTTTATTAAATTAATTATTTGAAAATTTGAAATTTGAAAATGGCATATTCTATCTTGGTTTGGAATATCCTTTCAGGATATTTTAATCCCCAGATTCG
This sequence comes from Glebionis coronaria, assembly GCA_025667525.1. Taxonomy (NCBI): domain Eukaryota; kingdom Viridiplantae; phylum Streptophyta; class Magnoliopsida; order Asterales; family Asteraceae; genus Glebionis; species Glebionis coronaria. The sequence continues at coordinate 50,979,971 of CM046879.1, read as the reverse complement.
AACCAATCCACTAAAAGACAAAAGGGAGCAGAGTCTACGCAGGCGATTCCTTAGCAGCTATAGCGGTTCCTTATCGATAAGGAACCGCGGGCAGATATAGCCGTTGGGTGTTTATCTTATAAATAGTGGACCATTCTCAGACTTTCAACTCACCTCTTTTGCACATACATTTCTAGATTCTTTCATACTTCTTAAATCACTCAAATCCTTGATCATTTGTTTGATTACTACTTGTTTAGAAGTGAATCTTTCTCCTCTCATCTTTTCCTCTCAAAGTGCAAAGAGGTGAACACTATAATCCTGGAAGTGTTGTGTCTACCTCAAAGATCCAAACTTATTTATTCATTGTTGTGTCATTGTTGTGAATATCCAAGTAGTTGTGTCTATTTGTAAGTTGTGTATGTATTAAGGTTAATACTTTGTCCTTAAAGTATATTGGTGTAGATTGGTCCTAGCTAAAATTAGGGCTCGACTTTTAGCTTAAAGTCAGAAATTGGTTAAGCGACGTTGTGTACGGTTTTTCCACCTTAAGAAGCTTGTTGATTAGTGAACTCTCGAGTAAGGAGTACTCGAGGAGTGGAGTAGGAACGCGGAGTGAGCTTCGTTGCCGAACCACTATAAATCCTTGGTGTTTGGTTTGATCTTTCCTTCCCTTATCTCTTTACATTCATTAATCTTTAAACTTGTGATTATTTATTTAGTTGCATTATACCTTGTTCATATTATGTATAAGAAGGTTTCACATAAATACTCAAGCCTAAGTTTTTGAAAAGGATTTTTAAAAACCAATCTTTAACAAGTAAATTTAAGAAACTATTCAACCCCCCTCCTTCTAGTTTCTACACATTGTTTTCCGACACTAAGCTAAATGTAAAGACCTAATCTTAGCTAGGACCAATCTACACACGTCGCCTACTTCACATTTTTTGACACAAGGCTAGATGCCGAGTTCTAATCCAAAGCTAGAACCAATCTTCTTCGCCTATCTTCTTTTCCGACACAAGGCTAGATGTCGAGTCCTAATCCAAAGCTAGAACCAATGTTCAAAACTCTTCACTTTCAAGTTGAGTGAGAACTCACAAGACACATATAAACAATCATATCACTTTGTAGTATAGTGAGAACTTACACACAAGACTTATTATAACACAATACACATCCAAGTATACACATATTACTTGGATTAACACAACACTAATCCAAGTATACGCATATACATTGGATTTACACAAGACTAATCCAAGTACTCAAAAGTACCTTGGATCTACACAAGACTCAAGTATACAAAGTGATGAACATGACTAGATCTAAGAAGGATGATGTTCATCAAGGCTTCATCTTTTATCACATCACAAATGTGTGATTGATCTTCTCTTTGGACAAGTAAAGAAGAGGATTAAGAGGATAATCATAAGTAAACATACTTAACAAATTAAATGATTGTTTACTAATGATTAGAAACATAGAAATGATATAAGAAGCTGAGAAAACTATCAAAAAGGTTCATTCGAAAATGAAAATATGATCCACTATTTATAGGAGAGAAGGAGCAACGACTCTTTGGGCGCGGTTCAATAAACAGGCACGCGGTTCCATATCACCAAGGAACCGCAACCCCTATTTCGAACCGCGGCATTAGAGTCCGCTCCTTTTTGTCAGGTAGTGAGGAAATCCCATCTGGTGCAGTTTATACCTCAAGGTCATAATCCTAGGCCATTTAGAATATGCCAAATTCAAATTTTTATTTTTTATTTAAATAAAACATTTTTTTAAAAATAAAGTTTATTAAAATATTTTATCACATTTGTATAAATGTGAGTTTTGAGGTTAATCATTTTCTATGATCACTAAACATGTATAAGATATGTTTGTGTAAGACTTAAATGATTATTACCTTAATGATAATGTTTGTTAAATAATTCGTCTTTCGGTTATCTTTGACGATAAATATTTTTATATTTTGTCGTGATCAAAACTAAGAAAGATTAATTATTACAAATAATGTTTTTAGGCATTAGTTGCATTAACAAAAATATGCAAAAATACGAAATGAATAACTTCCCTATAAAAAGTATAAAAACATTAAAAAAAAAAAAACGAATATTGAAGGTGTGGTGAGAGGTGAGAAAAGTTTTAAAAGGCTCGCAAAGGCGTAAGACTTGTCCTTCAAGCCCGCAATAGCCACGACGTAGGCTTAAGGCTTGTTGTGAGACGAGAAGTGAATAAATATGATAAGACGAGATAAGTTGGGTAAAATAAGTTTTTTCTATATGAAAATGAGTATATTATATGTAAATATAGTTTTTTTAACTTTAGGTTTTTGTATAACATTTTTATAAATTCAATATAGTTAAAATATTATGATATAAACATAATAATTTATAAATATTTTTATATTTTTTACCGCTTTAAATTGCGTTTTAAAAACATCGTGTCGCTACGTTTCGCGTAAAAGCTCAATGCTATAACTTGGGGAGTGTTGAGAAAATAAGAAAAGGAAGGAGTGGTTAGAAGTTTTGAGAAGCACAAGATTTTGACTTCCCCACTAACAAAAAAGAAGAAACACTCGAGGTAATAATCAAAATCAATATCCAAAACATCACCAAACCCTCCATTTCCAAATCATTTATGGTTTTGATTCATTGGAAGCCATAACTGGAGAGGCAGTTACCGGTGGCGATGATGATAGCAGAGCATCAGGCTTTCATTTCAAACAACAAACTGATCCCTTCATCCATGCATGAGGTATTGTCCAATTATGATCTTTTGATTGAAATCTTACTCTTATTACCATTGTTCTCGCTGAATCTTTTCAAACGTGTATCTAAACACTGGCTTTCTCTCATAACATCTCCTAGTTTCATTCTTAGACGACGCACCCAAATCTCGGGTTTTGTTCCTCCTTCTGGTCTCTTTATCCTACGGGATAATGCTCCTTACTCTACATATGATTTCCTGTCATTTAGGTCTAGAAAAATAACCAAAAGGTCGATCGTCTTTACCTACAACTCAGAGACATCTACTAATGAGTCTTTAATATGTGATGCCTCGTCCTCTATGTACGATTCCCCGTCATTTGATTCTAGAAAAAAAGTCACAAGATCTAGCGTTACCTACAGCTCAGATACGTATACTAAGGCTTTAACCGTTGAGCAGTCGTGCAATGGTTTGCTTCTGTGCCATGATTATGATGAGCGTTATTTCATATATAATCCATCCTTTGATTAGTATGTCTAAGAGGCTTCCAGGTATACATTCTTTCAATCATCGTCTTGATAATGTTAGGATGGCTTTTGATCCTACTAAATCACCAAACTACAAAGTCGTACATGTTGGAGACGTATATGGTCGGTCCATTAAAGTACAAACTTATTCTTCGGAAACTGGTGTTTGGACTTTGTGGGATGATCGATTTTGCTCTAGAAGTTTTCAAGGATTTTGGAATGGAATATATTGGAATGGTGCCATTCATTGGTTAAATAATCGTAATGATCCTTTTCATTGCAAGTTAGAATTTGTGGATCGTCCAGTTTTAACAAAGATACAAGCCCCTTTAACTGTGGAGGGGGAGGTGCATGATGATCGCAACTTGTACGCATCTTGTGGTAGTTTGCTTCTTTGCAAGGATTATTGTCGTTCCCGAAATTTAAATATTTATGAGATGAAAAATGGGTATTCTGAATGGTCGATTAAGTACAATGTTAATCTTGATAACATGCTGAGGCGATCATGGAAGTTGCCCAAGGACTGGGATTGTTATGATATCTGGAGTATCTATTTTGGAGAAGGAGAAGATGATTCATTTATGGTAATTGGATTGTCTGGGAAGGTTTGGCAATACCACTTTGGGTCAGCAACTGTCACGAAGCTCTTGGAATTGGGAAAAGGGGATGGCGAATGTGGTTGCCATGATTTCATTGCATCTTTTGCTCATGTCTGACTATGTATGTCTATTTCAGGTTTATTTCTCTATCTTATACTATTGTTAAGTAACAACATGTGTTTTGATCAACTGTTGCACTTTAAAAAAACTGGGTTTTTTTTATCACTATTGAGTAAAAAGTCAGAAGCTGAGGTTATAAGAAAATTATGAATGTAAAAGCGAAGCTCATAATTATTTCTGTTGGCTGATGTTTTATTGAACACGTAAGTTTTTTCGCAAATTTGTATAGAAATTTGAACACGCCGAGTGCTACGCTTACTTATTAGTTATTCATTCATTATTAACATGCATTTCAGGTTGCTAAGATGAAGACCTTTGCGATCGACGAAAAAAACTCGCACGTTTAATTTAGTTTAATGTTATGTGTAAGTGATGTGGTTATGGTAGAAAAAACGTTTATGGGTAGAATAAGAGTAGGAGAAATGTACACTGCGTAGTTATTTCTCATTTTAGGTTGTTTACATACGACTTGTTGTAGCCATTAGCTCTCATTTTGGTCCTTTTTTCAATTAAGCATCCTTCATTCCCCTTTTTTGTTGGAATCTTTATGTGACCATTCTTAAGTTGTAATTTGCAAGTATATTCACTTTTAGCTGTAAACCACTAATGGTAAGTTTGGTTCATGTGGTTTTGATGGCTTTGTAGTTGAAATCCAATTACATAAGATTTTGGGTAGAAAAATGACAAGAAATTAATTCTTAATAACTTCCTAAACTCCATAAATCATGGAAATTTAAAATTACTGCTCTCAGTCGTTAGTTTTAGGTATCGGGGAGCCCTGGATTTGTAAGCCTTTTCTTCACTTTGCTTCAGCGTGTGCTCTATATGACTGTTCCACACTGCTGCTTGTTTAACTCGAGAAATTGGGTTGTTATCGGATTTTCAACCTTTTGATTGGCTATTTGTGTGACAAAACTCCCAGTTTTGGTGCAAGTGTCGTATGTTGTCGTCGACAAAAGCTGGCTGTTGAGTTTTCAGATTTGGTTTGTAAGGTGATTTTTTGATGAATTGTGTTTTGCTTATCTATACTATTTTATAAAGGAAAAACCAAAATGGTTGAATGTTGAAAATAGAATGGTTGAAAAAATGTAAGTCTTATTAAAATAATATTAAAAAAAATTACACATAACAAACCAACACCAACCTTAAAACAAAAAACCACCTACAAACAAATATCTCACCCAACATACATCTTCCCATTCATTCATTTACATCAACTCCATATCTATATACACAAAAAAACACACATACAAAATACACATTCACCTAAAAAAAAATAAGCACACCACAGGACGCCACCACTACATGTTGCCATCGCCGGACCTCACGACCACAGAAAATAATACTTGGTTATAAAGGTATATTTTGTCTTATTTTATGGATCTTGATTGCTCAGTAATAATTAAGTTTCGATATTATTTTGATAGATCTATGGTTTTTAATATAGATCTATAGTTTTTATATATAGGTTTAAATTTTTACAAGTTTTTTATACGTTTTTATAGGTCAACTGACACCTTGCCGGAAATGGTCATATCCCTCTCGCCGAAAAGAGCCACAGCTGACTCGCCGGAACAAGCAGCCGGAGGTGTCATAGTATATGCTTCATTTTATTATAAAAGTTTATTGTTAATATTACTCACTATCAAAACCATCAGATTTGCCTTGGATATGTGTTGTGAATACTAATACATAAGGTATCTACTCTTTATACATTCCAAATAAATTTACGGTAGTTTTTAAAGATGTTGGTTTGAGATTTTCTTTATTTATTTCAGATCTAGAAGTTATGGCTGGTGGTTGGTTATTCGAGACTTTAGTTTGATCCCGGCATATTAATTTTTTGGGTTCGTGGAGTTTGTTGTAGCCGACAATCATGATGCACACCAGCCGACTACCGAAAGTCCATCTATATCAGTTGGTATGTTTTGAAGGCTTTTTGATTTAATTTTGTGTTGTTTTAATCTGCTTTATGTTCTTAATAAATCTTTGACTATTTATAAAGTTCTTAAAGTTTCTAATATAGATCTTTAGATTATATGTAGTTTAAGTTAATGTTTTGATATTTTTTTGTTACAGCCGCCACTCGCCGCTTCTGTTTTCTACCGAAAATAATTATTTTGTTGGAAACAGTTGTTGATGCCGTCACCCGCCGTCGGAAACCAGTCATCTAATCTAATGCTGGTGCTGAAAAATATCCTTAAAGAGTTCATGTAAAAATACAGTTTGTGTAAGTTTGGCTATAAAGTTTATGTAATCATAACACGTATTTCTTTTTATTGAGATCTATTTTTTTGTTTTGGTCTAAATTTATTTGTTTATAAGCTTATTTGTGAGGTTGATATACTGTTACGATTTTTTTATATAAACTATGTTTTTATTTAGATCTACTTGTGCAATTTTTATGTACATTTATTTATGATTTGAACATGTTTTAAGTTCGAAATATGGGAATATTTTAAAATCTTAGAATTTTGAAATCTGAAATAATTTGAATGTGTTAAAAGTTTGATATTGACGTACAACTTGTGATATTATGATTTTCTACACGATACTTTTTAGTTTTGATTTCGTAATGACTTTTTGTAACTTGGCAAGTTAAGAAGCGTGTGGCTTTTATAATATGATAGTGTGTTTTTAACCATGACTCATGACAACATATACCATATGGGCTAAAGTTGAACTTCCAATTTGTTCGAATTTGGTTTTTGAAAAAATAATGAAATATGATTTTGAAATAAACAAACAACTTTAGGTAAAAGTAGACAAGGACGTTTCATTGTAAAAAATGATGTGTAGCATTGAAAAAGAAGTGGTCTCCAAGAACTTTATTTAGTCAATGCTTAAAAATATACAAGAAAATATAACGCATTTGAATAGACTTTAAACATTTAAAATTTAAATAGCCTTGAACGGTTGGATCAGTAGTCATTAATCGAGAGCCTTGAACGGTTAAATCAATAGAAATTAGCCGACTCGCTTGATTCGATCATCAACTCAGTTCAGTTTACTCTATAAAAAGTTAAAAAGAATTTATTAAGACGTAAAAAAATATGTATAAATTTTGATAAATATTACGTATATCGAACCTAAAAATTATTTACTAACAAATATGACATGTTAAAATAAACTTAGGTCGCAAATATATATAGCTAACAAGCCATATTTTAAAAAAAACACGGAAAAAACCAAAACCTGATTAGATCTCAAGATTCGAGTTGACTCGGGTCCTTCAAACTCAACGTGTTTAACCGGATTTCAAAAATATGAAACACGATTTAATTTGAGCATTTTTCGCTCAAAAACTAATCATGTCAAAACGCGTTTCTAAATGTAGAACAAAATAGATATACAAGTATGTAACACACATAAGATATTACGAATTAAGATTTATTCTTTTTATTTCATAACATTTCAAACACTTGCTCAATCACACACATAAGCATATTTTACATGCACATAACTTTTCGATATCCGGTATCTATCTAATCGTCTTGATAATGATTTTTGTAAAAAATCCACCACACACAATATTATTGTTTTCAACAACTCGAAACCGGGACAAACCAAATACCGAGATAAAATTAAATCCAACGACTAGAAAGCATAATGTCTCTAGGAAGGTGTTTATCGTTATATATATTATTGATATGCAAACACCGAGATAAATTAACCAAACACAATATTATTGATATGCAAACGCTTTGATCTTAATGTTATCGATGCTGAAATTGCTGTCGGGCAGCATGTTGGAGTTAGAGTGCTCTTGCCAAGAATTCCTCTAGCTTCATCAGAAGAAGATATGTTCCCTTTCAAGATAAAGAGGACGTTATTCCCTGTCCGCCTTTCCTTTGCGATGACCATCAATAATACTCAAGGGCAAACAATTCCAAATGTGGGTGTTTATTTGCCTGACTCTGTTTTCTCCCATGGCCGACTTTATGTAGCATTGTCTAGAGGAATAGCACGATCAACAACCAAGGTTTTAGTGAAGCCAATCAAGCAATTTGTTGAAGAAGGAGTGTGCACCTCAAATGTTGTATACCAAGAAGTTTTGCGCGATGATTAAAGTTCGTTACATTTTATCGTTTATTGTTTGACGTTTAGTTTTAATAACAGATTTTAATATGTTGTTTGGTATTAGTTATTTTATTTAGAACTCAATTGTCACATGTTACAACATTTTGCAATTATACTTAAATCTTACCACGATGTAGTGTTTCGTTAATTATCTGTCGTCAAGCAATTCTGCCGCTATACGCGGGTACTCGCCTAGTTACTTAAGAATGACCTGCCATGTTTAATTCATCAACAAAATAGTTTCAACGCTAGAAAGAAAATAACGGTAGAAAAACAAAAGGCGGTAGGCACGAAACCATCCAACCATGACCCACAACATCTTCATCACATATAAGGAATCGTCTTCACATTCATCAAACGAATAGCAATACTAGGGATGAACATTTTGTCCTAAATCTCGAATTCGAATCTAAATCGTACCCGGAATCGTATTGATTCTCAATATCCAAATTCCGTTTGATATTACAAAATAAGGTGAAAAAAAATTTTAAGACCATTAATTTGGTAAAGGATCGGTACTAAACCGAGAAATTCCTGAAAAAACGAGAAATCTCGATTTTTCAGTACTAATACCGATACCTGTACCTACATCGATACTCGAATCCCGTTCGATTCGATACAGGATCAATACATAACTTTTTAAATCGAAAGTATTAAATCGAGACAAGTTCGAGAAAGAATTAGTCCAGAGCTCATCCCAAGCAATACCAACCATTAGAATTCATAATTTGACCAAGTCAAAATCAAATATTAGATATTAAATTAGACTATATTAACAATCAATAATTCACTCGTACAATTTATAAGCTAAACTCGCATCATATGAATAAAGGTAAAAGTTATAAGATATTATCGTATTTATTAAAATAAGTAATTTTAAACATTTGATTCTGAATATACCAATATAAGCCTGAAATATTTATATTATTCTTAAAAATGACTTATATACCCTTTCAGACATACTATTCTTTAAATGATATATTAGTCATTTTTAAAGGTAATATAATCATTTCATACTTATATTGATATAGTCGAAACAAATTTGAAAATATAATGGTAAAGTCCTAAAATTAATTAATAAATATTTAAAGTCGACACATTTTAATAAGTACGATAATATTTTATAACGTTTATTTTATATATAACGGGTTTTCAAACCCCACCAAAAGATTACTTGTAATTTCTCATGATTCTGTTTTCAAAACTATCTTTTCGTCACAGGTGAAGTTTCTTTTGAATCAATTTTTTTAGTGTTATTCGGATGAAGGTTTGGGGATGATGGGTGGATGTCTAGAATTAACAATTGAATATTATTGATCAAGATGTCTAAATGTATGTTTAATCTTAAGTGTCAATGTTATGTTAGTGACAGCTCAAAAACTTACTTTTCATAAACGACAACGTCTACATCTATTTAAGCATAATATTAGTCACAAATTTAATCCTTTTAATTATTTTCTTTTGGTTTTTTTTGGTGTTGTGTCATGTGTGTGTAAAGTTTTGGTACATGAATGGAGCGGTGGGTATTACGTAAGTGGGCATGACCACACGTGGTGAAAGAGACACGTATCACTCGTAACATCATTGAAAGCGGACAATTCATTTGTGATTAGGCTGAAATTTTTATATGGACTTGTGAGGAGAAATGATCAGATTTAAAAATAAACTGTATTTTTTTAGATTTATTAATGAAAAAAAGAACATACTAATATTTAAAGCATTTTGACTACAAAATCTTTTTCTCATAGAATTAAAGAGAGAGTAATGCGTTTACTAAGTTAAAAAAAAAAGTAATACGTTTACCGAATCATGAGCGAGTACGTAGGGGCCGTTTGGTTTGAAATGGTTTTATTTTAGATGTAAATTTATAAAATGGATGGTTTAAAATTAAATATTGTTAAATAAAAAGTCATTTTTTGTTTGTTCAAAATTTAAAATGTTATATTATTGTAATATTTAAATAAAAATAAGAAAAGTATAAAAGTTAAATTAAGTTATTTTAGTCTATTATAAAAAAACACTACTTTGAAATAAAAAAAATACCACAATAGTACAAGAATCACTATTTTCAAAATAATGTCAGAAAAGAAAGACTCAAGGTGACTTTTGTTATAAGAGCAAAAGGTGTCACGAATAGATAATACATCTTCATTTGTGCCACCTTAGAATCACATCATCTCAACTAACTAAAATAAAATACCAACTAAACACCCCCTCACTCACAACTAGTCTATCTCCTCTTTATTTGGGTCCCACCACTCACCATTTTTTTTTTCATTTTTCACACAAAATAAAATTTTTTTTCACTTAAATAAAACATTACAAATACGAAAATAAAAATTACAAATACGGAATAAAATTAAAAACGATACGATACAATACGGTACGGTTCGACGGAATTTAATCGATTTCGGGATCCGAATCAGATTCCGATGAAATACCCCACGATCTCTTGATGAATTCGCGTGTCTTTTCTCACTTGATCTGCTTCGCCAACTCTTGTTTCTCCCGTTCTACTTCTGCTAATGCTTCACGTAATGCTTCTTCATCATTAAGCAGTTGATATTCTTGTGCCTCAGTAAGACGGAACTCAGCAGGTAACTGGTATTCTTCAACAGGGCTCTCTGGTTGATGAATAGTAGGAACGGATGATTCACCCATCGTGTTTGGGCAAGGTTGTGGAGGGTAAGGTCGTGGAGAGATTGTCTCTGGTACCTTTTCCGGTGTCGATGGGTTGCTTCGAGTAGCTTTTCGTTTGTTTTGTTTCTTGTTTGCAGAAGTGTTTCCTTGAGACATGTTTTAGAGTATGGTTTTGTGTGAGAAAAAAAAAACTAAATGGAAGTATTATTTATAATGAAAATATAGCCGTTGGAACCCATGTTAAATATAGCTGTTAGAAAATTCAAATTTAAACATAGTCGTTGAAAAATTCATTACTGAAATTAAAATTACAACATAGAAAATAAAATAACATTACTGAAATTAAAATAACATTATTTAAATTAAAACTAGAATACCGAAATTAAAATTCTCTAATCCATTCTTTTTTAGAATCCATCTGTTTTTCGATTTTAACGCCTTCTTCAACCAAAGCATCATGTATTTCATCGTCTTTGTTCGATTTTTTTTTCAAAAATTCAATTATTTGATCACGCCACTCTTTTGGAATATCCTTGCATTTTCCACATGCCTCCTGCAGTTCAAATTTTGAAGAGGATGCACTTTCAAATTTGAGGGCTAAATCCATAACCGTTTTCTGTCGAATGTTGTCTTCCTTAATTAGTTTAGCAACTAATTTTTTGATTTGATCATAAATGTGTGGAACCGAACAAGCTATTCTAGTAGTATTTTTTTTGATTTTAGGGAATAAATATGATTGTTAAAATTGTTAAAATGGGGAGAGTTTATATAAAGATTAAGAAATTTTTTTTTTTTAAATATAACTGTTGTGAAACGGTGTAAAATTGATTGGGCCCCACAAATCTCTCTTTTTCTCTCGTTGAAATCTAGCGAAATAACAACGGCGAGGGGTGGGTGTCACGGCGAGCACCGACGAGGGTGCCACCTCGGACCGGCGAGGGTCCCTCGCCGTGACACCGTTTGATCTAAAAGACCCCTTTTTCACCATATATACCTTCTTTTTTTAATTTAATTTTTATAATTTTGTATTTTGTTATAAAACTGTAAAACTGAAAATGCCGGAAAAAAATAATAAATTTTAGTGGCTCAAAAATATTAAACAAACAAAAAAACGCGGAACAAAAACTGATAAAAATTGTGTCTGACTAAAGCAGAGAGGGGACAAAAGACATCTTTTGTATATTTTTGTACTTTTAAGTAGGGTAAAGGTATTTATAGTAGAACCCTTGTCTAAATCCTTTGATGAGGGTGTAAGTCACACTATTAGGTAACCCAAATGATAACCAAACAATAATTTTCTGTCTCAGCCTAAACCTACAGTAGTACAACCGGCAACCAAACACACCCTTAAGTAACCACGGAAGTACGGAGTAATAAAATTCCCTTGCACTAATGGCACTATTGAAATAGGTTAAGCAAAGAGAGGTGATTTACACACTCTCAAAAGTTATTGGCACACTCAAATTATGTGTATTATGACATTTATACCCTTAATAATTATACATTCCACTAAGTGATTTAAGGGTATAAATGACAAAACATCCAACATTTGGAGTGTGCCAATAACTTTTGAGAGTGTGCAAATCACCTCTCTTAAGCAAAACATACTAGAATTCAAACACTCAAAATCATAGGCAAATGAATGATTCCATGGCAAGAAACGTAGGGGGAACCACTTTTTTTATTCAAATATAGCAGAGAAATCCCTCTTTAGACATCACCCCTAACCTCCTTTGGTGATCGGGTCTTGAGGTGTCATGGTGCTAAAGGCATTCGGCAAAGCATGGGAAGATTGTTGATCTGTCTAGCTATCAAGAATATTTCGGACTTTTAAGGTTCTTGCGGGGGTAGCAAATTCATTCATGATCTCATGTTGCCTGTACAAGTATAAAAATATGTTACTTAGAAGTAGAAGTAGATAAGGTCGCAGCGGATTTGGACCAAGAAAACCAGTATTTTTTTACTCGGACCATGTTGGGTAGCTAACTTTTTTTTGCCACTTTACTACACCAATTATGATTACAGATACGATCATATGTTACTACTTATTACAATACATAGAAATCTTTTATTAGTAAAACGATTAGAAGGCTTTGATAACTAATTAAGTATAAAATTTGGGTGCTTACAACGGCTGTGTTTGTTAAAAGGAGCAGTAGCAGTGAGCAGTAGTAGTGAGCAGGAGCAGTGAGCAGGAGTTGTGAGCAGGAGCTGTGAGCAGAAGCTGTTTTTTTTAAGAAAAGTGTTTGGTAAATAGCAGTAGTTGTAATTATATTTGTGTAAAATGACTTAAAAAGACATACATATATTATATTTAGGGATGGAGAGAGGGTTATTTTAGTAAATTAATTTGCTCACAGCTCTAAAGATTTTACAATGCTTCTTTATATGAGCATTGAGGAAAGAGCATTCCTAAGAAATAGCCAAAGCCTACTGCTCTTTTGCCAAACAATACCAAAAAATTAAAATGCTCTTTTCTCACCGCTCATTGCTCCAAAATGCTCCTCACCGCTCTTCACCGCTCCTTGCCAAACACAGCCAACATATTTATTTCCCAATGCAAAACTTTAGGATGACCCATAACATTTATTAGTTAAATGGTAAGAGGACACGGTATGGTAGCTGGCCAGTGGGCTGGCCACGACGGCGCCAACCACACCGTGGCTCGCGTCGTCGAGTTTGGGCTGGCTACTACCAGCCGACGCCATGGGCCATGGCGCGACCCCATGGCGCACACCGTGGCTCGCGCCATGGGTGGCGTTATGGGTTTTTTTTTTCATTTTTTAATTTTTTTTTTTTTTTGAAAATTTGAAAATGTACCGTTGGGGGTAAGGGAATTTTTTTTAATGAAAATTTTAAGTTCATGTTAATTAATTGTTGAAAAAAAAAAAAAAAAAGTGGTGGGTGACGACGACACGAGACTTCTCGTGTTAACCAGGGAGGGGGGGTTGAGCCATCGTGGGGAGTTTTGGTGTCGTAGGAGTAAAAAGTGATGTGGCATCACTTTTTGCCCACGACACGAGCACGACGACTCAACCATACCGTGTGCTCTAAGTGATAAACCAAAACTTTATGGGTCAAAATTGCATCATCTAGTGATACGCCTGACCATATTAAGAGATCATAGACTTACATGCAAAATATCAACGCACGAGATTTGGGTAAAAGATTATCCCAAGCCCTTATTATAGAATCACCGCCAGCTTCATCATCAAACATTATACTCCTGCAGAAGTACCAAATCACCAAATACAAACATAACTCAGATTAATTAGAAGAAGATGACAATAATTTGGACGAAGACAAGGTATGTTATGAAATAGGTAGTCTGTTTGGTACACATAGTGGAATTACAAACGAATGGAATGTAAAAAGTAATGAAATCAGTACATTGTTTGGTATGTGTTTTTTAATTGATAGAATTAAAAAAAAATTGCTAGATACTATTATAGTGAGTATTATTTTTTATACGATATGTATACGTCACCGACAAGCATATAGAGCATCAAAAATATCACTTGTCATGTGTATAACTCTTGTTCTAGTTGATGTAGGAGTGTACTTAGTTAAAAAAAACAAGATTAACTTTAAACATACTACATAATCAAGAAACTATATAATAAAATGACTGATAAAAAAGATCTATTTATGTTTGAAATTTTATATTCCCGAGAAAATTTTGAATAGGCATTATAGGTTTCGCGAAAAAGTTGATAGAGAAGATCTAATTATGTTTGATAATTTTGAACAGAGAAAAAAAAAAAAAAAAAAATTAGTGGTCAGCCATTCTACTACTTGGAGATCCTAGGTCAGCCCTAGTTCATGGAACTAGGGTCGGGAAATGGAAGGAATAACATTCCTTGGGGAATGACTCATACATTCTACTGCTTAGAAAATTTCTTTTGTGATACCTTCATAGCAAGCTCTGAAAGAGAAACTACCTAGGTAAACATTTCCTGTGGTATGAAGTTGGACACCGCCTGCAAACAGCAAATTGCATTGCTTCCACATTTTCGTTTTCTGTTTTCTTACAGACAGCACAAATGTGAGCAGGACACATGAAAGGATACCCCTCAGCAATCTTTTTCTCAATAGCTTGCGACTCGGCTTCATTGTCCATCTCTAGCAGCTTTGACGCACATTTTGGGTGATAAAAGTGACCACAAGTTTCAGCACTACATCGAAAAACCTGCATATAATACCATCAGAAAAAGCAAGACAGAATGGGAGTATCACAGCTATGGAATAATCACGGATAGTCTAACATCATTTTCATCACCCTGATCAGCTGCTGGTATCAGTATCTGGTTTATGACAATTCGTTGTGCTAGTAAGGAGAAAACAAATCCCTCCAATGACTAAACACAGATTTATATCAACTCAATAGTAATCCATTAATATGTGAAATGCCCGCCCTTTTTATAACGTTGCCCGGAGAGATACCGAAGATTACACTAGTCACAAAGTGACCCTTTAAAAACAAAAAAGAATTCTCTAATAAACAAAATTTCTTAAGCAAACTAAAGCTTTCTCAAGCAGACTAAGCTGATCATATAAATGTATTTTTAAAATTCTCATAATAAAAAATAAGATGGCCTCAAGTACTGCATACCTCTGCATAAAAATAAGATTGCCCTAGTTCACCACAAGCAAAGCATTCGTGTAGATTATATCGACAATTCTCACATATATATTCTTTCATTTCCTACAAAATGATACAGACACGATAAGAAAAAATCAAGGTGAAAAAACGGTGAGAAGAATAGTTAAGAAAATGAGACACATTAATATCATCCAAAAACGCATAAATGTTTAACACACCATCATTGCTTCAGGAGATAGACACAGAGTATCACACTTGGAAATTTGTGCATCCTCATCTTCTCTAGTTGCATGAAATGACCTAAAACATTTCCCTGCGCAGCTGCAATGTATGACACAATCCATCAGAAAAACAGATTGGAAGAGTAAGTATTACATGGGTCGAATGTTTTTGGGTTAACCCATCAATACATTTTTTCCACTTTGCTTGATATATTAAATTGAAGTATTTAATATGTGACCACATTCCTTTATATAAAATTGACACATTAGATATGACTTTAAGACTATATTCTGATACGAACCTATCCCAAGTGTAGAACTCAACTCAAAAAGCTAGCTTGTTTGAGGAGAGGACACCTGGACATTATAAACCATCAACCATTCCCATACTTGGCCGATGTGGGATCACAACACTACCCCACCCTTTGAAGAACCAACGTCCTCGTTGGTCACGGCTATGTTGGTCATGGTTGGCACTAACATCCCCGGCCAGACTATACGGCAGTGGAAAACCCTGTAAATCAAATCTCAGCCCTGAAAAGGCCTTACGCTTTGAGGTGACGTTGTCTATTTCTTGGCACTAGTCTACTTTTTCTGCACTCACTCCAATAAACCAGCTATGACTTGTATTTATACAAACTACGATAACCAATTAACAACTGAACAAAACATTGTTTCGCTAATAGTAACTGAAAAAAGCTACCCTTCTAAATGCAAAAACCAATTCGCATATACAAGAATAAAACAAGCTAAAGCCATCCAAGGGTATTATTTAAATCAATAATAACATGAAGTGACAAATAGTACCTGACTAGGTCACCGGCATTGTCGCATATGGCACAAACTGAATAGACACATTCTGCCTCGTCATCGGAAGATAACATATTCACAGGACACTACTTTAGTACCTACAATCAGTTTACATACACACATCTCAGTAAAAAAAACTTACTAAATATAGGAAGTTATTGGTGTCATTCCCACATTCTATACCATATGACCTTTTCTAACAACTTTTTTATAACAAATTTCTGTAACAATTTATTAAATTAACATTTTTTAACTTCAATTGCAATATCTTTTTATCTATTTATTATTTTCATAATCTTCAATTCAATATCAATTTCGATAAATTTTATTTTTATTAACTTTCAGTTTTTATTTTTTATTTTTAACAGGTTTAACATCAATGTGAATACGACGAACTTGATAGGTAAGATAGTAACATTTGTTCAAAAATCATTGATTACTCACCGCCACATTGCGCAGGCACCATGCTAGCATATATATAAAGGGGTGTTTGGTTAAGCTTATGAGTTGGGCTTAGGCTTATGTTATATAAGTCATTTATGGCTTATATATCATAAGCTTAAGCTTATAAGCCCATGTTTAGTGTTTGATTAAGGGGGTGTTTGTTTTAGCTTATGTAATGGGCTTATATAAGCCATTTATGGCTTATATAAGCCTATGTTTAATAAGCTTATAAGCCCATGGCTTATATAATCTTAAGTTAACATGAGGGTAAAACGGTAAATATGTTATATAAGCCAAAACTTTCATAAAAAAGCCACATTTTTGTGGCTAATCAAAACACTCATATATAAGCTTATAAGCCCACTTATATAAGCTTAACCAAACACTTGGTTTGGGCTTATAAGCTTATATAAGCTAATAAGCTTATAAGCCCATTATATAAGCTAAAACAAACACCCCCTAAGCTTATTAAAATTATTAAATTAATTAAGTAAAATGACAAAGAAATACGTGGATATTAAATGATAAATAGTTATTAAATGTGGGTATAAAAGTCTTTTTATATATTATTATTATATAAGCCCATATTTTCTTATAAAAGCCACAAATGTTTGGCTTACCAAAACCCCCTTATATAAGCTTATAAGCCTACATATATAAGCTTAACCAAACATTTAGTTTCGGCTTATAAGCTTATATAACTAATAAGCCTACTATCTATATAAGCTAAAACAAACACCCCCAAAGACACACATTTAAGCAAAATCAACACAAAACTAATTTAATTCGGCTGCATTTTCAATCAATCATAAAAAATTTCCCCAATATTTCTGGCTTATTACGAGACATGTGGGCTTATATAAGTTGATTACGATATAGTAATAAGCCAGAAATATTGGGCTTATATAAGTCTAAAAAATGACTGAAAATTGAAGCTTATGAAATATAAGCCGAAATGAAATAAGCCGAAAAAAACACCCCTAATTCATATATAAAAAGACACAAGTTTTATTTAGGGATTCTAATTTCAAATTATATAATCATCAATTTCACACATAACAGAGAGTAACAAAAACTAATTTCACACAAAATTATAAAAATAAAAGAAACAAATAATTGAAAAGTTTGCATGCGATACCTGATTGGATAATTAGTTAGGGTTATGGTGATTAAGGGTGCGTTTGGTATGTAACCATAGGAACTAGGGAATGATAATTGAAATGATCAATGTCTCAAAACACAGTGTTTAAATAGACCATGTCGAGTCACCCAACTCGGATCAACAAATTTTCTAAAAAAATTACATGTTTTCATATTTTAAATAATTATATGTAAAAATTACATGTTTTCATATTTTAAATAATTATATGTAATTATATGTAAATAGTTTATATGTTTCATATATGAAACTTTCATATATGAAACATATAAACTATTTACATATCGATATTATATAATATGTAAAAATAAAATTTTAAAACAAATACATAAAATTTATATTTTTTTTCTTAGAAAAATCCGAAAAATCGAAATTCGATCAGATCTCGAGAACCAAGTTGATTCAAATCACTCAAATCCGGCGGGTCTAGCATAATATGACTCGATTTTCCGATCAAAACCGGATCAACCTAAGTCTGAATATATTAAAAATGATAAATAATGTTTGATTTTATAAATTAGATTTATATGTTAATTACTTGATTTTTAAGTTTTTTCATAAGGCATGGCTTATGTATCTCTTTTGTAAATTTATTTCCATGGTCATTTTAATTTAGGCCATTTGGTTGGGAACATTTCGGGATATTGGACGATATTTATATCACTTACATTTTAATCTTTTTTAAATATTGTATTTGGTAGTATGTGAAATAAAAAAATTAAAAAAAAATTTAAATTGTCAAAAAAATTTGAAGAAATGGAATTTTAATTTACTTGATAATTATTTTCTATAAAAAAATTTCAAGCGATTTTTGTTCGAATTTTTACTTTTTTAAATAAAAATTATAAAAAATTAAAAAAAGTTGTTTATCTAGTTTTTATTATTTTAAATAGAAAAATAAATTTTATACAAAAAATGAAAACTTCAAATACTCACTTGAAAATTTTATAAGAAAATTTTATGAAAGAATATTTATTCGAATTTTTACTCGCCATAATGTTGTATTTTTGCTGCATGTGTGACGCATGGCACCATATTGGAAGTTTAATATATGTTGGGACATAAATTACAGCAGTATCGGAGTAATACAACAATGTGTATTTTTGCTGCATGTGTGACGCATGGCACCATATTATTATTTTTCTTGCCAACGAGATTTTGTGTCATAGCTTGTTAAGCGTCGTAATTAGGGCCGTAAATGAACTGAACGTTTAGCGAATCGTTCATTGATTGTTTGCCAAAAAATTCGTTTATCTTCGTTTATTTAATAAATGAACGAACACGAACAAGATTTTTGGTCTGTTTAGTTAAATAAACGAACGTGAACAAAAGCTCCGTTCATTCTTTTACGTACGTGAACGTTCGATTATGTTCGTCCAGTTACGTTCGTTTATTTCGTTCCATTAATATCCAAAGTGTTAAAAAAATAATAAACTATATAAAAATATTTTTAAATGTCTTAACAATAATATATTACTAATATATTACTTGGTTACATAGTATTTATGATTTCTCTTAAATTATACATTAGAGCTAGAAATTGAAAGACATGGTTATTGAGATGAAAAAGAAAGAATACTTTGGGATATGATGATTATATAAGTATATAAGGTGATGATATGAAACGTTTAAAGTAACGACTTTAGTTACACGGTCGTTTAACCCGTTTACATTTATATATCACCGTTTACGTTTATCTATGTTCATTTATATTCGTTCGATTACGTCGTTTAAGTTATATGAACGAACATAAACGAACATGAACAAGTTCAAATTTAAATAAACGAACATGAACAACAATTTTTGTCCGATTAAACGTTCGCGTTCGTTAATTTGTTCGGCTAAAATTAAATAAACGAACATGAACATACCTCCGTTCGCGTGCGTTCGGTTCGTTTACATCCCTAGTCATAATGTTGCATTTTGCTACATGTGTGACTCATGGCACCCAAATCGATCTGGTTGAGTGATCGGTTCATCGAGTTACCAGTTCAATCGATCGTATCGCCGAGTCGATTCCGTTTTTTATAAAACAAAATTATAGATATATTTTCAATATTACGAAAAATATTTGTATAGAAATCACAAATATTTTGTATATTTGGCCAAAAAATTTATTTACTAACAAATATAACATGTAAAAACAAAGTTACGTCGCAAATACATAATTAAATCGCGAAAAACACGAAAAAAACATAAAAGCGAAAAAAGTTAAAACCCGGCGGGGTCGACCTGGGTCGCTTCAAACCCCACAGGTTACACCGAGTTTCTAATATATAAGACCCGAGTCAATTTAATCTTTTTTTCAACCGAAACCAGTTCAACCCGCCAGATCAACCTGAATTTCAAAACATTGATGGCACTAGGGGTGGCAATTTTTGACCCGACACGAAACCCGACCTGAAATCGACAACAAACATTAACAGGTTTGTGTTGAGTATATTATATCTTGGGTCAGGTTTGGGTCGGCCTATCTGACCCGTTTATTAAACAGGTTAGGTTTGGGTTGGAAATAAATTAAGCAGGTCGACCCGACAACTCGTTTAAGATTTTTTTTTCTTATATTAAAAATGATTAATATTTTTACCATACGTGTTAACTAGGTTAATCATACTGAACCTAAACTCATTTAACATGTTTAACACGTGTAATGTGTATACTTATATTTATAAAACACACTTATATATATAAAACACTTTAAAAAGGTCAACCCGAAACCCGTTTAACATATTCAACCTATATAACATATTTAACGTCAAACCAAATATATATATGAGTTAAATAGGTTAGGTTCGGGTTATGTATTAACGGGTTAAAGTTGGCATAACTGACCCGATTATTTAAATGGGTTAAGTTTGGGTTAAAATTTTCTGACCGTCAACCTGACAACCCAAACCCATTGACTCAAATCTGACTCGAATTACCACCCCTAGATGGCACCATATAATTTCTAGTGCCAACAAGAGAAGGGGAGTGTATGGTGTCATGTGAAAGATTTGTGTCATAGAAATTTTTGCTGATCGAGGTGCATCACTTTTTCCTCATGACTTGAAGGCACGAGTTACTGTGCTATGTTTAACTTTTAGCAGCCCATCTTGATGCTTTTAAGATGGGAGATGACTTGCATACTCCTAAATTTGATTGATATACTCAAAAATATGTTATTTTGACATTTATACTTTTGTAATGGTGATATAAGTAGAAGTTATTTAAGATATATATGTCAAGACAACATATTTTTTAGTGTCCCAATCAATTTTAGGAGTGTGCAAATCATCTCTCTTTTAAGATTTACTATCAAAAGTTTGGTTGTTTACTCAAACTAATTATTACGATGTTGATTGTGTTTGTCATATCATGTTCGTTTATTTAGTTTTAGTCGAACAGATAAACAAACGCGAACGAGTAATCGAACCAAAATATTTGTTTATGTTCGTTTATTTAAATTTGAGCTTGTTCATGTTCGTTTATGCTCGTTTATTAATAAGTTAAACGAACGTAACGAACATAAACGAACATAAACGGACATAAGTGTATATAAACGATCATATATAAACGTGTGCAGACATAACCGAGCGGTGAAACTAAAGTTGTTATTTTAAACTATCAATATGATCTTTCAAATAGTAATTAACATATACTTTACATTATTGTTAGAAATATTTGAGATACTTAATATATTATTTATTAAATTCGTTTTAATATTCGGGATTCTAATCGAACAAAAATTATCGAGTGTAAACGAACGAACTAATCGAACAAACATAATCGATTGTTCACGAACGCAAATAAACGAACAGAGCATTGTTCATGTTCGTTCATTTAACTAAATGAACCAAAAATCTTGTTCACGTTCGTTCATTTATTAAATAAACGAACATAAATGAGCTTTTTGTCGAACGCCCTCGGTTAACAGTACGTTCGCTGAACGTTCAGTTTGTTTATGGCCATAGTGAATACTAATTGCTGCATATAAAGGGAGTAACTTTCCTTTCATATAACAGATTTTTGAACTTTTTGTCATTGCGCCTTTAAAGGCGAAAACAGACGATTTACTATTATGGCTCATCGTCGAGGAACATCATTTCACGAACTTTTGGAGTTTAAAATGTGTTGGAACATAAATTACAGCAGTATCAAATAATACAACAATGTGATCGAGGCATGCGAATGCAGTGTCCTTAAACACAATTTCGTCCTAACTAGTATGACTGTTATGACTTCTGACCTTTTCACAAGAAAAATCTCGTCTCGACTGTTCTCATCAGATCTACCAGTTTTCGCTATTCATTTTCGTGTTCGTTAATGTATGTGGAAAGCAAATTTGTGTCTTTATGGATGAGAAATGAGATTAAAGCGAAGCAATGTCTTCAAGATTCGAAACACTAGTGGTATCGGATATTGCATCATCCATGGTCATGTTGAAGTATTCTCCACACATGGAAATTTCATCATCGCCGTTAATAGATGGGCCCGGGGATGCATCTGGTGTCACTGCAACAGATGACGTAGCTGATTCAGGCTCTTCGTTACATTGTTCATAGTAATAATACATAATGCTGGCTGTCAGCATAAGCATCATCTTCTGGTTCACCTATACGACAGCACAAATCTTAGGAACTACACGACATTTATAACAAAAAATTTAATAGTCACGCTAAGCGTTGCAGCTATGGGTAACTAGATTTAAAAAAGGCGCAAATGAGTAGTGAATACATATGAAAATTACCTCCATTATGTCTTCAGGCAACAAAAAGATCGAGCAGCCAAGCTTTCGTGCAACACTGATGATGTAAGTTGCATTTAACTTCTTTTCTTCATCTATACAATCAACGACGACTACTTTCAGTATCGTATTTGATATCAACTATCTATAGATAATTCAATGATAAAAAAAAAGCGCAGAAAGAAGTTGGCGGGTCTGCAGTTACGGAACCTGCAGATTTTCTTCATATCAGAGAAAAGATAGATCAAAGGGTAAAAAATTATACCACTTATACCCTTGGTTACAAGGTTCCAGTTGACGACCCTGGGCTCCACTGCAGTTAGAAGCTCAAGGAAGAATATTCCGTTTGAAAGGCTTTTGTCCTGCATAAACGTAAAGAAAACAAGATGAGAAATATCAGTTAACATCGAGCAAGTAAAATGTTTTCTTCTTCATATCTGACCTTATAATTTTCCATCTGGGAAGTTCTGCCGCTGTTTTTCACTTTTCTGTTCGCCCATTTCAAAATATAACCATCTGTTATCTCATGGGAGCGAGTTCTCAAGTGCTTTAAAAGCTGAAGCATGTTATATCTCATCAACTGCCATATGAAAGCTGAAATAGAAGAATGAACACATGATAGGATATCGACAATAAGTGTATATGGACCAAGCCATTTCAACCGGAACTAGACCTACATATTTCAACACAAACCCATTTTGACCCGTTTTGATGTATCTACTTAGATGCAATGAAAATGACTAGAAGATCATTAGGTTGTTACCAAGTATGAGCTTCTTATTCCCCTGAACTATATCATTTCCTTGTATGTTCACAAGGGAGAATCTCAAATATTTTCCAATCCGAACAGCCTGATTACAATTTTCGACTTTTCTAAACGGCATCTTGATAGGAGGTTTAGTTGCTTGCTTCCAGTTAACTGTCCCCGGAGCAACCTTATCTAGAATTTCCAGAAGGATCCAGCTGCATGAACAAGAGATTCACAATCAAATGTTTCTGAATTTCGATCTACAACAACAAATGGAAAAACAATGTCGTAAATTACTTCCTAGGTTCCCATACTTTTTAATCAAACTTACTGACATTGAGGTGTAAATTAGCCAATGTTTCATGGAAAGCGTGTAGCACTTACCCAGGCCGATAATAATTATGCGTAAATATTTGTGATGTTTGAGACCTAAAAGATGTGATGCATGTAATACATGTACATACCCATTTCTGAGATCCTCGAACACATTATTAACATTCGAAGTAATTCCAAGACTAGTGATCCAGAGTCTGAAACATCTCTCGTCCCTTGATACTTGCTCGTCATCCGTCATCATCTCAGCATAAGAGACCTTGCTACTATCATTCGACAGACCAGTCCTACATGTATAATATTTTCATAAATTGCAAATTAAAAGTCAAATAAATTTCATCCTCTTGAGATTATAACAAGGTGGCAGCTACATATGATCAACCCATTTATGTGAAAATGGGTCAGTTTGGGCATATCTCTATAACAAACCCAACCCGACCTTTCTGAACCATTCAACAAATTAACCAATTATGACCCGTTACGAAACCCGCTTGACCAGTCCAATTTTCCATCTATACCGGCTGATGAATGAAAAATAAACTATCACCCCAACCTTTCATGGAATAGTTGCGCAACAAATGCCAAATTCAAATTTGTGGAGCCATCGACTATATCTTTTGGAGTCAAGTATCTTTTGCATTTCATTTTCTCAGCGTGCTCAAGTACCAATGCGGCACGTTCAGCAGGATCCTCTTTATCCAGTGTGGCTGGGTTACAGTGTTCTGGTGCAAGAACGTTAAGCAGGTAAGCGTAAGCTTCTCCATCCTACAAATGTAGTAAATGACGCTGTGAGACCTTGTTGAACTATACTAATATGTCGAAACTCAATGAAAAGGTAGTGATTACCTTCAAATCAGTGGAGAAATTTGTTACGGTTTTTGTGTAGCCTGCATTCTTAAGATGGAAGTTCATCCATTTTAATAAGACTTTTTCAGGAGATGATGTTACGAGTTCCTCAACATCCTGTAAAAATGTACATACATATAAACAACAGGTTGAATATCCTAATACATATAGAAAGAAAAAAAAAAGGTTAAGACTTACATCATCCTCATCCACCAATTCAAGAAGCTGAGGTGTCTTTCTAAGGTCTAGATCGGCCAGGAGTTGAATCTATAGGTGCCAAAAATACACGAGCATGTCGTGAACATTAGAAACGTATCATATGGATAACACAGCTATAACATTGTATATTTCATGATTGGTCAAATCATCAGTAAACAATAACTTCTCTAACATCTATATATTGGAGAAAAACTCACCTTTATGATTTGAGAAATTAGGCCGAGTACTAAATGAGGCTGCAATGTTAAGGAAATAAACGTTAGACTGAATAAACTACAAGCATGCTATATTACCTAATTATCCGTAACCTTAATCACTTGATAAAATGCACATTCAAATATGGTAATGAAAACATCCAAATTGCTTACTTTTCCTTCAGCCAGGTCCTGGCTGCCGACATTGACTACCGTACAACCTATAGCTTTTGCAGAATTGAGGCAAAGAGTGTGATTTTCATTTCTTTCCCAAAGATTGAGCTCTTTTTTGGTATTAATAGCTCGGTCATCTATCGTATTGGGCACAGCCACGTTGATAAGTTTACTGCATTAAACCATACTAATGATCAATAAAAAATCGCCACCACAGTCAACTGGATCGATCCTAGGTCATGACAAAGTAGAGTAAAATAGCAGACCCTGCTTAAATACCATAGAAGAACTCCATCTTTGACGAGATCAAATAAGGCATTGGTGGACGGATCAATGGGAAGAAACTGCTTTATAAATGGATCATCTCTAAGATAGCTATTGATATGAGCAACATAAACTTCTTTCTCGGAATTTTGCACTGTGTGTAGAGTTGATGTTGCCTTAAGAAACGAGGATGCGTTCTTCGAATTACTCAGTTTTTTAGTAGCTTGTGTTTGTAAATTTATATAAGCCTGCCAATGCAATAAAATTAGTTCCAGGTTATATAAGCCTTACGTAAACTTAGACGGTCTAAGCAGAGAGATACTTGTATTGAATACGAGAAAACAATGGAACACCCAATATTACCGTAAGAAAGGCTTCAAAATCGAGTCTGCTACCCTCATCAGTACCAGGCTCACACAAGATCTCCCTAATTTCCTCCTCCTTGAAAATCATATTGAAGGGCTTCAAATTCCCAAGCAAAGGTGGCAAGTCACCAACCGTAACTTGACCATTTTCCTTCTTTAAATGTAAAAACTGTAGATCAACAAAACTTATATTTACTTATTCAGCATAAAATCAAGGAGATGAAAGGCACTTTTTCGTGTTCTCGAGTTTCTGTAAAACAAAATAATGGACTTTCTTTTCCTTTACATTTTCTTTTATCTCCAAACTCGAGAACAAGGCTTAAAAGCTTAATTACCTTTTGTTTGAGGCTACGAAGTTGAGCTTGTGAAAACTGGTTATGAGGCGATTGATCAGAAACAACGCGAATTCCCTCAAATTTAGACATCTCCTTCTTCCCAAAGTTCACAAAATTTTGCAAACTCAGGAAAGAATCAAATCAAATTTCCCTTTTAACTTTCTCCCAGCACAAAATATCAAAATCAATCTTTAAAAAACCGCCAATAAGAAACCTGTTATATCCACAACACCTACAATCTAAACATCAAAAACCATTAACCAGCATTCCGAATCATCAAAGAACAGAAAACTAAGAAAATTAGTAAATAACTATTCAAATTTTTATTACTAAAGCCACTCGTATATTGAACCTACTCGTAAAACAATATGCCTTGATAACTCTTAAAACACGAAAAACATGTTTGGCTGTAAAAGAAAAGTACATCAATCTCAACATTTGTTGGCCATTTCCGTTATTATTCACCATGTTTATGAAGGATTTAACAGGATTTCTCGTTGATCAATAACATGTTAATTTATTGCCATATTTCGCATGAACAAAACCTGATACATAAGTTTTGTACAACGAACCAATGAGGTTTAATTTCCCTGTTGAGTCGCGTTAGCGTGTCCAAACCTTTTCCTCGGCCACCCTCAAAATGCTTACCTAGGACGGTTTGAACCTTAGACATCGTGCGAGCGAGGACATCAGGACGCGCGACCAATAGGGCACCTCAAAATGTCATCAATAACTAAGAATGAAACGCATTATTTAAACATGTTACCTGAAAAATCAGCCATTCATAATTGAATGTCCGGTTTCGAATGATTTCAACAAACTGAGCCTAAAAACATCCATGGATCATGCATGTTGATTTGTGTAACATTAAAATTTGGACATGAGACATGAGGACACCAGGTACCATAAAAATGTCCTCTTGTTTTTTTTTAGTTTTGTTTGTTGTTTTGGTGATTTGAGGAAAATGTTTGTTGTTTGTCCATACACATGTCTTGTAAGTTGTAACAGAAATACATGTCAGCAAGTAGTTGCCTCCATGTCATTTTTCTATTTTGTTGGTTTGTTTTATCAAGGGGCCAATTGTGTGATTAAATGAAATATTATAAAGATAAATAATACACTTAAAACCAATGTTATTTGGACACATCAGCGACACATTAGCAAAACACCCAAATAACATCAACCTCTCTTATCATAACATCAACCAACACAACTTTTCTCTTTTTTTCAAAAAAAACCCCCTTAACAATTATTTTGTTCATTAAATAAACTAACTATTTCATTTATAATTATAAATACAAAATATATTAAAAATAAATTATAAAAAAATAAAAAAATACTACAGTACATAATGCATAATAAATCTTTTGTGGGCTTATATTCCAAAATTCATTTTTTTTCCCTTCTATAATTACAATTAAATGAGAAAAAAAAATAAAAAAACCCCACAAACCCAACTAAACCCAACTAAACCCAAGTAGGGTTTCTATTTTTTTACACGCTCCACCCTACCCTTCGATCTTCTTCCTCCGTCCCTGCAAACAGTGGCAGCCAACAATGGCAACAATGGCATCCAACAATGGCAGTAGTGGCAGAAAACAATGGCATACAAGAAATCAGTGGCAGAAAAAAGCAAAAAAGAAACATGGGGGAAGTAAAACGTATATTGCTGTGGGGCGAAAACAAAACTTTTTTTTAAAACACCCCCCTAACGGGCGTTGTCTAGCCAACGTAGGGGGAACAGCGTTGCCTCGTTGGGGGTTGCGGTGTGGTAACGGGGTGTAACGTGGGGTAACGCCCGTTACCCCGTTACTATACGTAGCGCTCTAAGAGGGAAATGCAGAAATGCTCCATGTGGTTTGCTCAAAAAGCAGGCGGTATCCCCATTTTGGCGAAAGTGCAGTCAATCTCCTCAACATTTGGTATAAGTGGGCATGCGGCCTCCCAACCTCTAACACTGTTAACTTTGACTCGTTTTCTTTGTTTGACTAAGGGCATGGCCGTCAATTTAGTATTAACAAATTAGTAAACCCATTTCTTTTTACCCGAAATCCATTTTAACCGGGCCTATTACCCGATTGGGTAAAAACACCAGCTACCCCTTTTCTTCCCTATTATTAAAAACGATTCATTACACCAGTTACCCACCACTCTCTTCCCCATTGATAAATCCTTGATTAAAGATAATGACTGATCCAGATAACCATTTGCAAAGGAATGAAGTGTTCCAAGAGTTTTCAATTAGGGCAAAAGGAGAGGATTTCGATATTGCATTATATGGTAATTTATATACTTCATTATCTAATTCTGTTGTTTTGATTTTATCTCAACTGATTACACGTTTCCAGATACATACAAGAGTTTATTTTCTTTGAAGGTGCACTACTACGGAAAGGTCACTAATTCGCCTAATAAGAAGTATGTTCATGGTGAGGTATGCTTTGTCGACATGATCGAGGTTTCTACGTTTAATATTGATATTTTGTATTCCGTATTGAATAGTCTTGGGTATGAAATGCAAACTGAGGTGCGTTTTTTTACAAGTTACCACTAAAAACCTTAGATATAGGCATAAAAGCTTTGGTAACTGTTAAACACTTTAGAAGACTTTTAAGTTATGTAAGTATGCATAACGTAATGTATGTGTATGTTGAGATTGTTGAAAGGGAATATAGTAACTCTGAGGATGATACTGAGTCTGAAAATGATAGTGCTAATGAGTTAGAAGATGAGGATCATATAGTTGATGCAGTTGAAAGTTAATATGGATAATAATAAGTTCCAAATAGAAGATGATCCAGTAAATGAGACTGTTGATCCTATTCAACCTAATGTCAATGTCATAGAGGAGGATTTAGAAGTGTTAGACTTTGATTCACTAGATAGTGATTTAGAGGATGATGTTCCAGAAAATGCACTTAGTCTAGGACTTAGAAAGTTAAAAAGGAAACACAAGTCCTCTGGTTCAAAGATTAACTTTTATGTTGGGAAGGAATATCCAAATAGGGATATAGCAAAAGACTTGATCAAAACACATGCTGTTGAGACAAGGAGGAATCTTCATTTCCTTAGGAAAGATAAGAGAAGAATTAGAGTTATGAAAGTCCCTTAATATAACAATTGTCGAAACTATAACTCGTATAAACACAAAAACACAACGAAATACTTTTCAAACGTGTAATGCTTTATTAACTGTTATAAACAAAGTATTACAAAGTGCTATGAATACACCCGTTGAATGACAATAAGAACTGAACCCTAGAACAAGTAAACTTGATTCGAGACTCAAGTTTACAAGGGAACCTATGAGTCGTTGGTAGACAGCTGAGGGCTCAGTGGTTCCAAAGAGAGAAAGAACTTAGATAATTTATCCAAGCACAAGGGTTGCATTAACTCTTCTTTCCCACTCCTATTTATAGTGGTACGAGGTTGCTTCCTTAGTGGGAGTAGTTGATACGTGTCATCTTCTGAATGAAAGAGTACAACGTATTAAATGCATGTCTAAATCGAGACATACCTTTAAACACCTTTAGGTGAACAGTTCTGCTAACTGTTCACCTTTTGTCCCACTAGGTCTTACTAGGCTTTATCTTGGATCTCTTGTTTTATCCTGCTCAAAACACTTTGTAGATTCTCTCGCCGAAACTATAAAGGATTGGACAAGCTTTGCTTGTATCAGACTTCTAGGGTTCTTAAGTGATCTCTGAGTATTGTCAACTCAGAGATCCTTGAACACCAGCACATTCCTTCTACATCCCAGCTATTCATAATCGTTGGTAAGTATGACTTCAGATTGTCTTCGACTTCTCTGACGTTGTCTTTGACTTGAATGTTCCTAGTGTGCCAGCTGAGGCTTTGCCTTCCGCTGGTCTGGTCTCTGTCGCTGGTCCTCTCAGCGATCAGTAACACTTAGTCTAATTTAAGCAAATCTAGACTGGGTCATAGTTAAAACTTTCACTGGCCCAACAATCTCCCCCTATTTGTTTATAAATTATACTAAGTCTAAAATTATTGTAAGTGAGTACACAGCTTCTTCTTACACTTAATTTAACAAACATACCTCAGAGTTTTATTAAACATAAAGAACCTAGTCTATTACAAGGACACCTAGTGGTGTAAAATAAAACAAAATAAAAGGTTCTTCAGCGATCGAGGCCTTCGTCATAGATTCTATGAGCTTCAACTTTGTCACTCCTGGAGTTAATGATCAGCTCAACTTCAAACTCAAAATCATCAGCTAATTTGCAGTTCCTTAGGATGCCCTGTTTGAGTCTGATGAGTTGGATAGTTGAAGCCAGATGAAGTTCATTCATTCTCTGAAAGCAATACTCACAATTACCATTCATAAAGACCATTCCTTTCTCTGGTTCTGAGTATACTTGGCCACCCACTGGCTTAGCAATCTCCTTAGGAAGTACAAGGTTTCTGTACATTCCATCTACCACAACATTCTTAGTGACCAGCTTCTCTACCAGAGGCCCCATTGGGGTTTTCCTTTTTCTTTGTCTTTGAGATGATTGTTGTTGTGATAGTTGAGGAGGCAGAGGTAACTTCAGCTTCTTAGCAGTGTCTCTTACCCAATTAAGCTTAGCTTGAATGCTTTTCATCATTTGGGCAGCACCAGGCCCAATCTTCTTTTGGGCAAGAGACAGCATTTCTAACCATTTAGAGAGGCCCAGATCTCTGAGTTTAAAGTCACTGAAGACTTTGTAGTTGGTTATTTGATTTTCTCTGTATAAGGTCATCACTACTCTTTTGTCTTTGTCAGTGTAACATGTGTACTTGGTGATTTGACCGGGCTCTGCTCTTTGGTCCACTATTCTCTCATATTCCTTTTAAAGGTTGCTCCTTTTAACTTCAAGTTCTTTGAGCTTATTCAGCTGAGCTTCCTTTACAGCTGGAGAGAGTAGTTTGTTCAGAGCTTCTTTGCTCTTGATTTTAGCAGCTCTGATGTTAGCTAACCTCTTTTGTTCCAAGATTTGAGCCTTTGCCTGCTCTGGGGTTAGTGGTGGTTCATCAACACTTTTAAATTTGTTCAAGTTAGAGTGTCTGGTTGTGGATCCACCTTCTTCTTAGAGGGAGTGCAGGGTTGTTTTAGGCACCTTAATGGCAATACCTTTTCCCTTGTCCTATGTCACCTCAGTGATGGGGTTGAAGGATCTGATGGGTTTTGGTGTTGGGATCTCTATTGAGGGTGCTGGTTGTTTAAGTGATTGCCCCCCCTTAGGTGGAGCATTATCTTCTTCTTCTTCAGAGGTAGAGGTAGCTGAATTCTCCCCCTCAGGCATAGCGCCAACAGAAGTTGTGCCTGATCCAGGTTTGAGGAACTTAACAAATTCTTTATGGACAAATAGACATATTTCTTTAAATTCCTCTTGTAATAGCTCCTAAAGAAGTTGTCTGGAAGGCTTAGATGCCTTGGCAATAGCAGCAACATTAGCTTTGACAGCTGCTGTGAGGACTGATGGCATGTATTGCTGGAGACTCTGGTTTAGAACTGTTGGGAGTTGAGTTTTCAAAGCATTTCCCAGTAGTTGCGGAAGCAGTGCAGTCATAGAGGATTCCACATATGAGGTTAGTGAAGTCTCTAGGGTTGTGGTGAGTTCCTCAGCAGCATGAGTGAGTGTTTGTATTTCAGAGAGGATGACATCATTTATGACTTTAGGCTTGGTGATACGGATGTCTCCCCTCTTAACCCAGAGTTCCTCAGCGGCTAGTTCTTGAACATCTTTCATTCTAGGAACATGGACAGGCTTGAGGTGTTGCAAATGCTCTAAATGTTTCATTGCCCCCAGTTCCATGACGTTTGGCAAAGTTGGGAAGGGAACTGGGGTTGGTGTATAGATCCTCTGGTCCCATAGCTGCTTGGCAGCTAGTTCTTGAACATTTGTCATATATGGGAAGGGAATGGGCTTCAATTCAGATGTGACTTGGTCATCATCAGCATCCATATCAGCATAGTCTGAAATGGTAAGGTCATCTTCAATGATAAAGACCTCATCTTCTGGCATGGAGTCAATGTTTGACATGGCATCCAGATCAATGTGGGAGGCTTCAGCATTATCGTCACCAGCAATGGAATAAGCCTCATCATTCTGTTGTTCTTCATGAAGATTATGCGTCTGTTATGACATTTGTTAGTAACCAGTGTGAAATAAAAATGAAGTTATAGATCGTCATTCGTTGCCCCTAGGAAAGCTGGGTGTGATTATCCAGCCCCCCTAAGGATTTCTCCTTGGGACTCTTTTAGTGTGAAACAGATATGTTGAAGGGTCACCATTCGCTGCCCCTAGGATAGCTGGGTGTGATTATCCAGCTCCCCCTAAAGGATTGCTCCTTGGGACTCTTTTGATTTGTGAAAACTATGTGGTGAATGGTCGCCGTTCGCTGCCCCTAGGATAGATGGGTGTGATTATCCAGTTCCCCCTGAAGGATTGCTCCTTGGGTCTCTTTTAATTGTGAAGTAATGGAAGTTAAAGGTCGTCTTTTATCGCTGTCGCGAGGAAGACTGAGGGTGATTATTCAGTCCCCCCAAAAGAATAAATTCTTTGGGACTCTTTTAGTTGTGACATATTTGAAGGTGAAGGTCGCCTTTTATCGTTGCCCCTAGGAAGACTAAGGGTGATTATTCAGTCCCCCACAAAAAATAAATTCTTTGGGACTCTTTTTCATATGAGGGGACCCAGAGACCACGCGAGGTGCAGAGTGTAAAACCCGCATGCTTTTACCATGAATAGTACCCTTAAGATCGTACGTACTAGATTAAAACTTTCCTTTTATAGTATGATTACGTTCACGTGCTAGAATTTTACGTATATGGTACGTGTTAGAACACAATAAGTAGTTATTACGTACGAACACACAATAATTATTTAACAATAATAAATCACGAACATGCGATCACGAAATCATGAACGTAATTAAATCACGAACTAATATTAATTACATATATATATTTATTACGAGCACGAATAAATATATTAGGTCACGGTTAATATTTAACGAGAACACATAAAACACGAACCCAAATAAACACGAACGAACACTTAAATAACGAGACACGGAAAGCGGTACGGGTACCCCATGTGGGGCCCCCTTAACCGCGGCTACATCAAGAGATGGGCCAAGCCCATCTAAAATTTTAACTAACAAGGGATAATGTGAAATCTTGTATTCACTTTTCACTTTACAGTAAAACAAATCAAAAACCTAAAAAAGTTTTCTCCTTCTCCTTGCTCTTCCTTTTTGGCCGCCGCATACAACAACACCAAAGGGGGGTGTTTGTTTGATTTTGATCTTGGTTTTTGTGCAAGTGTTCGCGTGTGTTTATCCTCGTTAGATCCACGCATTCGGTATATCTTTTTACTCCTTTTTCTTTTGTTTTGATTTAATAAATTAAATAAGAACATGATGTTTTTAAAAACCTAATTAAAAACATAAATCAAACATGTAATTGGTTATGGGGTAAATCAAAACGGAGGTTTTTAGGGGTGTTTGTTTGGCCGACGCCTAAACCGAACCCCAAGGGGGTCTCGGTTTGGCTTATAGACCACCACCGAGACCATATGGTCCCGGTTTGGTGGTGTGTGTCCCACGACAGTAGCAAACAAGGGGGAACCCCGAAGTGGTTCGGGGCATGGTGTTGATTTCGAGTCCGGTTCATGGTTTCTAGTCACGATCCGGTTCATGGCTTATGTTAAACTTATGTTTTAATAATCATATGTTAAAATTAAATTAATAATATATGACATGATTAATTTAATAAAACATGACTTAGGTTATAATTTAATTATTAGATCATGGAATTATTAACCTAAGTATTTATATTTTTCTAAACTTTATATTAATTAATTATTAAAAACCATGGTTATAATTAATTAATTAACGTGACTTAGGTTATATTATTAATAATTAATAATACATGTTTTAACCTAAGTATTTAACTTTATTTAATTAAAAACATGATATATTTAATTAAATACTTTTAACCTATAGTTTATTTAAATTACATGTAATAATTAATAAACTATACCTTATATCACTATGACTTAGAAAAATAATCAGAAAACACTTATGCTTATATACTTAGCTTATTTAACCAGCTTATATCTAATTATGGAAACTTTCTATTTTTAGTCTATTTATGGAAACATTCTATTTTTAGAAACTTATCTATTTTAAGCAGTAATTCTATTTTTGGAAACTTTCTGTTTTTGGAAACTTTCTATTTTTGGAAACTTTCTATTTTTGGAAACTTTCTATTTTTGGAAACTTTCTGTTTTTTGAAAACTTCTATTTTAGGAAACCTGCTATTTTTAGAAAGTTACTTATTATTACACAGTAAGTATAATAATACATGAAATACCATAAATACTTAATCAGAATAGACAGAATATATAATAAACACAGTTTAAGGCTTAAAACAGTAAAACATGATATGAACACCACACAAATTGATGTGCACACCACAAAATCACATGTGTTATGCATATGGTACAACATCATATATGCATTTTTGTGGTGTGCATATCATTTTATGTGGTGTGCATATCACTTCCC
Organism: Glebionis coronaria; assembly: GCA_025667525.1. Classification (NCBI taxonomy): domain Eukaryota; kingdom Viridiplantae; phylum Streptophyta; class Magnoliopsida; order Asterales; family Asteraceae; genus Glebionis; species Glebionis coronaria. Next base: position 50,945,308 of record CM046879.1, on the reverse strand, counting down.
TATAAAATAAGCTAAGACATGACATAAAACCAGTTACGTATTTAGTAATCAGATACTTATTCACGTATGTATTTATGTAGCATTAGTGATACCGAAGTAGGACTCTCCTCAGTTCGTCTTCTTCGTTCACTGGACATAAGGTACGGATTCCCGTCCTTTCAGTATGGACATTCTTTCCTTATTAGGATTCCCCGTATGCAGCCAAATGTTTTCCCGTAGTATAAGTTTATATGTTTGAATTGCTTATGTTTAATTTAGAATACCTATAGCCATATACATGCAAGTTTCACCTAGTTATGGAGGTACCAAAACCATAACATTAGAGGCACTAATGTTATGACTTCACCACGGCGGAGTGATTGCTCGTGGCGTCCCTTCAGCTTTTGGCCATATTATTATATTTATCATGTGGGGCGTATGGGTGCATCCTAGTTACATGTTTTTCAGCAGATTACTCAATGTGAATGTGGTGTGTGCCTCGCATCCTTCACAAGGAGTTGATCCCTCCTACCCAAACCAGTATATTAAATTAGAGGCAGCCCCTCTAATTTGCATGATGAGGTCACCCCTCCAAGTATTCATGCACGATGGATTTTCATGACCTATATTGGCTTGTGATAGAATATGTTAAACAGTTTTTATAAGATAAACACAAGGCTTTTCAAACTATAAAACCAGTTTTACCAAGACTTAACCAGGTTATTCAAGACTTAGTTTCTTCCGCTGTTATATGTTATATGCTTATCCTATTCATGCTTTATTGTACATCCGTGCATTGAGCGTATTGCTCTGCCGTTTTCCTTTTCTATGTTCCCAAAACGGCAGGTACTCAGGGAAGCTCGTAGACTTTAAGCGTACGTGCATATGGAGTGGAAGCTTTCTAGCCTTTCTTTACTTTATGCATTATCTTTACTTTGATACTCTTGCTATGGACATTGTTTAGTCCTTTCCTTTACAGTACTTATGTTTGTGTATGATGAGCTTTACTTTTGGACTACCGATGTTTGATTCCGGTATTTTCCTTTTTATGGTCATGTAATGTTTAGACATTTTTCCTTGTATGCTTTGATGACACGCCATAATTACGCGTGACATTCCATTATCAAAATTGGGTGTTACAATTATGGTATCAGAGCCAAGGCTTCGACCTGTAGGCTCTCAAAATATGACATGTGATTAGTGGGTAGTCACTATGGTCTTCCTAGAACTGACAGTCGTTTTCATGCATTCATCATTTTTATGCATACATATATATGTCATTGTCGTAGGTTTATGACTAAGTAATGGTCGGTACAGTACTGGCCCTATTTAGTCGCATGTGTTTTATCGAAACTTTTAAATTTGGGACCGACCCATAGGCGTCCCCTCGCCATGTCTTTTATTTTGGGTGAACTGACCATAGGCGTTCACTCTCAAGCATACAAAAGTTTTCATAAAACTGCATCATGCATTCATACACAAAAATTTTCTTGCATAAAATTTTTCTCTTGAATTTTGGTATAATTTTTTTTCATGTATATATATTTTATGTTTTGATCTGTTAATCATTATGTTTTATGTTATACTGTCAGATGGTTCTCACACGCGAACAGGAACAACTCAATGCTGCAATCCAAGCTGCAATGCAAGCTTTGCTTCCTCAACTGAGGAATGACATCAGGGCTGAGGTTCAAGCTGCCAACAATCAGCAGCATAACCAAGCACCTCCTCGGCCTCATCCAGTGACATTGGCAGTATGGCTGGAGAGATTCAACAAGCTCCGTTCTCGAGCTTTTGAGAAGACAGATAGCCCTAGTGATGCTGAAAGCTGGTTGGCTCACATCGAGAAGATTTTCAATGCTATGGGTTGTGACCCCGCGTACAAGGCGAGGCTGGCATGCTATCGGTTCGAAGGCGATGTGCTAAACTGGTGGTTAGCGTTGATGCAGTCTGAGGGAGGTGACGAGTGGGTTGCTGGTTTGACTTGGGCTCAGTTCAAGGACAGGGTGATGGAGCAGTTCTTTCCGAACGCTGAGCAAGACAAGCTCAAGAGGGAGTACCATGGAATCCGACAGAGAGATAGGGAGAATAGCAACGAATTCATGCAGCGCTTTATCCGCTTAGCTGGTTTCCTTGGTGCAGCAGCAGGTACTCCTGAAGAGCAGGCACACCACTTTAGGTGGGCTCTTCGCACATCGGTCGCAAACAATCTGGTGTGTGCTACGTTCAACACTGTAGCACAAGTGGCCGATGCAACACATAAACTGGAGATGCTGCAGGAGAGAGATGAGTTCGGGGAAGCTGAGAGACCCGACAAGAGGTAAACATTCGAATTCAAGCGGTGACCAATCCGTATTCTTTCCATATATGTCAATTATTCATCTCTTTAAATTGTATCTTCCAGGCAGAAAACTGGGGACCGGTCTCAGCCGGCTACTCAGCAGCAGCCTCATTAGCCCAAGGGAAACGGTCAGACTAACGACCGTTTTGCTACGGATAGGCGTGGCGGTAATGATAATTACCGTAACAACGCTGGACACTCCAACAACAGCAGGTCATAATGTTTACGCATTTTCTTATGATTTCATGTTATAACTCATATTTTGAAACTTTAGCAAAACTTCTACCAGGAACCATGGAAACAGTAGGGACCAGAACTAGAGAGGTTCACAGCCTAGCCGTCCAGCTATCACTGGTATTCAATCTTACGATTATCCGCATTGTCCTTTGTACCCTATTATTATGTATTATGTAAAATGTTTTATCAGGTTCTCAGCCAGCCAGAGCACCTGCTGGAGGATATACTCATCCTCTTTGCTCTACTTGCCACCGTAGGCACTCAGGGCCATGTCGTCGTAACACTGACGCATGCTTCAAGTCTGGTCTTCCTGGCCATATCATGAAGGATTACCGTAAGGGCGAGATGGAGGGCACATCGGGACATGCTGATTCCAAGCCGCCTCCTACCACCGAGCGTGTCTACACGACATCTCGAGACCAGGCCAACAAGTCTACAGGTACCATCACTGGAATCTTGTATATGTACGGTCAAGCTGCGTGTGTTCTTTTTGATACGAGTGCTACTCACTCGGTCATTTCTACTGCTTATGCTAAGAACATTAGGATGCTCCCCATGCCATTAGAGAATATACTTACTATTTCCACGCCTTTGAGGGACTTTGTATTAATCACCCATGTATACAAGAGTCTTCCTCTAGAATTTGACGATAAGGTTCGACCTGTTGACGCACTTCCGCTGGACATGGATGACTTCGACATGATTTTGGGCATGGATTGGCTATCCAAGCATCATGCTACCATAGAATGCCATTCATATCGAGTTATCTTCGGTGATGTTAATGCACCAGAGTACACTCATAACGGGTTCGTACCCGGACGGTCTGTACAAATCATATCTACCCTGCAAGCGCGTGCACTACTGTCACATGGCTGCGAGGGTTATCTAGCTACGGTTCACGACATGGATGCTGAATCTCCATCAACTCAGGATCAACCAATAGTGTCGGAATTCCAAGATGTATTTCCAACAGAACATCCGGGCATACCACCTGCACGAGAAGTGGAATTCAATATCGAGCTTATTCCAGGAGCTAAACCAATCTCCAAGGCTCCCTATCGCATGGCTCCTATAGAGCTGAAGGAGCTGAAGGATCAACTGCAAGAACTTTTTGAACGAGGTTTCATTCGACCGAGCGCATCTCCATGGGGCGCGCCGGTCTTATTTGTTAAGAAGAAGGACGACAGTATGCGTCTTTGTATAGACTATCGCGAGCTCAACAAGATTACCATCCGGAATAGGTATCCACTGCCGCGTATAGACGATCTGTTTGACCAACTCCAAGGGGCCAAACACTTCTCCAAGATTGATCTTAGGTCAGGCTACCATCAGCTACGGGTTAAGGAGTAGGACATCGCCAAGACTGCTTTTCGTACCCGCTATGGCCACTACGAGTTTGTAGTTATGCCATTCGGCCTGACAAATGCTCCAGCAGTGTTCATGGACTTGATGAACATAATCTTCCATGAATTTCTGGATAAGTTCGTCATTGTCTTCATTGATGACATCCTGATTTTCTCAAAGTCCAAGGAGGAACACGAAGACCATCTTCGTACAGTACTACAGATTCTTCGCCAGAAGTAGCTGTATGCTAAATTCTCCAAATGTGAGTTCTGGTTAGACAAGGTGGCATTCTTAGGTCACATTGTATCAGCAGAAGGAATCACTATGGATCCAACAAAGGTTGAGGCTATTACTAAGTGGCCGAGGCCGACATCAGCGACGGAAGTCCGTAGTTTCTTAGGCTTAGCTGGCTATTAACGTAGGTTCGTGGAGAACTTTTCCCGCTTAGCAGTACCATTGACCAAACTGATGCGGAAAGGGGAGAAATTCGTCTGGACTGAAGAACGAGAAAAGAGCTTAGAAGACCTGAAGCAGAAGCTGGTATCTGCACCTATTCTTACTCTCCCATCTGGTACGGGTGGATTTAAAATCTACAGTGATGCATCGGGGAAGGGACTTGGTTGTGTTCTCATGCAACCTGGGAAAGTGATCGCGTACGCTTCACGACAGCTTAAGCCTTATGAAGAAAATTACCCCACGCATGACTTGGAACTTGCTGCAGTCGTGTTTGCATTGAAGATATGGAGGCACTACTTATATGGAGAATCATGTGACATTTTCACGGACCACAAGAGTTTGAAGTATAATCTTCACTCAACAAGAATTAAACATGAGGCAGAGGAGATGGTTAGAGCTGTTGAAGGATTATGACATTAATCTACAGTATCATCCCGGAAAGGCAAATGTAGTAGCAGATGCTCTTAGCAGGAAGTCCGGAATGATCAACGGCATTAGAATTGAGGAGGAAATCATAAGAGACTTGGAGCGACTAGACATCGAGATCATGGTACGTGGACAGCACGGTTACTGGGCTAATCTTAGAGTAGAACCCGAGTTACTCTCTAAGATCAAGGAATCTCAGAAAGATGACGGAGAAATCTGGGCGATAGTACAGAATTTGGAGAAACAGACGGAATTCAGAGTAGATGCAGATGGTATTGTATGGCAGGGCACGAGACTTTGTGTTCCTGATGACCAAGAACTCCGGGAAGCCTTGTTAGCTGAAGCTCATAGCTCCCCATTCTCTATACATCCTGGTTCGACTAAGATGTACCATGACATCAAGCAGTACTTTTGGTGGAGTGGTATGAAACAGGATGTGACCACTTACGTCTCCAAATGTTTTACCTGCCAGCAGGTTAAGATCGAGCATCAGCGATCTGGCGGTCTCCTTCAACCGTTAGATATTCCAGAGTGGAAGTGGGACAAAATCACCATGGATTTTGTTACTGGTCTTCCGCCTACCAAGAGGAAGCACGATGCAATTTGGGTTATCGTAGATCGACTTACCAAATTAGCTCATTTCTTACCGATCCGCAAGGAAGATCCGGTAAGTAAACTCGCCGATACATATAGAAGAGAGATCATGAGACTCCACGATGCTCCATCCAGCATCGTCTCAGACAGAGATCCTCGTTTCACTTCGCGATTTTGGAAGAGTCTACAGAAAGCTTGGGGTACACAACTTAAGCTTAGCACGGCTTTTCATCCTCAGACGGACGGACAGTCGGAGCGAACGATTCAGACATTGGAAGACATGTTGAGATCATGTGCGTTGGAATGGATGGGTGATTGGGACGATTACATTTGTTTGGTGGATTTTGCATACAACAATAGTTGGCACACAAGTATCAAGTGTGCTCCTTTCGAGATGTTGTATGGCAGAAAGTGTCGCGCCCCAATCTGCTGGGATCAGGTTGGCGAGCGAACACTTGAAGGACCAGAAATCATAGAGATGACCAATGAAATGATCGCAGTAGCTAAGCAGAAACTTCAGGAGGCACGGTCACGTCAGAAGAGTTACGCCGATAAGCATCGTAGGGACATACATTTTAACGTAGGAGATCACGTCTTCCTTAAGGTTTCGCCGGTACGTGGTGTCAGACGCTTCGGGATTAAAGGGAAGCTCAGTCCTCGTTTCATCGGACCGTTTGATATCATTGAACGAGTCGGTGAAGTATCTTACCGGTTAGCGTTACCTCCGCAGCTTTCGCATGAACACAATGTGTTTCATGTGTCCTTACTCAGAGGGTACCAGTATTATCCCCTTCACATGGTTCAGTATCCACTGGAACAGATACGTGAAGATCTCACTTTCATAGAAGAACCCGAACGAGTTCTTGACAGACAAGAATGAGTCATGAGAAGGAAGACGATTCCATTCGTCAAAATCCTTTGGAGGGATCATACCGAGCGGGAAGCCACTTGGGAAACAGAGGAGTCTATCCAGGCTTCTTACCCTCATTTCATATTTTGAATTCGGGTATGTTCTTCTTTTCCAATTTACTTTATCCATAATTCGGGGACGAATTATTCTTTTTAGGGGGGAAGAGTTGTAAAACCCACATGCTTTTACCATGAATAGTACCCTTAAGATCGTACGTACTAGATTAAAACTTTCCTTTTATAGTATGATTACGATCACGTGCTAGAATTTTACGTATATGGTACGTGTTAGAACACGATAAGTAGTTATTACGTACGAACACACAATAATTATTTAACAATAATAAATCACGAACATGCGATCACGAAATCATGAACGTAATTAAATCACGAACTAATATTAATTACGTATATATATTTATTACGAGCACGAATAAATATATTAGGTCACGGTTAATATTTAACGAGAACACATAAAACACGAACCCAAATAAACACGAAGCGGAACACTTAAATAATGAGACACGGAAAACGGTATGGGTACCCCATGTGGGGCCCCCTTAACCGCGGCTACATCAAGAGATGGGCCAAGCCCATCTAAAATTTTAACTAACAAGGGTTAATGTGAAATCTTGTATTCACTTTTCACTTTACAGTAAAACAAATCAAAAACCTAAAAAAGTTTTCTCCTTCTCCTTGCTCTTCCTTTTTGGCCGCCGCATACAACAACACCAAAGGGGGGTGTTTGTTTGATTTTGATCTTGGTTTTTGTGCAAGTGTTCGTGTGTGTCCATCCTCGTTAGATCCACGCATTCGGTATATCTTTTTAATCCTTTTTCTTTTGTTTTGATTTAATAAATTAAATAAGAACATGATGTTTTTAAAAACCTAATTAAAAACATAAATCAAACATGTAATTGGTTATGGGGTAAATCAAAACAGAGGTTTTTAGGGGTGTTTGTTTGGCCGACGCCTAAACCGAACCCCAAGGGGGTCTCGGTTTGGCTTATAGACCACCACCGAGACCATATGGTCCCGGTTTGGTGGTGTGGGTCCCACGGCAGCAGCAAACAAGGGGGAACCCCGAAGTGGTTCGGGGCATGGTGTTGATTTCGAGTCTGGTTCATGGTTTCTAGTCACGATCTGGTTCATGCCTTATGTTAAAGTTATGTCTTAATAATCATATGTTAAAATTAAATTAATAATATATGACATGATTAATTTAATAAAACATGACTTAGGTTATAATTTAATTATTAGATCATGGAATTATTAACCTAAGTATTTATATTTTTCTAAACTTTATATTAATTAATTATTAAAAACCATGGTTATAATTAATTAATTAACGTGACTTAGGTTATATTATTAATAATTAATAATACATGTTTTAACCTAAGTATTTAACTTTATTTAATTAAAAACATGATATATTTAATTAAATACTTTTAACCTATAGTTTATTTAAATTACATGTAATAATTAATAAACTATACCTTATATCATTATGACTTAGAAAACTAATCAGAAAACACTTAAGCTTATATACTTAGCTTATTTAACCAGCTTATATCTAATTATGGAAATTTTCTATTTTTAGAAACTTATTTAATTAAGGCAGCTAATCTATTTATGGAAACTTTCTATTTTTAGAAACTTATCTATTTTAAGCAGTAATTCAATTTTTAGAAACTTTCTATTTTTGGAAACTTTCTATTTTTAAAAACTTTCTATTTTTCGAAACTTTCTATTTTTGGAAACTTTCTATTTTTGGAAACTTTATATTTTTGGTAACTTTCTATTTTTGCAAACTTTCTATTTTTGGAAACTTTCTATTTTAGGAAACCTGCTATTTTTAGAAAGTTACTTATTATTACACAGTAAGTATAATAATACATGAAATACGAGAAATAGTTAATCAGAATAGACAGAATATAAGATAAACACAGTTTAAGGCTTAAAACAGTAAAACATGATATGAACATATAAAATAAGCTAAGACATGACATAAAACCAGTTACGTATTTAGTAATCAGATACTTATTCACGTATGTATTTATGTAGCATTAGTGATACCGAAGTAGGACTCTCCTCAGTTCGTCTTCTCCGTTCACTGGACATAAGGTACGGATTCCCGTCCTTTCAGTATGGACATTCTTTCCTTATTAGGATTCCCCGTATGCAGCCAAATGTTTTCCCGTAGTATAAGTTTATATGTTTGAATTGCTTATGTTTAATTTAGAATACCTATAGCCATATACATGCATGACCAGTTTCACCTAGTTATGGAGGTACCATAACCATAACATTAGAGGCACTGATGTTATGACTTCACCACAGCGGAGTGATTGCTCGTGGCGTCCCTTCAGATTTTGGCCATATTATTATATTTATCATGTGGGGCGTATGGGTGCATCCTAGTTACATGTTTTTCAGCAGATTACTCAGTGTGAATGTGGTGTGTGCCTTGCATCCTTCACAAGGAGCTGGTCCCTCCTACCCAAACCAGTATATTAAATTAGAGGCAGCCCCTCTAATTTGCATGATGAGGTCACCCCTCCAAGTATTCATGCACGGTGGATTTTCATGACCTATATTGGCTTGTGGTAGAATATGTTAAACAGTTTTTATAAGATAAACATAAGGCTTTTCAAACTATAAAACCAGTTTTACCAAGACTTAACCAGGTTATTCGGGACTTAGTTTCTTCCGTTGTTATGTGTTATATGCTTATCCTATTCATGCTTTATTGTACATCCGTGCACTGAGCGTATTGCTCAGCCGTTTTCCTTTTCTATGTTCCCAAAACGGCAGGTACTCAGGGACGCTCGTAGACTTTAAGTGTACGTACATATGGACTGGAAGCTTTCTAGCCTTTCTTTACTTTATCCATTATCTTTACTTTGATACTCTTGCTATGGATATTGTTTAGTCCTTTCCTTTACAGTACTTATGTTTGTGTGTGATGAGCTTTCCTTTTGGACTACCGATGTTTGATTCCGGTATTTTCCTTTTTATGGTCATGTAATGTTTAGACATTTTTCCTTGTATGCTTTGATGACACGCCATAATTACGCGTGACATTCCATTATCAAAATGGGGTGTTACACAGAGACTCTAGGTCGGGACCTATAGCATGCTCAAGTTGTTATGGACAAGAGTACAGTCCAGAGGGTGAAGAATCATCGGGGTGCATTATGAGCACAAGTAAATCATATCCTAGTGTCAAGACAGAGTGTATAGATAATCCTAAGAGATCTAGGTGTTGACACAGACACACTATGGGTTGAGGCAAACCCTAAAACTTCATCACTCTCTCCTACAGAGATTTGAGAGTGATTGTATGTGATCCTCTAAGAAAAAAATGTCGAACTAATATCTGAGAGATATCAGCGTGGAGAAGGTTCTTAGTCGTCTCTACTGACAAGGAGACGCTAGACTCTGATTGTTTGTCACCTGTAGGCTCTTTAACCACATCCTCTAGAGAAGGGGATGGGTTCTTCTTGGTCTTCTTCTTCTTGGAAGGATTAACAGAAGGGGTTTCAGAGGAAAGGGAGATGTCTTTCCTCTTCTTCTTCTTTTCCTTGAGCGCCTTGGGCTGAGAAGTAGACTGCACAGAGGTCTTGGACAAAGACTTGTCAGTTTATCTTTCAGCATTCACCTCATTGTAAGGGATCAAGGGCTCTCCATCATCAGTGAGTAACCCAACAACCTTCATCATATGTCTGCTGAGATGCACTTCATCCTCTAAGGGAGTCTTTAGTGAGGCTAGAGTGATGCGATAGGGAGAAGGAGTGAAGTTCATCATTGGTGTAGGTTTCACCAAGCATATCCTCTATGATGAGAAAGAGATATCTTGTATAGCAGACAGTGGCCAGTCGATGCTTCTTCCCTTTGTTTTCCAGCTTTGCAATGAGGTCGGTGTAAAGTATGTGGGCGATCCCTATATCTTGCCCCCAAATCAAGCTGTAAGCAATTGCTTGCTGAGCACCATTAAGCTGATCATGCGACCCCTGGTTTCCTCCCAGGCATTTCACTATGTAAAGCATTAGCGTCCTCCATGTGGGTGAGAAGTAATTCACCTTGATCAGTGATTTGCTTTGGAAGCCTTGGGTGGTGAAGGGTTTGTCATCGTCATCATGAGGACGAAGGGTAGCTAGAGCCTTCTTCACTGTGGCACTGGCTGGCACAGCGGACATGCCTTCATTGACAGGAAGTCCAATGACTTTGGAAAAGGTGTGGAAATCAAAGGTGAGAGGTTGTGGATGTGTAGAAAGGTTGAAGGTGATGTGTGAAGAGGTTTGATCAACTTTAGCGCTATACCAGAACTCCCTCAAGTATTGATGGTAGCATGTGGAGGGTTCCCTAGTTATGGCTTCGTTAATGGTAGAGTTCTTGAGGAGGGATAACAAAGGATGGTAGAGAGGATTGTTATGTTCTAAGAGAGCTACACAGTTGTTAAGGGCGATCTTCCCATCGTTTATCCAAAAATCTACATTCGAGGCGGCCAATACGGTGAACGAGGTGTTTGTTGATGAAGATGCCATTGTTGTTGGAAGGAAGAAATGGAGGATTTGAAGAAGATGAATAGTATGTGTGTGTGAAAATAATGAGTAATGTGATAGAAAAATGAGTCAAGGGTTTTGATAAAAGGTTTTGTCGTTTTACAATTAAAGCATTAAATACAAATGTTTACCTTTTAGGAAAAGTGGGACCCCTTGACCATTCATGTGATTTTTTCTGTCCCCTTGGAAAGTGGGAAAATTATTGACATTGAAGGACAATCATTTGAATTAAATATGGGAATATATTAACTCCCATTGGAATGTAACTACCTCGTTACATTCAATTCCCTTAAATGCCCAGGACAGAGATCATTTATCAGATTTATTTACCAATATTGAGCATACCCAGCTCAGCAACCAGCCTAGTAAAAATTGGCTCAACCAGAGGCTTGGTGAAAATATCAGCGAGTTGGTATTCAGTGGGTATAAAATGAAGCTCAATATCACCTTTTAAAATATGGTCTATGATAAAGTGATACCTGATGTCAATATGCTTAGTTCTGGAATGAAGTACCGGATTATTGGAGATGGCTATAGCACTTGTGTTGTCACAGAATATGGGAACCTTTTCATAATTGATCCCATAATCAGCCAGCTGACTTTTCATCTAGAGAACTTGAGCACAGCAACCAGCGGCAGCTACATATTCAGCTTCAGCTGATGACATGGCCACTGAGTTTTGCTTCTTTGCACTCCAGCATACCAACTTTCCTCCAAGGATTTGAAAACTCCCAGAGGTGCTGTTTCTATCAAGATAGCACCCAACATAGTCTGTGTCAGAGTAGGCTTTGAGGTCGAAGCATGATCCATTTGGATACCAGAGACCTAGAGTGGGAGATCATTTTAAGTACCTGAAAATTCTTTTGACAGCTACAAGGTGGGATTCCTTGGGGTTAGCTTGGTACCTAGCACAAAGACATGTGACAAATTGTATGTCTGGTCTGCTTATTGTGAGGTACATCAGTGACCCAATCATGCCTCTGTATAAGGTCTCATTAACAGAGACCCCTGAGTCATCAGCTCCCAAGTTGTTGGGAGGAAGCATGGTGCATTTTACTGATGCACAATCAGACAGATCATACTTCTTGAGCAAATCCTTAACATATTTTTCTTGACAAATAGAAATTCCTTGTGAATTTTGTTTGATTTGAAAACCCAAGAAAAAAGTTAATTCCCCCATCATGCTCATTTGATACTTTTTGGTCATAAGTTTAGCAAACTGTTTGCTCAAAGTAATATTGGTTGAACCAATTATATCATCCACATAAATCTGTACTAAAATGACATCACCCTTGGACCTATAAGTGAACAGGGTTTGATCAATGGTACCTCTGACAAATTTATTTTCAAGTAAGAATTTTGATAGGGTTTCATATCAGGCTCTAGGCGCTTGTTTTAGCCCATAGAGTGCTTTATAAAGTCTGCAGACGTGATTAGGATACTCACTGCTTTTGAACCTAGGGGTTGATAGACATATACTTCCTCTGCAAGCTTACCATTTAGAAAAGCACTCTTCACATCCATCTGGTATACAGTGAACCCCATATAAGCTGCAAAGGCTAGGAAGATTCTGATAGCTTCCAATCTGGCTACTGGTGCAAACGTTTCGTCATAGTCAATACCCTCAGATTGATTGTACCCTAGCACCACAAGCCTAGCCTTGTTTTTAACAATCATGCCAGCTTCATCCCTCTTGTTTCTATAGACCCACTTAGTTCCAACTACTTGTTTTCTAGCTAGAGCTTTTACCAGAGTCCACACCTTGTTCCTCTTGATCTGATTCAACTCATCTTGCATGGCAACAACCCACCCTTCATCTAGAAGCGCAACAGCCACATTCTTAGGTTCATCTTCAGAGAGAAAATCAGCGAAAAGGCATTCATTCGCTGAGGTGGTTTCCAGAGATCTCAATTTGTCTCTCGTGGTGACTCCCTCAGAGGGTTCACCAAGAATATTCACCAGAAGAATATCTTGGTTCCTACTCCATTTGGATTGAGGAGCAGGAGTCTCTGTGGTTCAGGAGTCACAACAAGTTCAAAGAATGCTGGAGGATCTTCACATGTTCTTTCTTCATCCATAATCTCTTCATCTGAGTGAGAGATTGGTTCGATAAGATCAGCATTCACTTCTATGGGTGGAGTGATAGGTTCAACAATTTCAACCTCTGGAGTGATGTCAAAGATTGAGTGAGGATCAAATGCATGAACATATGGAAAGTCCTTGTGACATGCCTAAGGTGATTCCTTGTGATTTGAGAAATCATCCTTTGGATATGATTTGACTTCATTGAAATCAATGTCACATTCTTCTGTGTTGGTGTGAGTAATGACAACATCTGCTTCATTAAAGGTAACATGAATGGATTCTTCAAGTTCTTGCCTGCGAATGTTGAATACTCTATAGGCTCTAGAGGTGGGAGAGTAGCCAACAAAGAATCCATCATCTAACTTTTCATCAAATTTTCCTAGATGATCTCTGTATTTGTGAATGAAAACAGGGAAACCAAAGACATGGAAGTAGCTTACATCAGGGGCTCTCTTCCTATACACTTCATAAGCGGTCTTACCGTGTCTCATCAGAATAATAGATCTGTTTTGTGTGTAACAAGCTGTGTTCACAGCTTCAACCCAATATTGTTTTGGAAGTCTTGATTTGCCGAGCATGGTCCTAGCAGCCTCTATGAGAGTTCTGTTTCTTCTTTCAGCGACACCATTTTGTTCAGGGGCGATTGGGTTTGAAAAGTTATGTGATATTCCCTTTTCATCACAAAAGGCTTCCATGGCATGGTTCTTGAATTCAGTGCCATTATCACTTCTGATAGCCTTAACTATGCAGTCATTTAAGTTCTCTATTTCTCTGATAAAAGAGATTATTCTTTCAGCTGTATCACTCTTTCTTTTGAGAAAGAATACCCATGTAAATCTAGAGAATTCATCTACAATGACTAGTGTATATTTGTTGTGATTAAGGGATTGTGGTTTTACTGGCCCAAATAAGTCCATGTGAAGAAGATGGAGGCACTTATTTATGGAGAATGATTGCTTTGTTTTAAATGAGGCTCTGTGGTGCTTTCCTTTCTCGTAGGCTGAACAGGGTCTGTCTTTGGTGAAGGTCAGAGAGGGAAGCCCAACCACTAAATCATTCTTAGCCAGTTTGTTGATGTTCTTGAAGTTTAGGTGGGAGAGTCTCTTATGCCATAGCCAATTTTCACTATCAGATGCTTTGGCAAATAGACAGTTGTTCTTCCCTTCTGGACATGATGTCATGTCAATGACATACACATCCCCTCTTCTGGGCGCAATTAGAAAAACATCATCATTCTGATTGAAGATTGTTCCTTGGGTCTTGGTGAACAGAACTTTGAAACCAGCATCGTAGAGTTGACTAATGCTGATTAAGTTGTGCTTTAGTCCATTGACATAAGCGACCCTTGTGAAGGTTATACCATTGCAATCCACTGAGCCATAACCCTCAGTAGCCCCTGAGGAGTCATCTCCAAAGACTACTTTTGGACCAGACTCCTTCTTATATCTATGCAGATATTGTTTAACCCCTGTCATGTGTCTAGAGCACCCACTATCTAGATACCAAACAGATTTCTTCAACTATCCAGATATTGGTGCCTCTGGTTTCTTGTCAGAGTCCTTCTCATCCACAGAGGTGGAAGATGGAGAAGAAACATCTGAAGGGACAAATTTAACATTGGGTACATGTATATGATTTTTGAACCTACCTTTCCCCCCAATAGCCTGAACCACATCACCTGGTATGGCTTCAGCAACTATTTCCTCCACTGTGGATTGAGCCAAATTCCATTTTTCAATGGTTCTTCTGAGTTCAGTGTTTTCATCAGTTAAAGACTCATTTTCAATGGATAGTTTGCTTAATTCATTTTGAAATTGATTTGCAAGATTCACAAAAGGTTTGAGATTGGTTAACTCAGATTGACAAAGATTTAACTCTGTTTTAAGACTATGAAACTTGTTTAACATGTTTTTTCTTTGCTCTTCCACAAAGTGGAGGTCAACTAAGGTATAGTCACTGACATGGTCTCTATCAGGACCTTCAGGCATAGAAAGCAATCTTTGTACCTTTTTCATGGTGATGTCCACCCATTGACCAGATCTTGCTTCACTCTTTCCCACAGCAGGTTCTTCATTAGTGACTGCCATAAAAGCTCTGACAGCAGTGGTTCCTTCATCCTCAGATGTAAGAGGTTCATCATCCCAGTCAAATGAAGCAGCAATCAGACCTTTTTCAGTCTTCTTAACATCCTTTTTCTTAGCTACATCTTCAGCCTTTTGGTTGAGTTTCATCAGCTCAGCTTTCAAGGCTTTGTACTTATTTTTGTAGTCCTTCTTTCCCTCTGAGTCAGAGTGGGAAGATTTCTTGAAAGGTGAGGTAGAGAACTTCTTCTTGCTGCTGTGGTTGTTGCTGGATGATGGAAAGCTTGGAGAGGAGGTTTTGTTTGACCATCAATCTTTCTGAAAGTGACCAATATTTCCACAGTGTAGCATGACACTTTGGATTTATCAACCTTAGCAGCTCCAACTCTACCTGATCTCTTGTAGTACCTCTTTTGGTCAGCTAGAAGAGCTCTGTCATGGAACTCAGCATGCAATTCATCAAGAAATTCTTGACTGCTTCTGGTATCCTCTTCTATGTCAAAGTCGCTGTCCTGAAAAGAATGGTTAACAACAAGAGCTTTTGAACCAGTGATATAGGTGGTAAACCTATCAGTCTCAGATTTGTAAATGGAGTCAATTAGCCCTTCTTCATAGTTATATCTACCAAACAGTTGGGCCAAAGTATCATTTTTGATAGCATTATTTGCTCTTAAGGTCTGGTTTAGGCTAAGCCATTTTCTAGGTAAACTATTGACAAATGTAGCATTAACCTCAACCTTAGGTAGAACAACTCCATTGTTTCCCAAATCATTCAGCAAAATCTTAAGCCTAGTATAAGTTTGAGCAACAGTTTATGTTTCCAAAGCTTTAAAAGCATTAAACTTAAGTCTAAGGGCTTGGATTTCGGTTTCTTTTGTTTCCTCTGGACCTTCATACCCTAGAACTAACTCGGTCCACATTTCCTTAACAGAGTTGCATTTGATAATGGACTTCATAATGTTCTTGGGTAGGCAAGAGACTATGATACTTTTGAGTCTCTTGTCCTGGTTAGCCAGACTTCTATCCGCTGGAGACCATTGCTTAACAGGCTTCTTAATGGGTCTCTCAGGGGTAGAGGAAAACGGCCAGTGGTACATAGGGACCATTTTCTAAGATTTCTATCAAGAAAGGTTCTAAGCCATCTAAATATATAAGAAATTCACTTTTCCAACTTGAAAAATCTTATTCATCAAACGCTGGAACATTGTACACATGTGACCCCCCACGAACATCAAGAAGTTGGGGAAGGTCATCATCATTATTACCAGTGCTTACAACCGGTGTAGGCATGGTAGTATATGTGGTGTCCGGTGCGTTGGTCGAAGTGGTACCTTGACTGGTTTGACCTAAGGGTGGTGGTATAGGAGGCATAGTTTCAGTCATATTAGGATCTTGATTTTAAAAACAAGAACGGTTTATAAACAGTTTTATAAATCAAACCGCTTTGATACCAATTGAAAGTCCCTTAATATAACAATAGTCGAAACTATAACTCGTATAAACACAAAAACACAACGAAATACTTTTTAAACGCGTAATACTTTATTAATTATTATAAACAAAGTATTACAAAGTGCTATGAATACACCCGTTGAATGACAATAAGAATTGAACACTAGAACAAGTAAACTTGATTCGAGACTCAAGTTTACAAGGGAACCTATGAGTCGCTGGTAGACAGCTGAGGGCTCAATGGTTCCAAAGAGAGAAAGAACTTAGATAATTTATCCAAGCACAAGGGTTGCATTAAATCTTCTTTCTCACTCCTATTTATAGTGGTACGAGGTTGCTTCCTTAGTGGGAGTAGTTGATACGTGTCATCTTCTGAATGGAAGAGTACAACGTATTAAATGCATGTCCAAATCGAGACATACCTTTAAACAACTTTAGATGAACAGTTCTCCCAACTGTTCACCTTTTGTCCCACTAGGTCGTACTAGGATTTATCTTGAATTTCTTGTTTTGTCCCGCTCAAAACACTTTGTAGATTCTCTCGCCTAAACTATAAAGGATTGGACAAGCTTTGCTTGTATCAGACTTCTAGGGTTCTTAAGTGATCTCTGAGTATTGTCAACTTAGAGATCCTTGAACACCAGCACATTCCTTCTACATCCAAGCTATTCATAATCGTTGGTAAGTATGACTTCAAGTTGTCTTCGACTTCTCTAACGTTGTCTTTGACTTGAATGTTCCTGGTGTGCCAGCTGAGGTTTGCCTTCCGCTAGTCTGGTCTCTGTCGCTGGTCCTCTCAGCGATCAGTAACACTTAGTCTAGTTTAAACAAATCTAGACTAGGCCATAGTTAAAACTTTCATTGGCCCAAAAAGTTATTTGCAATGGTGTTGTGCCAACTTTGAACAACTGTAATGTACAAGGACCATAAAAGGGTAATTGTGAAAAGAAAAAGAAAGTAGTTGGTAGTGCAGAAGAAGACAAAATTGTTGCCCATGGTTATTATATTTATTTGTTGGTTATAAAGGAAAGTGGGTGGTCAAAACTTTCCATAAAGAACACAAATGTCTTCAATCCAGAAAGATTAAATACTACACATCCACTTTCCTTTCCAAACATATCACAGATCTACTATCCATGAATCCAAAAATACTTGTAAAAGTCATTCAAGAACAAATGCACAAGAAATTTCATGTTACTATTTCAAAAGATAAGGCTTTTAGAGCAAAGTCAAAGGCACACGTTTATTTGAAAGGAGATGTCCAAGTTCAATACTCTTTGTTAAGAGATTTTTGTAATGAGCTACAAAGATGTAACCTAGGTACCACAGTCAAAATAGATGTTTATGGATAAGAAAATCCTGAAGTTAGCACTAGAATGTTTAGAAGAATATATGTCTGCTTGGGGCCACTAAAAAGGGGTTTTAGAGCAAGTGGTAAGGAATTGCTTGGACTAGATGAAGCTTTTATAAGGGGGCATTATCCTGGACAACTGCTAACAGCTGTTGGGGTGGATGCCAATAATGGTGTTTACCCTTTGGCATATGGGATTGTGGAATCAGAAAACCAATACTCCTGGACTTGGTTATTAAAGTGTTTGGGTGATGATTTGGAACTCTACAACAATTCAAATTTCACTTTCATTTCAGACTTGCAAATGGTAACTAATAATAAATTAAATTCATTGTATTTATTCTGTCCAATCTAGTAGTTGTAATCCAATGTATGTATTCTGTATGTAGGGACTATTACCTGCACTTGCTAAGCTTTTTTCAGCTGCTGAGCAAAACTATTGTGTGAGGCACGTCAATGATAACATGAACCAAACCTGGAAAGGAGTTGAGTACAAAGAAATGATTTGGAAGTGTGCAACATCAACAACAGTTGTTAGGTTTGAAAAGAATATGGATGAGTTGAAAAAATACAACAAGAACTGTTATGAATGGTTAAATAAGATAGCACCTGAACATTAGTGCAGAGCATACTTTTTAGGTATTTATGTCTCTAATTATTTACACTATACATTTTGTCCATTAACTGATTTCTAATACTTATCATATGAAAATTTGTTTAGGAAGAGCACACTGTGATATCATAATAAACAATGTATGTGAAGTCTTCAATAGACAATTGCTAGATGCTAGGGATAGTCTCATCATAACTGCCCTAGAGTATGTAAGAGAATACCTAATGAAGAGAATTGTCATTGTCTAAAAGGTGATTGAGAAGTCTGATGGTCCACTTACTCCAGCTATAAGTAAGATTTTTGATAAGTTTAAGTTGGCTGCCACAGAGTGTTCTGTTGATTGGAATGGATCAGAATTGTATCAGGTTAAGGGTCCAGTCACAGGTCCAAATCAAGAGCAGCATGTAGTTAACTTGGTCCAAAAGACTTGTAGTTGTAGGAGATGGGAAATTTCTGGAATCTCTTGTAAGCATGCCATTGCTGCCATTCATGATATGGCAGACAATGGTATGGAAGTTGGTATACCTGAAGATTGGGTACATGAATCCTATAAGTTTCAAACCTGGTTGAATGTATACTCAGATAAATCTAGTTAATGGAAGGGAAATGTGGGCTAAGTTTGATTGTCCAACAACATTGCTACCACCCAAAGTGCACCCACAAATTGGAAGGCCACCAAAATCAAGAAAGAAGAGGAAATGTGAAATTGAAATGGTCAAAGGAGGTAAGCTCACTAGAAAAGGAAAAAGTGTTACTTGTAGTAATTGTCTTGGTACAGGTCACAATAAAAAGGGATGCAAAAGTACTTCAACTCTTGTAGGGCAGAGTGCACAATCTGCTGGAGGTCAAAATTCACAAGCTGCTGGAGGTCAAAGTTCACCAGCTGCTACTCAAGGACAAAGTTCACAAGCTGATGGAGGACAAAGAAACAAAAGAACTTCAAGTGTTGTAGTTCAGAGTTCACAAGCTGCTACTCAAAGTTCACAGCCATCTACTCCAATGGGCAAAAGGACTAAAATGTCTACAAGACAAATTTAATGAATATGTTTGTTTTGTGTTATGTTTGTTTTCTGTAATGTTTCTAAGGATAATAGTTTGTGTACTATGACTTTTTTAGTTCACAGTCTGCAACTATGCTACTATGTTTGGTTTAAACACTTATGTTACAATGTTTCAGTTGTTGACTTTTGTTTTAGTGTTTCAACGTTAGCTTTCTTCATGACTTTTAGTTCACAACCTTCTTCTTGACTATTTTTTTTCTTACAACAATCTATGCAAACTTACCATGTTTGTTTTGTGTAATGTTTCTAAGGACAATATGTGCAAACACTTATGCTCACAACAATCTGTGCAAACTTAACATTAACATGGGAAATGAAAAATCATAGAACTTCATTCCTAACTGGAAAATTAACTGACCATTACATAATTATGTGGCCAACTAGAAGTTCAATAACATTACTTGGCCAATTACAGTGAAACTAAAAAAAACAACCAACTACACAAAAGCAATTTCTTGAGTCTCCGATTTGCAGCAACAACAACCTTTATATTTGCTTCCATTGCGTTTCTAGCTCTTAGTAATCCAGGGAGTCTCCATATTTGCTTCCATTACTTTTCTAGCTCTTGGTACAGGTCACAAATATTTTCTTCCATTGCGTTTCTAACTCTTAGTCAAACAAATAAAACGAGTCAAAGTTAATAGTGTTAGAGGGTGGGAGGCCGCCTGCCTACTTATACCAAATGTTGGGGAGGTTAACTGCACTTTCGCCAAGATGGGAAGGCCGCCTGCATTTTGAGGAAACCACAGGGAGCTTTTCTGCATTTCCCTCTTATATTAATAAATAATAAACTTAAAACTTACGGAGTAATTCTTTTATATATTTTTCAACAAGTATTAAGGAGTAGGGCTGAGTATGGTAGACCCAAAACTGACCCGGACTGGAAAACTGAACCGGACCGACCCGAACCAGATCGAACATTTTCGGTCCGGTCCTCGGTCCGGGGTTTTGGATCAATTCGGTCCGTTCGGTCCGGTCCGATCCGGTTCGATCTTACCAAAATCTCGTTGATTATGCCTAATAGGACCGGACCGGACCAACCCGGATCGGACCGGCCATTTCGGACCGGTCTCGGTCAGAGGTTTCGGACCATTTCGGTCCACGGTCCGGTCCGGTCCAATCCCAGACCGATGCTCAGCCCTATTAAAAAGTATGCAATACACATAAACAATTAAAATTAAAATTAATCAAAATAAACACTTATTTTAAAACAATGTAATACAAAAAATAAGTCGAAATGAAATAAACTCGTAAGCCAAAGAGTAAGCTTTAACAAACAAGGCCTACGAATAAGATGAAGTCGACCCATCAAGAAAAAGCTTTCCCATCCAATAATTTTTTTTAAAGTTATTTAGACGTGTTACAAATTAATGTTGCAAAAGTCGGTCTACTGTTTGGTGAAAATTAATCATTAATCGGTCATATTAATCAGTTTGATAAAAAAATCGGTAACATATTTATTAATCGGATAAAATTAATTAAATCAGACATAAACCGACTAAATCAAACAAAAATCGGTCAACTCCTTAACAAATAGAAATCGATCAAATCATGTATAAATCGACCAAATCAAACAAAAATCAGCTAAATCAACCTAATCGAATAAAGATCGGCCAAATCAGACAACTACCGGCCATATAGTTTCAAAAAAATTATAATTTTATTTATAAAATAACAAATCTGATTAATCCCCGCCTAACCAATTAATCGTGGATATATAAATTTTATTTATCAAAATTATAATTTTATTCGTCCCACTTTTATTGTTCCTTTTTAATTTTAATTTTAAATATTTTTATTTGTATTTTATAATAATTGATATAAATATATTAATAAATTTGATTTTCAGTGAAAATTTTTTCATTAGTACAATTTTTTTTATTTTAGTAACAAAAAATATTAAAAATCAAAAATTGAAAAGAAATAAACATTTTATCCCAAACAAACACTCTCCCAAGAAGTTTGACCTCTAGTATCATCATTCTCAGGTACTAATTTAAGGCTTTATGTTTTTTTTAATTATCTATTTTGTTGTCTTATTAGGTTTCTGTTAAATAATTAATTAAACTCTTAATTGTGATTAAAAATATGTTTTGAATAAGCAGTTTATTACTTATATTAAATGAAACTAAATAATCCGATAAGCACTTTGGATAAGCAATAACAGGTAATGGAAATGTAACCATCCTGGGTTGAGCTGCTTTGAATTTTTACTAAGTTAGTTATTTGATTTCACAGTACTTACCCAGAAGGTAGTCCCTGCCAGCCTCGAATAATAACTTTGAGCTGCTTTGAATTGATCTTTTGTATTAAGGGGGTGTTTGGATTAGCTTATTCTATGGGCTTAGCAGTTTATTGACATTTGGAAATGCCGATAAGCTTACTTTTTCGAGCTTATGAGAATATAAAATATAAGCCCATGGCTTAAATAAGCCATGGGCTTAGTCTCATAAGCCTAGAAAAGTGAGCTTATCATCGGCTTTTCCAAATTTCGATAAACTATTAAAGCTCATAAAGTAAAAACATTTAGATGGTGCCCTCTTTCCCCTGCTTATATGTTCAGTTTATGTGATGGGTAGATGGAAAAGGCTGAGGGGGTGTTTGTTTCAGCTTATATGTGGGCTTATGAGATTTCGGCTTATATGTGGGCTTATGAGATTTCGGCTTATATTGCACGAGCTTCAGTTTCTCGCTTATTTTGAGACTTATGGCTTATATAACATTATTATATAGTAATAAACTTATATAAGCCCACAGTGTATCTCTTATATTTTATTGTTGTCTTGAATGATCACGAGGATGCATTGTTGACTTATTTCGATAGTTTATTTAGGCTGAAAATAAAGTAGGACGATTTAATCAATAGTTAGCTAAAGGACAAAATCTTTTAAAACTGCTTCTCGGGACCTCATAAAGTTCATATCTTGGCATAACTCGCTTCACGATTTGAGACCTTTCTCGGACCGATATTTGGCAGCGACTTCATACTTCAAATCTTGAGAGACGTTCATGAAATAATGGTCTTCTCTTCATAATAGGAATTTCTTCACTTGAACTTTTTGAGAGATTCTTCATATTTGGACCAAGACTTCTTCCTTTTTCTCCAATCTTTATTTGGGACTTTGATATACAACGATCCGCCTCCTTTTAGGACTTGGATCTATTTATCCTCATACCTTGTTAGGGCCTTTTTGGATAGACTTCTCCATGATCTTTAGGGGAGTATTTGCTTTTCGTCGTGTGTCTCGATCCTTCATATTGATTTTTGATAAATGATTCTTCTCATCACTTTGGATCTTTAGCAACAAAATGTAGCCCTCATGCCTTGTTAGGGCCTTTTAGGA
This sequence comes from Glebionis coronaria, assembly GCA_025667525.1. Classification (NCBI taxonomy): domain Eukaryota; kingdom Viridiplantae; phylum Streptophyta; class Magnoliopsida; order Asterales; family Asteraceae; genus Glebionis; species Glebionis coronaria. The sequence goes on along the minus strand of CM046879.1, from coordinate 50,922,470 downwards.
CTCGCCAATCTTCGCATCCCGCTTCAATAAGTTATGCCTTGGCTATGAACTCTAATTAATACCGAGCAACTTTTAAACGATCTTGTGCTAGAAGCTAAGTAACTTTTCAAATCGTACAACCTTATTTATTGCAATTAAATTTATTAACAAGCGATGGGAGAAAAAGCTTATAATCAACTCACATAAATTCATGAAAGAATACCAAACTTATAATTGACTCTATCATCTCTCGTTCTCCACAATTTAAAATCTCAAAGAATGAGACTCGTGGATGCTTAGCCTATTAAATCAAAGTTTTGGGTTTTCAAGTCATCTATAGGATCTTGCAACTTCTTAGACTCTTTCAAGTTTAGAATTCGCATTTTAAAGTTCCCTTGATAAACGACTTTCTAGGATCAATTATAGGAACTTGCGAAAAGTTCTTGTTCTTAACCCGTAAGAGTTAAGACTTTCGCGTTTTAAAGTTCCCTATATAAAAGCCTAGCAAAACTTGACTTAAACACGTTAAGGATACTAGCTAGAGTAAACTTAGATAAGTAAACTCGGGTTGAGTCAAAAGATTCACAACGTTTGAAAATTAAAACCACTTTATTAAAATTTATTCTAGCAAAGAAAGAAAATAACTATAACAAATGTAAATATAACTAGGCCAAAATAGATCAAAAATTTTGAAAAATGTCGAAAAATCAATTTTCCGGTTAAAATGAGGACAAAAACAAGGAAAAGCCCACTTAACTTCGATAGAAGTCCCCCTACACTTAATATAAACATTGTCCTCAATGTTTAATCATGTGGAAGTAAACTCCCCTACACTTAGGACATTGTGCACTTTGTTTAAATTTTGCTAAGGAATAGACAACTAAAGTGATTCCTATTTTAATATTGAAGAATATAAATAGAGAATCAAAAGAGTTTAAGATAGAACCGGGAAGACGGGAACACGGGATCACGGGTCGTCAAAAGTCATCAGAATGGATCTTTGAAAGCTCGAATCCCTGCACATGATAAGAAAGAAAAACAATAAACACATACTAGGGTCTCCCCCTACACTTATTATAAAAACAAGGAAAAAGGATAGATACTGCGGGTTGCCTCCTGAGAAGCGCTTGTTTTTGTTAACCGAGTCGTGAGCCTGACTCGACCTTGATTAGCATAAGAAGAAACTTGAAAAACATCCACCGGGATCAAAGACATGGTTTTAATCCATCAAGTAGCACAAGCTTAAGGCGAACAAGGCAAGCCACAGAAGAGTAGGCAAGGTTCACTTAAGCAGTTGTTGAGCACGGTGGTAGCAAGGGTGATGAGGTGCAAGCATATCTCCAAAAGTTCCAAAAATCTTTCCTTTTATTTCATCAGATGGATACTGAGATGGCTTAAAAATTGCAATACCGGGGTCGAACACCTTTTACTTTAGGGGAAAATAACACTCAGGCTCAATAGACCTTGAAGAAGATCCGCACATAAATCACACAATCTCATCCTCAGAAGGGGGATAGAGAGGTGTCAAGACATAAGTACTGCGGATATCGGTGTCGTCCGGCTTCTTCTCCTTTGAAGCGGTTTTCTTCATATCCAAAGGAGGATAAAGACCATAATCATCAAAGTCCAAAGGAGGAGAATCACTCTCATTTGGGAAATAAGTGTTGAGAAAAGTAGCAAAATCTTCCTCAAATGAGTAGTCGTCCAAAGTAGGATCAAGCATTGTTGGTGGAGGATCTTCATCATGTGAAGAATTACTCGAAAGAGTATCGACATCATCAAAGTCATCATAAGTTGGCATGTCTGGATACTTAGAAGTAAAATCATCAGAATCATCCATATCAGAACTAGAATCGTCATCATAATCATCATAGATCGGTGGAGAATCATAAATTGGTGGAGGATCTAAATTGTAGAGAGAATCATCCACATCATCGTTGAACAATGGATTATCATAGCAAGAATCGAACAGAGGATTGTTGTAGACGACAAAATCATCAAGCACATTAATCATATTCGCTGATTCTCTTCCATTTGATTTGGTTGTGATCTTCCCCATTTTAAAAACTTGTGCATCATTCATGACCCTTAAAATTAGCTCACCTTCGGCAACATCGACTAAGGCTTTTCCGGTTCTCAAGAATGGCCAAACAAGTATTAACGGAATAGGAGGGTCCATTTCATAATCAACAATAACAAAGTCGACCGAAAAAGTGAAGGTGCCAACTTTAATAAAAACATTTTCGGCAATACCAAAAGGGTAAGCGAGAGTGCGATTTGCAAGCTCAAGAGTCATCTTCGTTGGAGTAAGATCGGGTAATGATAACTTTTTCCAAACACTTAAAGGCATCAAATTCATACTTGCTCCGAGATCGGCTAAGGCAGTAAATTCTTCGGTTTGGTTAAAAGTACATGGTAGCACAAAACGATCGGGATCTCCAAGTTTTTCCAGAAATTCTTTAAGAAGGACTGCAGAACAGTTTTCATTCAATCGAGTATTAACAAACTCGGCCATCTTCTCCTTCTTATTAAGCAATTCCTTAAACATCTTAACAAATTTAGGCATTTGGGCAAGAGCTTCAACAAGGCTAAAGGTGATGGTCAGTCCTGAAATCTTCTTCAAATAGTTCGACACTTGAATGTCATCCTTGGTTTGCAGTTTGGCCTTGTCTAAGCGAGAAGGATAAGGGATATTGGGTTTATAGGTGGAAGGTGGGGTTGGTGAAGGGTTCTTCTTGGGTACTTCTTCATGCATAGGTGGAGACGGTAATGGAGAACTAATACTAGGCTTGGGAGTAGGAGAGATAAATGGTGGTGGAAGAGGTGTAGATGGAGTAATTGGGGGAGGGGTAGATGGTCCTACTAAGGTTGCTCCACTGCGTGTAGTAATAGCACTCACATTCGCTCTCGGGTTGGTGACGGTAGTTGAAGGAAGAGAGCCCAAAGTAGAGGGTTGAGTAGTTGGTAAGAAACTAGCCAGCATATTCTTCAAATCATTTGTTTAAGTGCTAAGAGAGGTTTGTATATCATGTCGAAGCTCGGTTCTAATATCATTACCTTGCTTAGTGCTATCTCCTTTCAAGTTGATAATTTGGCTTTGCAGATTCTTGATTTGCTCTCCTTGGGTCCTCATGAAGCTTCAACATCTTGATTAATGGGTGGGGCTTATTGAGTGGGTGGGTGATAAGGATTAGAAGCTCGAGGTGGGTTTGGGTTTGGGTTGCTTCTATTGTAGTTGTTGGGGTTGTGGTTTTGAGGAGAAAAACCGGGTGAAAGAAAGTTGTTAGAACAGTAACTTAGCAAGTTACGATCACTTTGAGGTCGGGCTTGGTAGCTTTCCGTTGAATAGTTACCATAAGCCGCATACACGTTTTCCGGATTGTCATGAGTAGAAGGAAAATCAGTGTATGAATGAGGACCCCCGCAAATCTCACAAGAAGTTGCAACAACTTTAACTTGTTGTTGTTGATTGGTAGCCAAGAGTTGCATGTTTTTGCTCATTTCGACCATTGCGTGGGTCCATTCGGTGATATCAGGGTGTGAAGAAGTAGAAGAAACATTGACTCTCGGGTTATTCCTTGAATATGCGGATGAATCCCAAATTTTGTGATGAGTAGTCATGTTCTCTATAAGCTCTCTACACTCCTCAGGTCTTCTTTTCATAAATGTGCCACCGGCGGCTGCATTAATCGTATCACGATCACGAAAAGTTAAACCGTTGTAGAAAGTATCAATTAAGGTGACGGGGAGCATGTTGTGGTCTGGACATTGATCGATCAAAACATTATAGCGTTCCCAAGCATCAAAAAGTGATTCATCAGGTTCTTGTGTAAATCCACTAATTTGATTTCGAAGGCTCGTGACCATGGATGGTGGAAAGTAGCGCGACAAAAAGCGTTGAGTCATCTCATCCCAAGTATGAATTGAATTCTTCGGAAGACGATCAAACCATTTTTCGGCATGGTGGTATAAGGTGTGTGGAAATAGGTGAAGGCGAAGAAAATCCATAGTAACACCGGGCAACTTCATGCTTTGAGTAACGGTAATGAATTTGTCGAGGTGTTTGTTGGCATCATCATCTGGCAATCCTCGAAATGGACAAGTGTTCTGCACTTGTTGGATCATGTGATGCTTCAACGAAAACTCAAGAGCCGTGATTTGCATCGGCGCAATCGGTCCTCCTCGTCCATTCATCGTGGGTTGGCACAGCTCCTCCATCGTTCGAAGGTCGGGTGGTGGAAGAACATTGTTGTTGTTATTATTGTTGAGGTGCGGTGGGTTATTGTTGTTGTTCACACCTGCCATATCTAAATCTTCACGAGTCTCGGGCTCTGAATAAGTTGAAGATCTAGTACGCATACACCTGCAAAAACAAAAGAAAAAGATACCAAAGAAATAGAGAATATATATGTACGTGTAAAAATAAAAATAAAAATCTTTTTGGATTTTTGAAATTTTTTAATTTTTATGGATTTTTAACAATTTTTATATTTTTTTGAATTTTTGAAAATATTTGAGCAAGAAAAATAACGTTCACGAGTGAACGGATCCCAAAATTCAACGCGTCTTCACAGAAAATCGTTAATCTTCACGAAAAGAGCCGGCAGCGGCGCCATTTAATACATGAAAAAACGTTCTTTAAAGTATGTCTAATCGAATTGATCACGGATTAAGTGCGACTCAGTCGTCTTTTGGTGGGAAACAATAATAGATTGGGTGTTGTAGTAAAGTAAATGTGCAAGACGTTAAAGTAAATGACGGTTAATTAAAGCTAAAACTAATTAAAAAGTAAATGGTGCAAAATATTAAAACTTTTAAAAGTAAATGACGAGAAATTAAATGACGTAAAATTAAAGCTCGACGAAAAATAAATTTGACAATGTAATAAGAATGTAAACTTGAAATAATAAAGAAAAACGATTAAAATAACACTAAAGTAAAATGGCGGAAAAATAAGCTTTAAAAATTAAACTAAAAATTACTAGAAAAACACTTGGTAAAAACAGAGATTTCGGGAAGCGTGCAATTTTTGGAATTTAAAACGTAATGAGAGATAAGCTTGGAAAAATAAGATAAAAACAAAGAAAAAAGTTAGATCGCAGTCACGATCGTAACTCCCGATCGTACCCTGGATCGTACTCTAGATCGTACCCACAAATCGCAACAAGCGATCGCAGTGACGATCGTACTCCCAGATCGTACTCTTGACAAGTTTTGGATCGTACTCCACCACGATCGCAACAAGTGGATCGCAGTGGACGATCGTGACCAGGTGATCGTATCCACAGATCGCAACCAACGATCGCAGTCACAGATCGCAACAGGGCAATCGTGACTTATATCGTGATGGACGATCGTAGTCTGATCCTAGTCCTTGATCGCAGTAATGGATCGCAAGTAGAAACCCTAGGGTTTATGCGATCACACTTACTCGATCGAAACAAGCAGAAACCTTTAAGAACGGTACGATGGAATCCAATAAGCAAATAAGCTAAACTAAAGAAGCTAACTTTAATAAGCACAAATCCAAACTTTATCATACTATAATAAGACGAACAAAATAAGCAAAAATTTAAAGACTTTCAAGACACAAAATAAGCAACTTTTTAAGCAAACTTTAAAAAGATAAAACTTTTAAGAAAACTTTAAAACAATTAAGCTAAATACAAAATAAGCCAATAAGATTGTCAAGCTTATAGCTTAATTCGTATAAAAGCCTAGAAAGGAATAAAAAGGTAAACTTTTTATCAAATAAACAATAAGATTAAGCAAAATTAATGCTTAATCCGAATCAAAATCAAATCAAAAGCAAGAAAAATAGAATAAGATAGATAATAAAAAGCTTGATTAAAGGAAAATAAAGATTAACAACAAAATTAAAAGACTTACTTGAATTAAAGGCAAGAAATTTAAGATGCAAAACAAGGTAATTAAATTGACAATTAAGTAAATGACATGAAAATAAATGTGCAAATAATGAAAATGGTGGAAGACTAGTTTGTCAAAATAGCCAACAAAACTAAATGAGGTGAAATGAAGTCTATTTATAGGAGATTAGGGAGGTTAGCATGTGTTGCTCCTTTCTTTCTTCTCTCGTCTTTTCGTCTTCTAAATTCTTCGACTTTTTCGACTTTGTCATGGGATTATTTAAACTCGTCTTGTAATTTCATCATTAGTTAGACTTGAGTTCTTCGGCTTTATTAAACTTCCGTCTTTAGACTTTTCTTCGATAAATCTTCAGAATAGGCCTTGGACTTCCGTTCTTTTTGCACTCTTGATCTTTTGACTTCGTCTTTTGTCCTTTTCTTCGATAAAAGCCCGTGTTTTCTTCCCTTTTCACATTTTGATCCTAAATCACAACAAAAACACAAATCAGGCATAATTCCGACATTTACGACATAAAATACACGTTTTGGCTTGGTTATTATTATAATTAAGTGGTAAAAGGATAAGTGTTTTCACACTTATTAAATCCCCTACACTTGACCATTGCAATGTCCTTATGCAATGCATTAATTATAAAGCAAGTTTTACATTTTCCATCATAATCAATCCACATTGACCTTTATTAAAGAGACAAAATATTTAAAGGAAGAAAACTAGTAAAAAGATCAAAAACTTACCTTGGGGTTTTGGAATGTCATGAATGATTATCATCCTCAAGTTTCACGTTCCCCATACCAAGCTTAAAAACGAGATCATTGTTATTATAAGTAAGCAAACTAACACAAACTCATGTGGCCCAATTATTCACTTAGACTCCCTTATTCCTAGGTGTATCTCTTATATTTTATTGTTGTCTTGAATGATCACGAGGATGCATTGTTGACTTATTTCGATAGTTTATTTAGGTCGAAAATAAAGTAGGACGATTTAATCAAAGTTAGCTAAAGGACAAAATCTTTTAAAACTGCTTCTCGGGACCTCATAAAGTTCATATCTTGGCATAACTCGCTTCACGATTTGAGACCTTTCTCGGACCGATATTTGGCAGCGACTTCATACTTCAAATCTTGAGAGACGTTCATGAAATAATGGTCTTCTCTTCATAATAGGAATTTCTTCACTTGAACTTTTTGAGAGATTCTTCATATTTGGACCACGACTTCTTCATTTTTCTCCAATCTTTATTTGGGACTTTGATATACAACGATCTGCCTCCTTTTAGGACTTGGATCTATTTATCCTCATACCTTGTTAGGGCCTTTTTGGATAGACTTCTCCATGATCTTTAGGGGAGTATTTGCTTTTCGTCGTATGACTCGATCCTTCATATTGATTTTTGATAAATGATTCTTCTCATCACTTTGGATCTTTAGCAACAAAATGTAGCCCTCATGCCTTGTTAGGGCCTTTTAGGACTCGCCAATCTTCGCATCCCGCTTCAATAAGTTATGCCTTGGCTATGAACTCTAATTAATACCGAGCAACTTTTAAACGATCTTGTGCTAGAAGCTAAGTTACTTTTCAAATCGTACAACCTTATTTATTGCAATTAAATTTATTAACAAGCGATGGGAGAAAAAGCTTATAATCAACTCACATAAATTCATGAAAGAATACCAAACTTATAATTGACTCTATCATCTCTCGTTCTCCACAATTTAAAATCTCAAAGAATGAGACTCGTGGATGCTTAGCCTATTAAATCAAAGTTTTGGGTTTTCAAGTCATCTATAGGATCTTGCAACTTCTTAGAATCCTTCATGTTTAGAATTCACATTTTAAAGTTCCCTTGATAAACGACTTTCTAGGATCAATTATAGGAACATGCGAAAAGTTCTTGTTCTTAACCCGTAAGAGTTAAGACTTTAGCGTTTTAAAGTTCCTTATATAAAAGCCTAGAAAAACTTGACTTAAACACGTTAAGGATACTAGCTAGAGTAAACTTAGATAAGTAAACTCGGGTTGAGTCAAAAGATTCACAACGTTTGAAAATTAAAACCACTTTATTAAAATTTATTCTAGCAAAGAAAGAAAATAACTATAACAAATGTAAATATAACTAGGCCAAAATAGATCAAAAATTTTGAAAAATGTCGAAAAATCAATTTTCCGGTTAAAATGAGGACAAAAACAAGGAAAAGCCCACTTAACTTCGATAGAAGTCCCCCTAATATAAACATTGTCCTCAATGTTTAAGCATGTGGAAGTAAACTCCCCTAGAATTAGGACATTGTGCACGTTGTTTAAATTTTGCTAAGGAAGAGACAACTAAAGTGATTCCTATTTTAATATTAAAGAATATAAAATAGAGAATCAAAAGAGCTTATGATAGAACCGGGAACACGGGATCACGGGTCGTCAAAAGTCATCAAGAATGGATCTTTGAAAGCTCGAATCCCAGCACATGATAAGAAAGAAAAACAACAAACACATACTAGGGTCTCCCCTACACTTATTATAAAAAACAAGGAAAAAGGATAGATACTGCAGGTTGCCTCCCGAGAAGCGCTTGTTTTTGTTAACCGAGTCGTGAGCCTGACTCGACCTTAATTAGCATAAGAAGAAACTTGAAAAACATCCACCGGGATCAAAGACATGGTTTTCATCCATCAAGTAGCACAAGCTTAAAGCGAACACGGCAAGCCAAATAAGAGTAGGCAAGGTTCCCTTAAGCAATTGTTGAGCACGGTGGTAGCAAGGGTGATAAGGTGCAAACATATCTCCAAAAGTTCCAAAAAACTTTCTTTTTATTTCATCAGATGGATACTGAGATGGCTTAAAAATTGCAATACCGGGGTCGAACACCTTTTCCTTTAGGGGAAAATAACACTCAGGCTCAGTAGACCTTGAAGAATATCCGCACATAAATCGCACAATCTCATCCTCAGAATGGGGATAGAGAGGTGTCAAGACATAAGTACTGTGGATATCGGTGTCGTCTGGCTTCTTCTCCTTTGAAGCGGTTTTCTTCATATCCAAAGGAGGATAAAGACCATAATTATCAAAGTCCAAAGGAGGAGAATCACTCTCATTTGGGAAGTAAGTGTTGAGAAAAGTAGCAAAATCTTCCTTAAATGAGTAGTCGTCCAAAGTAGGATCAAGCATTGTTGGTGGAGGATCTTCATCATGTGAAGAATTACTCGAAAGAGTATCGACATCATCAAAGTCATCATAAGTTGGCATGTCTGGATACTCAGAAGTAAAATCATCAGAATCATCCATATCAGAACTAGAATCGTCATCATAATCATCATAGATCGGTGGAGAATCATAAATTGGTGGAGGATCTAAATTGTAGAGAGAATTATCTACATCATCGTTGAACAGTAGATTATCATAGCAAGAATCGAACAGAGGATTGTTGTAGACGACAAAATCATCAAGCACATTAATCATATTCGCTGATTCTCTTTGTTGATCCCAAACTTAAATCGATTTAGCTTTGTGTATACGAGATTAGATCAAGTTATACACGTAGAGAAACTTTGTTTATGTATAAAGTAATCTAAGTGTTATGCAGAATTAACACTTAAACAGGAACACACAAAGATGTAAACAAACTTTCACTTGATTGATAATAACAAACTTGCTTACAATGAAAGTGTTTAACGTATGAAAAACTTACTTTTAAACATAACCTAAAGGTCTTCTTTTATAGATATAAGAAGCCTTGTACAAGAGTCTACGTATCAACTATTCTAGGTAAAGATAATTATAGAAAATACAATGTTGAACTTATCTTTACTAGAAACAAACTAGAAACATAATACGCGTAGACTAAATCTTTCCATCAGTGCTTGTCTTCAACCTATCAACGCTTGACTTCTTCTTGTCAACGCTTGATCTGTCAGCGTTTGTTTTCTTCCTATCAACGCTTGTTTTCCTCTTGTCAGCGCTCAAGTGAACTGGCTATATTTTATTCCCAACAATCCTCACCTAAACTTGATATCTACTCTAGTAATCAAGTTTCTGAATAAACATTAAGAACTAGGAGGAATCTTACAAACTTGATCATATTGGTAATAAATATGTCTGATCAAATCTTTGGCCACATCACTTGAATAATCAATCTCCAGCTGTGTTGTCTTCATCTTCTCCAAAACTTCTTTGGATATGGAATACTGACCATCTACAAGAAGATACTCAGAAAACTTTGTAGAGCTCAAATAATATACACCAGCAGCTGAATACAAACGCCATTGAAGACCACTAAGATCATCCTCAAGATCCTTCCAAACAGCAGGATCTTCTTCTTTTGGTTCACACATTCTCTTGGATGTTGACCAAAGTTTTATTCCATTGACTGAAGTAGGAGCTTCAGTCTCATACTTGGCCTCTAACAACCTCCAAAGGTCTACCAAGTCTTCTCTATCAACACTTGCAAAGAGAGATACAAGAGTAGTAAAAGTGTGTACCTCTTTCCCATACCTGTCAATCTTCCAAAACCCACTTTCATATTCTTCATAGCTTATAGTAGGGTTTCTGGAATCAAGAGGTAACACTTGTACCATATCTGAAGCTTCCAATGGTGAGAGCTTGATGCTCCTTCTTATAACAGCTTCACTAGGATTCAATCTATCCATATCTTTAGGAAACTCAAGAGGAACTCCCTTCTTCAAAGGTCTTGGAACAATCATTGCCTTCTTAAGCTCCATCTCTTCTGCAAGTTCTTCTTTCCTTTCATCTGAAAGAAGTCTTAGAATGTTCATTTCCTGCACTTTTACCCAAATAGGATAAGCCTTGTATTCCAACTCTTCAAAGGATAATCCCAACAATTTCTTATAGGTCCATCCTGTTCCATGACATCTGAGTAGCATGTAGTACAACTCCCTTCTATCCCTCTTCAGCAGTGAGCGAACATTGCTAGCTTTGTGTTTCAGAATTACCTTGTAGTCTTTTTGTACTCTTAGAAGAATCTCCAAACCCCAAATCTGGTCTGAAATAGTCAAATCTGGATTCTCCATACACCTATCTTCCCAAGCATGGTACATCTGAACAACTTCTGGAATATCAAAATCTACTTGCAATTTCAACTCATTCAGCTTCTCTCTTGCCAAATCATCACCATATTCAAGTCTCTCAAGTTGCTCAATTATCATTACACTTGAATCTGAACTGGCTTCATCACTTCCTTCTTGTTCCTCTGAAGTGACAACAAATGGTGATTCACCAACCTTCTTCCTTTCTTGTTCCACAAGTTATGCATCCAACCTTCTATCAAACTCTACCTGTGCTGCATCCTTTGGAACTTCTACATCTACCATGATTCCTTTACCCTTATCTAATGGATCAATTATGGGTAAGGATGATGGTAATACATGTGAAGATACTTCTTTGATGATAGTTGATGACTGGAATACATCAACCTCATCTGCAGGTCTCTCAACGCTCAATTTGCTTGTGTCAGCGCCCAATTTGCTCATGTCAGCGCTCAAATTTTGCTTGTCAACGCCCAAATTACCTGTCTCAGCACCTCTTGTAATTTTCTCCAACATAGCTGTAAAAGACAAGTCTAGATTGGTAGGAGTTACCAAAGATCTGTCAAAACCTGGTTGCTTCTTCAATTCAGTTAGGGCCTCAGCAACACCCAAAGATTCTCCATAATGTGAGCCTTTATCACTCACATTAATCTGCTCATCCTCCCCTTCGGAAGATTCCTCCATCCCACGTCTTGTGCTAGCATTCTCCAAAATAACAATCCTCTCCCTCAATTGCTTGAGTTCAAGGCCTTGTGTACTAACAATTTGTACCAAGTCTGCATTTTGCTTTTACAAGCTAATGCAGACAGCCGTCAATTCTATTAATGTCATTGGTTCCAATCTACCCTCCTCTAAAATGGGTATTTGACCTCCCAAGTTAGATTCATGGGGCATGGATGAGGTCTTAAAGATGTTAGGACTGTCTTGGCATGCATCTAAGCCAGAACCAATAGTCCCAACCTCATCCATAGCACCAACCACACTTGTGATGATGGTTCTCTCTGCTACATGGCTTGGACCACTAGAGGAGAACACTTCAGTAGTCCTTTGGCATTTTTGCAACCTATATTGTGGTGGGGTAGAAGAGGATGTGGGAAGGTTAAGGGGTGTTTGGGTCTGTGAAGGAATGGTGTCAACGTCTGGATTAGGTGTGTCAACACCAACATTTAATGTGTCAGCGTTGAAGGGTTGTTGGTCAATTTCCATGTGTTGAGGTGAAGGTAAAGGTTCTGGAATAGGATCAAGTTGTGGTTGTGGGTCTGGTTGGGGTTGTGCTGCTGCAATAACAGCAAGCATAGCTGGGGTGAGGGGTAATTCACGGTGAGGGGGTGAATTCATCTTGGTAAAAATAGCTTTCTTTTGCACAGGGATCTCATAAAAATCATCATGATCCCTTGTGCAGTAATTTTGCACATCAAAAACCATTTGTAAAAATATGGGATAAGCCAAAGTCATCTTATTCCCTTTGTTTTTACACATGCCATTAAAAATCATTTTAGAATAATTAAACTTTTGCCCAGTTGCAATGCACACAATAGCACTAGCAATGGATCTATTAATCTCATTGTGTGCAGTACACTTGGGACTCAAACATTGTAAGATGACATGTATGAGGTACTTCCAGGCTGGGGGAAACTCCTGTTTATGATATTTGTTTAAAGTTCCCTCATTAAGGAAAGGATAACCCAAAGCCCGTAGTCTTTGTTCTATTTCATGAATGGGAAGGGTGGTTATACCATCTGCATCATCAAGATGCAAAGCCTGGCGAACCAAGGCTTCAGTAACCACCCATGTACGCCCATGAACAATAGATGATAATGTAGTCACATTATTAACTGTTGAGGAACTTACAGTATTCCAAAACTGTTTAATATGTGTGACAGAGATGAGAGGAGCATGAGAAAAAGCATACCTAATTAGGGATGCATTCAAATACGCCACCATCTGGGTGTATTGGGGAAACAGAGCATCATCAGCGTCCAAATATGCAATCATGTTGTGTTGACTCTTGAATCCCAATACCAAATCACTTGGTTTAAATTCTGGTGACATTGTAGAAGAAAGTTGTTTGTGAATATTTAGAAAGATGAATTATAGGAGAAAATTGTTAGACAAGAATGATAGGTACCCTGTTTAAAAATAGGAGCGAAATATATAGAAGAGATACATGTATGTGATTGGTAAAAAATGAGGCAACTATTTTCAAAATATCATGATGAAAATATTGAAAAGAAAATAAGTTATCTCATGCATTAATTAAAAGTTATCTGCTTCCAAAATTACGGCCCCAAAATTCGTCAAAAAGTAACAACTGGGTAGGTCCCAATGGGTGTCAACGGTAAAAAATAACCCATCAACGCCCAACGGCTATATTCTTGTCAACGTTTGCCAAAGCCATGTCAGCGTCTAAATTGGTCATAACAACGTTTGGAAAAATACTAGTTAGCGTCCAAAAATAAAAGTAATAAAAATGAAAAAGGAACTTAACAAAGTAATTTATCCTAGTGAAGATAACCTATAAGTTGATAATTATTATAGGGCGGCAAGCACTGTCCAGTTATGCACACTTGCTTATGCAAGATAGACATAACAGTCCTCTAGTGTCCCTTGCTAACCAAAAATCTTAACAACTAAGTTATCTCATAAAATTCCTTGTAACTCCCAGGTAAACCCATGATAAAATCATTCCCAAGTCTCCCAACAGACCACAACCAATTCTAGGCCAAAAATGTCTTGGCAGCATGCATAGTATATCAACTTTGCATGCTACAGTGCCTCATGATTTAGTAAAACTAACTCATACTCACATGTGGACACAATCTAGAATTGTGATAAGAGTATCATATGGATACCCAAAAGTCCTAAAGGTTCCTAAAACCTCCCCTTAAACTGTGATACATATGTTGCTCAAAAAATATGCATGAACATAAAAAATTTATGTCAAGATAGGAATAAAAATATTCCAACCATCATCCATAAATAAAAACATGCTCAAATGACTCTCCAAGGATCCATAAGCAACTCTGTATCCAATGATATAATGCTAACACCACCTGCACATTTAGATTAAAAACCACAAAAATAACATTGTTGCTGACAACGCCACGATAACACTTGTCAGCGTTAAGATAACCTTTGTCAGCGTTAGAAAAATATAGTGGAAAATCTAACTTCAAAAGACAAATAACAATGCATTATCCTGTACATACTTTTACAATAAGACCCCAAAACACATATTATGTGAGATTGATCATTCCAATACTTGTTACCAAGTATTGAAACCTTCCAGCATCAAAAAGTTTAGTTAATAAATCAGACACATTTTCTTCTGTGTCAACCCTATCTGGCTGTATTAAACGCTTTTCAAAACAATCTCTTATAAAATGATGTCTAATTTCTATGTGTTTTGTTTTAGAATGATGTACAGGATGTTTTAATAATGCATAAAGTGTTGTTATTTTCAACAAAAATCTTGGTATGCATGAAATTATACCCAGAATCCAACAGCTGGTTCTGAATCCATAAGACTTGTCCACAACAAGCAGTTGCAGCAACATACTCTACTTCAGTTGTAGAATTGGCCACCACTGTTTGTTTCTTGCATTGCCAAGAGATCAACCTACTCCCAAGAAACTGACATCCACCAGTTGTGGATTTTCTATCAAATTTATCACCACCATAGTCACTGTCTGAATATGTAATAAGCTCCAATGGTGAATCTTTTGGGTACCACAAGCCAAGATCTGGATAACATCTAAGGTACCTAAAGATTCTCTTGACAGCATAAAGGTGACATTCTTTGGGAGTCACTTGATGGCGTGCACATGCACACACAACAAACATGATGTCAGGTCTTGAGGCTGTGAGATACATCAATGAACCAATCATTGATCTATAGTGTCTGACATCCACCTCTTTTCCATCTCCAACTTTTCCCCAAGGGTGTTCTCTATCCATAAGAGTAGTAACCCGCTTTTCATGTGGAGAAAAGCCAAACTTCTTCAAGATCTCTGCTACATACTTATCATGAGAGATGAAGATACCATCTTCTTTCTGCTGAACTTGTAACCCTAGAAAGAAGTTCATCTCCCCCATTGCACTCATCTTGAATTTGTCTGTCATAAGCTTGGAAAAGTCTTCACTTATCTTTGGATTGGTGGAACCAAAGATGATATCATCAACATAAACCTGAACAAGTAAGACATCCTTACCAGCCTTCTTTGTAAATAATGTATGGTCTATGGTTCCCCTTTTGAATCCATTTTCCATAAATTAAGTGGACAATATGCCATACCATGCTCTTGGGGCTTGATGAAGTCCATACATAGCTTTCTTGACTCTATACACCTTGTCTGGATTCTCTGGATCTTCAAAACCAGGAGGCTACATAACGTATACCTCCTCAACAATTGTGCCATATAAGAAAGCACTCTTCACATATATTTGATAGACAGTGAAGCCCAAGCAGGAAGCATAGGCTAGAAATATCCTTGTATCCTCAATCCTTGCAACTGGTGCAAAGACCTCCTCATAGTCTATCCCTTCCTCTTGTGTATATCCCTGAGCCACTAAACGTGCCTTGTTTTTGACCACAATGCCTCTTTCATCACTCTTGTTTCTGAGAACCCATCTTGTCCTAATAGGCCTGACATACCTGGGACAATCAACCAGCTCCCAAACATCCTGAATTGCAAATTGGTGAAGCTCATCCTGCATTGCTTCCACCCAACTTGGTTCTTTGAGAGCATAAAAAATCTTCTTGGGTTCCTGTTGTGACAGAAAACAGGCAAACAAACATGCTTGAACAAGAGGGGTATCAACCTTCTTGTGTATATTGGCAATAAATCCACCAAGACTCTGATGAGATCTTCTAGTCTGAACAGGAGTCATGATATCCCCAATAATTTGAGAAGTGGGGTGATTCTTCATAGTAGAAGTAAGTACTCCTCCCTCAAAAAGTCTGTTGTCTTCAATCTCATCATCCATGTTGCCAATATCTTCTTCAGACTCTCTTCCATCAATAGTTGTGTGAACCTCTTCATGTAAATTTGAAGGCTCACCTTGTTCAAAACTGGAAGAGAAGATATGCTCAAAAGTGTTGTCAACGCCTGAACCAAGGTTGTCAACGTTTGATCCATCAACGCCTGAATTGGTGCTGTCAACGTTTGAGCCATCAACGCCTGAATTTGTCTTGTCAATGCCAGATTTCCTTTGTCAGCGCCCGAAGGACCATGCATGTTAATAATTGGTGATACTTGGGGACCATCATTTTCCTTTCCAGCAGCAGCAGCAAAAGCATCTGTCCATATGGGAATAGTAACATACTCTTGTATGGGAGATGACTTGTCTGCTTGTGATCCAACCTCTTCATTAACCTGTGTACCTGAAACATCAAGAACTGGTTCTTCCACAACATTAAAAGTTACCTTCACAATGTCTGGATCAGTAACAGGCATATAATTCAAAGTCCTAGATAAAGGTTCCAAGTCAAACAACCAATTTGGACCACTTTCAGGATCACTAGGTTTACTCTCTAAAAGCCTAACATGTACTCTTTCAAGTATATGTTTTTCCTTCTTAAGGTAAACCCTATATCCCTTACTCTGCACTGAATAACCCATGAAATAGCCTTCATCACCTTTAGCACTAAATTTACCTAAGGCATCACTAGTATCCAGTACAACTACATGACAACCAAAAGGTTTAAGAAAACCAATATTAGGTTTCCTTCCCCAAAGTAACTCATAAGGTGTTTTGTTCTGTATCTTGTTGACCAATGCTCTATTCTGAACATAACAAGCTGTATTCACAGCCTCAACCCAAAAAGCTATGGGAAAGTGAGCATCAACCAACATAGTCCTGGCTGCTTCAATTAGGGTTCTATTCTTTCTCTCAGCAACCCCATTTTGCTGTGGGGTTCTGGCAACACTAAACTGCCTAGTAATCCCTTTCTTGGCACAAAAATCATCCAACAGTTTATTTCTAAACTCACCACCATTATCACTCCTAAGCATTTTAACTTCATTACCAGTCTTTTTCTCAATTTGGGTAATAAAGTCAATTAAAGTATCAACAGTGTCACTTTTCATGGCTAAAAAGAAAGTCCAAGTAAACCTAGAAAAGTCATCTGTGATGACAAAGCATTATGATTTACCATTCAAACTCTCTATATTAGTTGGACCAAATAGGTCCATATGCAGCAAGTGAAGTGGTTTAGAACTAGAGTGCACCTGTTTAGACTTAAATGAGATCTTGTGCTGCTTGCCTTTAAGACATGCAACACAAGAGTGGTCATTGTGGAAAGCCTTTTCAGGCAAACCATCAACCAAACCAAGTCTCACAAGTCTGTTTATATTTTTGAAGTTTATGTACCCTAGTCTTCTGTGCCATCGATTACTCTCATCAACTGAAGCTTTAGCATAAAAACATGACATATTATTATTCATCCTAATCCCATTAAGATTCACATTATAAATGTCTTTATGCCTAGGTGTTCTATAATCAATATATTTCTCATCTAGAATTTTAAAATCCTTGCTTAACACCAAGCATTCAGTATCAGTAAATAGAACTTTATTTTTGTTATCACAAACTTGTGATACACTAAAAAGATTGTAATCAAGTTCTTTTACCAGAAACACGTTTTCAAAACGCAAGTTCTTGGTGAGAAGAGTTCCTTTGCCTGTGATAGTTCCATATCCGCCTCCAAAGTAAACTTTATCACCATCCTTAATGGGAGTGAAGTTTGTCAGATAATCTTCCTTCCCAGTCATGTGCCTAGAGCATGCACTGTCCCAATATCCATAATCATTGACCTGTTTTTGAATACCCTGCACATAAAGAAAACAAGTTAGTTTTCTTTGGGAACCCAAGCCTGAGCGGACTTGGATTCATCTGGTTATTCAACAAGAACAGACTTAGTTCTCATAACAACCCCTTGTTCATCCCTTTTTGGATGAAATACCCAGTTAACCCTAATTGGTTTTGTAATGACCTTTAAAATATAATTGAATCTGTTGCAGGTCATAGAAATCCCATTAGAATTAGGGTTTTGATCTTGCTTAGGTCTCCATGTCAAGCTAGTAGAAGCTTTAGACCCCTTACCCTGTGGTTGCAAATATTTAGGTCTGGCAACGTTTCTGTTAGCGTTGGATTTGGTCTTGTCAACGCTGAAATTACCCTTGTCAGCGTTGAACCTAGGGTTTGCTACAGAAACCCATGGCCTATTAGACCAAGTATTGGTCTTCTGAAATGGTCTTTGTCCATAAGTGTTAGACCCTTTAGTGAAGAATGGGGCTGGTCTAACAACTTGTGGACTTTGCGCCACAAAAGTTTTGGGTCTGACAATGTTTGACCTTTTAACAGCGTTGACTTTGGAAGCGTTGACACACTTATATGCTAAATGTGAAAAGCTACCACAAGTGTAACAAGCTTTTCTAGACACAACTCTAGGTCTAGAAGAAAAGAAACCTATTCCATCATTACTAACTTGGCTTTTAGGTGACCTAGTATTCCTATACATTTCTGCATACTTAATGTTAGGTTTTCTAACAGTGTTTGAGCCAAGGTCAACAGTCTTGCCAGTGATTGGGTTTGTTACTTTAATAGGGGTCGACTCATTTGGACTATCACAAAGCATGCCACCCTTGACAAATAAGGTAGGGTTGGCTTTCTTCCATTCATTCAAGTCAGTCAACTTTTGCCTATACTCTTCAACTGGGGTAAGAACTCCTGGTGGAGGAATAAATTCCTCTTCTTGGAGTTCTGGTAAACCAGTCCAAGATAAGTCCTTTCTTTGGACACCATAGAAGTCCCCAGCTGGTGGTGGAACAACAGTATAGTCTTTCATCCCAATCCCAGTCATGTCCTTAGGATCCCTTTGTTTATTAACACATTCTCCTAGGGTTTGTGAGGCCTTATCAAATCCCTGAATTTTAAGGTCAACATTATCCTTATTCTTGATAGCCTCATCTAACTTAGCCTGTAATTCAGGATTGACCCTTTCCATGATGTTTCTAACATCATTACAAGCTTTTAACTCATGTTTTAAGATATTTATTTTATCTTTTAGGTCAAATTCCATTTTCTTATACTCCTCAACTGTCTTTTCAGTTTGAGTGAGAGCAATTTGATAGTTAGACAACTTGCATCTCTCAGTACTCACATCACTTAACAATCTTAAAACCTCTTTGTTAAGTTTTTCAGTATTTAAACGACAACCCTTACTACAAAAAGCATCATCGTATACCTCATTATCTAATGAAGAGGAGGAGTGTGCCATGAGAGCATATTGAACATGCTCTTCTTCTTCTATCTCAGCAACCAAAGCTTTATCCTCTTCCCCATCCTTAGCCAAATAGCTCCAGTCCCATCCAATACCATCAATTTCTTGCACTGCTACCATGGCCTTAGGATCCTAAGCCTTAACAATTTGGCTTGAGGGTTTTCCATCATCAGATCTTCTTGGAGATCTGCATTCCCTCATAAAGTGCCCCATATGATGACAATTGTAGCACTCAACCTTGGATTTATCAAATCCCATCTTCTTCTTAAACCTTCTATTCCACCTGTTTGCTCTTATACTTGCAAGAGCCATGTTCCACTTTATATCCATCTCCTCCAAGTGCTCATCACTTATTTGCTCAAGGTCCTCATATGTTATCACTGAACCATTGGGCAAAGAAGCAATGTATGCGCACATAGTATCCAGATCCAAACCAGCAGGCTTAACTCTTGGTGAGTCAATTTTGTATGTGTCAGCGTCTGAGTGTGAGGCGTTGACAGGGTATGATCCAGCGTTGACACATGTTGATCCAGTAACTGGGTGCATGTATGAGTCCTTCTGATCAAATTGACCTTCGCTATGTGAGAAGAAGGCCATGTTACTATTGGTATACTTACTTCCATGCTCCAAAAGAGTTTCATTCTCCAACAGCCTCAGTTTGTTGTAGATATCATCAAAAGTAGAACTTTTGTGAGTGTTATTGGCAAGTATAGATCTTGCCTCAATCTTCCACGCATCACCAAGGCTTTTAAGAAAAGTGGCAATAATGTCAACATCACCAACTTGTGTCCCCATGAAGGACAACTTGCTTGTAATGTCAAGTAGTCTCCTTCTCATACTGCTAAGCTTTTAATTAGGTTGAGCCTTAAAAACAACATACTCATGCATGAGTTGCTTCTTCTTCTCTTCCTTAGTATCAGCATTACCACCATAGGCAACTTCAATGTCTGCCCAAAGGTCTTTTGCAGACTCATAACCTCTGTATTTGTGCTGATTTTCTTGCCCCAAAGAGAGTTTCAGAATGTTTAGGGTTTTCATATCAACCCTTTTCTTTGCTATGTCTTCAGCAGACACAGCTCTACCATCATCAGGTTTTTCTTTCTTATCTTCTTCTGAACATCCAACAACAGCTGATCTTGTAGCAATGGCATTAGCAATATTTTTAGCTTTATTGAATGTGTTTCCATATTCAATAATCTCCCAGAGAGTGTAGTCATAGATCCCTAGATATTGCTTAAAGTTAAACTTCCATAGCTCAAAGTTGTTTGCATCAAGCATTTGCTTCTGGAGTGGACATGATGTTTTTAGGGTTTTGTGAAAATTAGGGTTTTGGTGATTTTAGGGTTCTTGTGTTCTTTAAGATCAACAGTTTCTCAACAAGCTCTGATACCACTTGTTGATCCCAAACTTAGATCGATTTAGCTTTGTGTATACGAGATTAGATCAAGTTATACACGTAGAGAAACTTTGTTTATGTATAAAGTAATCTGAGTGTTATACGGAATTAACACTTAAACAAGAACACACAAAGATGTAAACAAACTTTCACTTGATTGATAATAACAAACTTGCTTACAATGAAAGTGTTTAACGTATGAAAAACTTACTTTTAAACATAATCTAAAGGTCTTCTTTTATAGATATAAGAAGCCTTGTACAAGAGTCTACGTATCAACTATTCTAGGTAAAGATAATTATAGAAATACAATGTTGAACTTATCTTTACTAGAAACAAACTAGAAACATAATACGCGTAGACTAAATCTTTCTATCAGTGCTTGTCTTCAACCTATCAACGCTTGACTTCTTCTTGTCAACGCTTGATCTGTCAGCGTTTGTTTTCTTCTTATCAACGCTTGTTTTTCTCTTGTCAGCGCTCAAGTGAACTGGCTATATTTTATTCCCAACACTCTTCCATTTGATTTGGTTGTGATCTTCCCCATTTAAAAACTTGTGCATCATTCCTGACCCTTAAGATTAGCTCACCTTCGGCAACATCGCCTAAGGCTTTTCCGGTTCTCAAGAATGCCCAACCAAGTATTAACGGAATACGAGGGTCCATTTCATAATCAACAATAACAAAGTCGACCGGAAAAGTGAAGGTGCCAACTTTAATAAAAACATCTTCGGCAATACCAAGAGGGTAAGCGAGAGTGCGATTTGCAAGCTCAAGAGTCATCTTCGTTGGAGTAAGATCGGGTAATGTTAACTTTTTCCAAACACTTAAAGGCATCAAATTTATACTTGCTCCGAGATCGGCTAAGGCAGTAAATTCTTCGGTTTGGTTAAAAGTACATGGTAGCACAAAACGACCGGGATCTCCAAGTTTTTCCGGAAGTTCTTTAAGAAGGACTGCATAACAGTTTTCATTCAATCGAGTATTAACAAACTCGACCATCTTCTCCTTCTTATTAATCAATTCCTTAAACATCTTAACAAATTTAGGCAAGAGCTTCAACAAGGCTAAAGGTGATGGTCAGTCCTGAAATCTTCTTTAAATAGTTCGACACTTGAATGTCATCCTTGGTTTGTAGTTTGGCCTTGTCTAAGCGAGAAGGATAAGGGATATTGGGTTTATAGGTGGAAGGTGGGGTTGGTGAAGGGTTCTTATTGGGTGCTTCTTCATGCATAGGTGGAGACGGTAATGGAGAACTAATCCTAGGCTTGGGAGTAGGAAAGATAAATGGTGGTGGAAGAGGTGTAGATGGAGTAACTGGGGGAGGGGTAGATGGTCCTACTAAGGTTGCTCCACTGCGTGTAGTAATAGCACTCACATTCGCTCTCGGGTTGGTGACGGTAGTTGAAGGAAGAGAGCCCGAAGTAGAGGGTTGAGTAGTTGGTAAGAAACTAGCCAGCATATTCTTCAAATCATTTGTTTGAGTGCTAAGAGAGGTTTGTATATCATGTCGAAGCTCGGTTCTAATATCATTACCTTGCTTAGTGATATCTCCTTTCAAGTTGATAATTTGGCTTTGCAGATTCTTGATTTGCTCTCCTTAGGTCCTCATGAAAGCTTCAACATCTTGATTAATGGGTGGGGCTTGTTGAGCGGGTGGGTGATAAGGATTAGAAGCTCGAGGTGGGTTTGGGTTGCTTCTATTGTAGTTGTTGGGGTTGTGGTTTTGATGAGAAAAACCGGGTGAAAGAAAGTTGTTAGAACGGTAACTTAGCAAGTTACGATCACCTTGAGGTCGGGCTTGGTAGCTTTCCGTTGAATAGTTACCATAAGCCACATACACATTTTCCGGATTGTCATGAGTAGAAGGACAATCAATGTATGAATGAGGACCCCCGTAAATCTCACAATAAGTTGCAACAACTTTAACTTGTTGTTGTTGATTGGTAGCCAAGAGTTGCATGTTTTTGCTCATTTCGACCATTGCGTGGGCCCATTCGGTGATATCAGGGTGTGAAGAAGTAGAAGAAACATTGACTCTCGGGTTATTCCTTGAAGATGCGGATGAATCCCAATTTTTGTGATGAGTAGTCATGTTCTCTATAAGCTCTCTACACTCCTTAGGTCTTCTTTTCATAAATGTGCCACCGGCGGCTGCATTAATCGTATCACTATCACGAAAAGTTAAACCGTTGTAGAAAGTATCAATTAAGGTGACGGGGAGCATGTTGTGGTTTGGACATCGATCGATCAAAACATTATAGCGTTCCCAAGCATCAAAAAGTGATTCATCAGGTTCTTGTGTAAATCCACTAATTTGATTTCGAAGGCTCGTGACCATGGATGGTGGAAAGTAGCGCGACAAAAAGCGTTGAGTCATCTCATCCCAAGTATGAATTGAATTCTTCGGAAGACGATCAAACCATTTTTCGGCATGGTGGTATAAGGTGTGTGGAAATAGGTGAAGGCGAAGAAAATCCATAGTAACACCGGGCAACTTCATGCTTTGAGTAACGGTAATGAATTTGTCGAGGTGTTTGTTGGCATCATCATCCGGCAATCCTCGAAATGGACAAGTGTTCTGCACTTGTTGGATCATGTGATGCTTCAACGAAAACTCAGGAGCCGTGATTTGCATCGGCGCAATCGATCCTCCTCGTCCATTCATCGTGGGTTGGCACAGCTCCTCCATCGTTCTAAGGTCGGGTGGTGGAAGAACATTGTTGTTGTTATTATTGTTGAGGTGCGGTGGGTTATTGTTGTTGTTCACACCTGCCATATCTAAATCTTCACGAGTCTCGGGCTCTGAATAAGTTGAAGATCTAGTACGCATACACCTGCAAAAGCAAAAGAAAAAGATACCAAAGAAATAGAGAATATATATGTACGTGTAAAAAATAAAATACAAATCTTTTTGGATTTTTGAAATTTTTTAATTTTTATGGATTTTTAACAATTTTTAATTTTTTTTGAATTTTTGAAAATATTTGAGCAAGAAAAATAACGTTCACGAGTGAACGGATCCCAAAATTCAACGCGTCTCTCACAGAAAACCGTTAATCTTCACAAAAAGAGCCGGCAGCGGCGCCATTTAATACATGAAAAATCGTTCTTTAAAGTATGTCTAATCGAATTGATCACGGATTAAGTGCGACTCAGTCGTCTTTTGGTGGGAAACAATAATAGATTGGTCGTTGTAGTAAAGTAAATGTGCAAGACGTTAAAGTAAATGACGGTTAATTAAAGCTAAAACTAATTAAAAAGTAAATGGTGCAAAATATTAAAACTTTTAAAAGTAAATGACGAGAAATTAAATGACGTAAAATTAAAGCTCGACGAAAAATAAATTTGACAATGTAATAAGAATGTAAACTTGAAATAATAAAGAAAAACGATTTTAATAACACTAAAGTAAAATGGCGGAAAAATAAGCTTTAAAAGTTAAACTAAAAATTACTAGAAAAACACTTGGTAAAAACAGAGATTTCGGGAAGCGTGCAATTTTTGGAATTTAAAACGTAATGAAAAATAAGCTTGGAAAAATAAGATAAAAACAAAGACAAAAGTTAGATCGAAGTCACGATCGTAACTCCCGATCGTACCCTGGATCGTACTCTAGATCGTACCCACAGATCGCAACGAGTGATCACAGTGACGATCGTACTCCCAGATCGTACTCTGGACAAGTTTTGGATCGTACTCCACCACGATCGCAACAAGTGGATCGCAGTGGACGATCGTAACCAAGTGATCGTATCCACAGATCGCAACCAACGATCGCAGTCACAGATCGCAACAGGGCAATCGTGACTTAGATCGTGATGGACGATCGTAGTCTGATCCTAGTCCTTGATCGCAGTAATGGATCGCAAGTAGAAACCCTAGGGTTTATGCGATCACACTTACTCGATCGAAACAAGCAGAAACCTTTAAGAACGGTACGATGGAATCCAATAAGCAAATAAGCTAAACTAAAGAAGCTAACTTTAATAAGCACAAATCCAAACTTTATCAAACTATAATAAGACGAACAAAATAAGCAAAAATTTAAAGATTTTCAAGACACAAAATAAGCAACTTTTTAAGCAAACTTTAAAAAGATAAAACTTTTAAGAAAACTTTAAAATAATTAAGCTAAATACAAAATAAGCCAATAAGATTGTCAAGCTTATAGCTTAATTCGTATAAATGCTTAGAAAGGAATAAAAAGGTAAACTTTTTATCAAATAAACAATAAGATTAAGCAAAATTAATGCTTAATCCGAATCAAAATCAAATCAAAAGCAAGAAAGTAGAATAAGATAGATAATAAAAAGCTTGATTAAAGGAAAATAAATATTAACAACAAAATTAAAAGGCTTACTTGAATTAAAGACAAGAAATTTAAGATGCAAAACAAGGTAATTAAATTGACAATTAAGTAATGACATGAAAATAAATGTGCAAATAATGAAAATGGTGGAAGACTAGTTTGTCAAAATAGCCAACAAAACTAAATGAGGTGAAATGAAGTCTATTCATAGGAGATTAGGGAGGTTAGCATGTGTTGCTCCTTTCTTTCTTCTCTCGTCTTTTCGTCTTCTAAATTCTTCGACTTTTTCGACTTTGTCTCGGGATTATTTAAACTCGTCTTGTAATTTCTTCATTAATTAGACTTGATTTCTTCGGCTTTATTAAACTTCCGTCTTTAGACTTTTCTTCGATAAATCTTCAGAATAGGCCTTGGACTTCCGTTCTTTTTGCACTCTTGATCTTTTGACTTCGTCTTTTGTCTTTTTCTTCGATAAAAGCCCGTGAAAGCCCGTGTTTTCTTCCCTTTTCACATTTTGATCCTAAATCACAACAAAAACACAAACCACGCATAATTCCGACATTTACGACATAAAATACACGTTTTGGCTTGGTTATTATTATAATTAAGTGGTAAAAGGATAAGTGTTTTCACACTTATTAGTATGCAATACACATAAACAATTAAAATTAAAATTAATCAAAATAAACACTTATTTTAAAACAATGTAATACAAAAAATAAGTCGAAATGACATAAACTCGTAAGCCAAAGGGTAAGCTTTAACAAACAAGGCCTACGAATAAGATGAAGTCGACCCATCAAGAAAAAGCTTTCCCATCCAATGATTTTTTTTAAAGTTATTTAGACGTGTTACAAATTAATGTTGCAAAAGTCGGTCTACCGTTTGGTGAAAATTAATCATTAATCGGTCATATTAATCAGTTTGATAAAAAATCGGTAACATATTTATTAATCGGACAAAAATTAATTAAATCAGACATAAATCAACTAAATCAAACAAAAATCGGTCAACTCCTTAACAAATAGAAATCGATCAAATCATGTATAAATCGACCAAATCAAACAAAAATCAGCTAAATCTACCTAATCGAATAAAGATCGGCCAAATCAGACAACTACCGGCCATATGGTTTCAAGAAAATTATAATTTTATTTATAAAATAACAAATCTGATTAATCCCCGCCTAACCAATTAATCGTGGATATATTAATTTTATTTATAAAAATTATAATTTTATCCGTCCCACTTTTATTGTTCTTTTTGACTTTTTAAAATTTTCCTTTTTAATTTTAATTTTAAATATTTTAATTTGTATTTTATAATAATTGACATAAAATATATTAATAAATTTGATTTTCAGTGAAAAATTTTTCATTAGTACAATTTTTTTATATATTTTTAGTAACAAAAAATATTAAAAAAATAAAAAATTGAAAAGAAATAAACATTTCATCCCAAACAAACACTCTCCCAAGAAGTTTGACCTCTAGTATCATCATTCTCAGGTACTAATTTAAGGCTTTATATTTTTTTAATTATCAATTTTGTTGTCGTATTAGGTTTCTGTTAAATAATTAATTAAACTCTTAATTGGGATTAAAAAATATGTTTTGAATAAGCAGTTTATTACTTATATTAAATGAAACTAAATAATCCGATAAGCACTTTGGATAAGCAATAACAGGTAATGGAAATGTAACCATCCTGGGTTGAGCTGCTTTGAATTTTTTTTTAACGGCGAGTTAGGACAGTTACTAAGTTAGTTATTCGATTTCACAGTAGGTAGTCCCTCTCAGCCTCGAATAATAATTTTGAGCTGCTTTGAATTGATCTTTTGTATTAAGGGGGTGTTTGGATCAACTTATTCTATGGGCTTAGCAGTTTATTGACATTTGGAAAAGACGATAAGCTTACTTTTTCGAGCTTATGAGAATATAAAATATAAGCTCGTGGCTTAAATACGCCATGGGCTTAGTCTCATAAGCCTAGAAAAGTGAGCTTATTGGCTTTTCCAAATTTCAATAAACTGTTAATAAAGTAAAAACATTTAGATGGTGCCCTAGCCTCTTTCCCCTGCTTATATGTTCAGTTTATGTCATGGGTAGATGGATAAGGCTGAGGGGGTGTTTGTTTCAGCTTATATGTGGGCTTATGAGATTTCGGCTTATATGTGGGCTTATGAGATTTCGGTTTATATTGCATGAGCTTATATTTGTTGGCTTATTTTGAGACTTATGGGCTTATATAAGTTTATCATATCGTATTAAACTTATATAAGCCGACAGTTTTTAAAATAAGCCAGAAAATTAAGCTTATGAAATGTAAGCCGAAATCAAATAAGCTCATAAGCCCACATATAAGCCGAAATCAAATGTGGTCTGGTACTTAGTTAGGATATCCTTTATAGCCTGGTATTGTTTGGAGTAGTATATATTCACTGATTCATTAAAAGAAAAAACTTATTAAGGGATTGCTTTTGTGAAATTACTTATTAAGGGATGATATGTGGACTTAATTTGAAATGGGGACCAGACTTGATGTTTGGTGTAAACGATAGGGACCAAACATGAAATTTTTTCAAAAATATATTAATAAATTTGATTTTCAGTGAAAATTTTTTTTTTTTTTTTTTTTTTGATCGTTGTGAAAATTTTTTCATTAGTACAATTTTTTTTTTAGTAACAAAAAATATTAAAAATAAAAAATTGAAAAGAAATAAACATTTTATCCCAAACAAAACACTCTCCTAAGAAGTCTGACGTCTAGTATCATCATTCTCAGGTACTAATTTAAGGCTTTATGTTTTTTTTTTTTTAATTATCAATTTTGTTGTCTTATTAGGTTTCTATTGGGTAATTGAACTCTTAATTGGGATTAAAAAAAATGTTTTGAATAAGCAGTTTATTACTTATATTATATGAAACTAAATAATCCGATAAGCACTTTGGATAAGCAATAACAGGCTATGGAAATGTAACCATCCTGGGTTGAGCTGCTTTGAATGTTTTTTGAACGGCGAGTTAGGACAGTTACTAAGTTAGTTATTCGATTTCACAGTAGGTAGTCCCTCTCAGCCTCGAATAATAATTTTGAGCTGCTTTGAATTGATCTTTTGTATTAAGGGGGTGTTTGGATCAACTTATTCTATGGGCTTAGCAGTTTATTGACATTTGGAAAAGACGATAAGCTTACTTTTTCAAGCTTATGAGTATATAGATATAAGCTCCTGGCTTAAATAAGCCACGGGCTTAGCCTCATAAGCCTAGAAAAGTGAGCTTATTATCGGCTTTTACAAATTTCAATAAGCTGTTAAGCCCCAATAGAGTAAACCCATTTAGATGATGCCCTCTTTCCCCTGCTTATATGTTCAGTTTATGTGAAGGGGTGTTTGTTTCGGCTAATATGCTGGCTTTTGAGATTTCAGTTTATATTACTTAAGGCTTAATTTTCAGGCTTATTTTGAGACTTATGGGCTTATATAAGTTTATCATATCCCAATTAACTTATATAAGCTCACAAGTCTCAACATAAGCCGGAAAATTGAGGCTTATCAAATATAAACCGAAATCAAATAAGCTCATAAGCCCACATATAAGCCGAAATCAAATGTGGTCTGATACTTAGGATATTCACCGATTCACCCAAAAAAAACTTATTAAGGGTTACTTATATAAGCAAGTGCCAAGTTGCTTATCATCTTACTTTTGGGTTTATGAGCTAAGTTTGTTCCGCGTATTTTTCATATTCTCATGCTTTAGGCTTTCTTGCTGGCTCATGAAATAAGCTGGACTAAGCCTAAAAAGTGGGTTTAAGAAAGATGAGCCGAACAAATTTAGCTCATAACCCCAAAAATAAGTTGAAACAAATACCCATTAGCATATAGTATTTTCTATTAAGAGGGTGTTACTTGTTAGTTTAAGCTTATTTAGCGGCGGGCTTATGGCTTATGTGGTTTTGGGCTTATTTTCATAAGCTCACTCTTTGTGGCTTATTTTGAAACTTTTCAGCTTATTATGGCATATTAAACTTTTTACGCGCTTAAATAAACTCTCTTTAACGCGCTTAAATATTCTATATCAAACATCCTTTTAACTTTTACTTGTTGAATCAAATGCAACCCAACTAGATAAGCAGACTATTGGCGATCCAAACAACCCATTGATGAGGCAATTTTCTAGACTTATCATAGTAAAGTTTTTGTTGCGGTGTTGGTCTCTGCCTATCCGGTTCTGTTTCTATTTGACACGGTTATCGTCAATTACAATTTCTCAGATTATATTTCGTCTACATGCGCTATGATCTCATTGTGACATATTTGCGTAAATTATCATATATGCTTCAAGTTCATGGGTTTGCAGCCCATAAAACTTCGATTATATGCAAATTGTAATATGTTATGTGTCATCGAGACTTTGATCTGATAATCTCTTTTATGTTTTGATTTTAAAAGCAGACATTTACGGTTACGGTAATTAACTAGTGCTCCCCTTCCGATATTTATTATATACACCAATGGCGATTTCATCAATCCATCATTGTATCTCGATCTCCAAAAACTTATTGAGAACTTCAATCTCGATCCCAATTTCAAATCACCTTAACATAGCCCACCATCCCCTTAAATTAACCCCTACGACATATCTTAAGCCTAAACTTTTCAGAACCCATGCACCGAAATCACTAACCTTCAACAGCAACTACAGACGAGCCCAAATAAATTCTCTTTTCACCGGAATCGTCGAAGAAATGGGACACGTTAAACAACTTGGTTTTGACGAATCTGGTCAATCATTCGACATGATAATCCACTCACCAACTGTCCTCCAAGACGTCAACCTTGGTGACAGTATAGCCGTGAATGGGACCTGTTTAACCGTCACAGAATTTGACACCCAACGTTCAGAGTTCAAAGTCGGGTTAGCCCCTGAAACCTTGAGAAAAACCTCGCTCATTGAACTGGAAAAAGGTTCTGCTGTTAACTTGGAAAGAGCAGTAAAACCCTCCACCAGAATGGGTGGACATTTTGTTCAGGGGCATGTGGATGGGACGGGTGAGATTGTTTCCATGGATCCGGAAGGGGACTCATTGTGGATTAAGGTGAAAACATCGCGGGATATATTAAAGTTTATTGTGCCAAAAGGTTTTATTGCGGTTGATGGGACTAGTTTGACTGTGGTTGATGTGTTTGATGAAGACGAGTGTTTTAATTTTATGTTGGTCGAGTATACACAGCAGAAAGTTGTGATTCCGTTGAAGAAAGTCGGGCAGAAGGTTAATCTTGAAGTGGATATTTTGGGCAAGTATGTCGAGAGGCTTCTTAGTACTGGATTTGTGGACAATATTAAATCAAGATGAACGGATTCATGAGTCATGATGACATTGATCTCGTTTGAGGTATTTTGTTTCCCGTATGTCATTTTGAAATTGAGATACAGTACTTGTGTAACGAGCATTTCATATATGAAGTTTTATGCTTAATTTTGTTGACTAGAAGTTCTAGTATCGTGTTTTGTGATTGTATGCTGCTTAGCTTTTATTAATGGTTTTCATAGCCATCGTGTCATATCTTGTAACTTTACTGGTTTGCGACTAAAAGATCACAGAGGTCGAACAATAGAGTCGATTTGCAAAGATAGGAGTAACACATCACTTAATAAATAATTTCTTGACGTTCTTTTATTAAAAGTTATGATCTGTATATAAACAGAGTTTATCAGTAGTACCTCAGGTACTATCAAGTTAACTCCTAGTTAGATTTAAATACATCTTCTGTCAACCCACTTTAACTGGTTGATTACATAAAAATCGTATTCACGATGTGTCGTCTGGTTGATTACATAAAACTCGTATTCACGATGTGGCGTCTGGTTGACACGCCAACTTGTTTTAAGTACTCAAGACGTTAAATTTGTAATGTATTGACCCGCCAGCCGGTTTGTCATGTTTAACTGTGTCTCTTCTTTACCCCTGCGTGTCATGTTTAATATCTGTAAGACTGTAACTTCTTTAGCCCTGCATGCCAACTAGACTGTCTTTACATTCTTTATAAACGGTGTGGCTCGGTGACGTTCTGAAGCATGCCATAGTAATTAAGAATTGGTTACTATTGAAATAATTTTAAACCTCATGAAGCATGCCAAACTCTGATTATAAAAAAGTATATAGATTCTTTCAGGGCTTTAGAGGTTGTTTGTCTAAGCGTATACTATTTAAGAAAGAGTAACACCTAAACACTCTCACAAGAACTTGAGCTCTTTTTATCATTTCAGGTAATACTATAATCACAAATTCAAATTTTTATCATCTGTTTATAATCATATTCTAGAACTGCTTATTGCTTTTTTTATTTTTTGGAATAATATGTTCTGAATAAGATGTTTATCACTTACATATAATGATATGAATAATAAGATAAGCGGTATTGATAAGCAATCCCAAATACTCTTAAAACTCGATAGGGGTGTTTGGGATTGCTTGTGTGAGATTACTTATCTTCTTGTTACTAACGTACCAAACTGCTTACTGGAAACTGCTTATAAGTTTATTTTGTTCGGCTTATTTCTCATAGGTCCATACTTTTAGCTTTTTTCTCGCTTATGAGTTATGAGCTTATTTTGACTTGAAGCTCGAGAATAAGCTCATAAGTCATAAGCTGGAGAATGTAAGAGTTGTTTGTTTTAGCTTCTATAGCAGGCGTGTAAGCTTATGTAAAATCTGGAAGTGGGCCTACTTTTTTCGGCTTATAAGCTTATCAAGTTGAGCTTGTGGCCTTAGATAAGCTATAAGATTAACTTGATAAGCCCAAAAGTGGGTTCTGAACTTACATAAGCTCATAAGGCCACTATATAAGCTAAACACAAACACCTGGTAAGCCTAAAAAATGAGCTTCTGGAAAATAAGCACAAAACCCGAGAAGAAGCTACAAAACCCAGCAAGCAGATGAGTTTTTGTTATTAGAACTGCTTATCTGTGTTTAGAAAACACAATACGCACATAAGCTGTTTAAATATACTATCCCAAACACCCGTTCAACTGCTGTATCAAATGTAACAACCAGATAAGCCCATTAATAAGCAATCCAGGCCACCTGTTACTTCGGCAAATTTTCTTGTGCTAGCTATAGTCAAATTTTTATTGCTGTGTTGGTCTTCCGTTCTGTTTCCATTTGAGTCCTAGACATGGTCTTCAGTTGTAGTTACTCATGATAGTTCCTTTCATGGATTTGCATCTTAGAAAATATTAAAACTTCGCTTACACAGATTCATATATGTTGTATGCCATGAAGACCTTATTCTGATAATCTATATTGTTTTTGTTTTTTAAATTATTACCAGTGCTCATAATCTATTACCACCTGTGAATGGTAATTAACTAGTGCTCCCCTCCCCCTGCGATACTATTTTTATAGACCAATGGCAATTTCATCGCTCCAACATGGTATCTCGATGTCCAAAACCTTAGTGAGAACATCAATCTCTATCCCGGTTTCCGGTCACCTCAGCATAGTCAACCATCCCCTTAGACTACCCCCTACAACTAATCTCAAGCCTAAACCTTTCAGAACACACTCACTAAAATCACTAACCTTTAACGACAGCCACAAACGAGCCCAAATAAACTCACTCTTCACCGGAATCGTCGAAGAAATGGGACAAGTCAAACAACTTGGTCTCGATGAATCCGGTGAATCATTTGATATGACAATCTACTCACCAACCGTTCTCCAGGACGTCAACCTTGGTGACAGCATAGCTGTAAACGGGACTTGTTTAACCGTCACTGAATTTGACACCCAATCTTCAGAGTTCACAGTCGGGGTGGCCCCCGAAACGTTAAGAAGAACGTCGTTAATTCAACTGGAAGCAGGCTCGGTTGTTAACTTGGAAAGAGCGGTAAAACCCTCGACCCGTATGGGCGGGCATTTTGTTCAGGGGCATGTCGATGGTACAGGAGAGATTGTTTCGATGGTTCCGGAAGGTGATTCTTTATGGATTAAGATCAAAGCGTCGCGGGATATATTAAAGTTTATTGTGCCAAAAGGTTTTATTGCGATTGATGGGGCTAGTTTGACGGTGGTTGATGTGTTTGTTGAAGAAGAGTGTTTTAATATTATGTTGATTGAGTATACACAGCAGGAAGTTGTGATTCCGCTGAAGAAAGTCGGGCAAAAAGTGAATCTTGAAGTGGATATATTGGGCAAGTATGTCGAGACGCTTCTTAGTTCTGGATTTGTGGACAATATCATATCAAGACGAAAAGATTTATAAGTCATGGTGATATGAATCTCGTTTGAGGTATTTTTTTTCCGTATTTTAGTTTGAACTTATATACAGTATTTGTGTAACACGTGTTTGATAATCGAAGTTTAATGCTTTAGCTTATTGACTAGAACAAGTATCTTGTGTTGGCGATTGTATGCTATTTAAATTTTTAGATGCTGTTCATAGTCAATCTTGTGATTTCTTGCAACTTTACTAGTTTGTTACCAAAATCCAGAACTAGGATGAAACGCGACTACTAAATTATGATGACCAAATAGATTACCCACATGATAGAGCTCCCCAGAAACGAGTTCCCCGACAAAACCTGATTCAAGAAATTGCTGCTACATGGCTTGCAAAACTCAAAATAAGGTTTGCACATTGCAACCCGAAGTTCGCCACAAGATCATGGCAAAGTGTGTGGTTTTTAGTACCTGAAACATAGATTTTACTGGTTCTTTGAGATTGTCTACCTGGCCCGGTATTCCTGGGTGTCGAAAGTGTAGTTTAGCTCCAACTAGCACTTGTCATCATCGAGAAACTGGACGAGATCAATATTGTTAAATGTTAATAATATGAAACAAGTAAAAATCGATTATGGTTTGAACCAATGTTTTAAAACCCGGTTTTTAAGTTGACCCGGCCGAGTCACCGGGTCACGGTTCAACCGGTTTAACGGGTTTTTGGTCAAAACCGACGTCCGGTCACACGATCGGGTCAAGATACAACCGGCCGAGTCAACCTGAATTTTAAAACATAAAAGGTTTTTGACTTATTTATACCTTTTCAACTAATATCAATGCTTGCTCTAAAAAAAAAAAAAAAAAAAAACTAATATCAATGCAACAAATATGACTTGTTTACTGAAATGGGTGGATTTGGGTTTGTTGATCTTGAACGGGTCAAATCTGGAGCTTTTATCGAGTTCAAGCTTAAGCCCGGGCCCAACTAAAAAGCTCAAAACACATTACGAGTCAAGCTCGAGCTTTTAATACCTCGAGCTCTTCAAGCTTTAAAAAATATATATTTTTTAATTAGCACACATATAAAAATAACCTTTAAAGGTCACGTGAGTATTAATTTAATAATTTGTAAAAGGATAATTTTAAATCCTATTTATCCAGATCATTTCGTATAAGTTGTTTGTTCTTCTGATAATTGCGTATTTTGTTGAATAAATTAATGAATTTAGCTATCAAATTCGGTGTTTATGTATGTCGAGCTCGAGCTTTACTCGAGTCGAGCTTAAGCTTGGATCATTAAAGTTCGTCAAGCTATCAAACCTAACTAAAACTTTTTTTAGAATTTTCAAGTCAATTTCAAGCCTTGTCAAGCTCGAGCTTGACTCAACTCGATTACACCTCAAAAACTAAATTATGCACCGTTCAGTTACAATAAACCAGTTTTATAGATTTTCTCTAAATTCTAAGTTTTAAAACTTTTCTCTAAATTCTAAATTCTAAATCCTAAACGTATGCATTAGTCATAAGACGTGTGCATTCACAATGTTTAAAAATGAATCAAATTTGTTTTAAGTTTTAATTTTGTATTCAAAAAGAGAATGAAAAAAAATAATGTTAATCAAAGAGAGAATGAAAAAGACAAAAAGAACATGGAAAAGACAAGATTTTGACGAGTCAAATTTAGTGAATATTTGTTTCCATATCTCAATAACCATAAGTTAATCAAAGAGAATGTAAAAGACAATGTTGTTTGTTTATAAAATGTAATGACTCATTATGTCAAAATCAATTTTTAAGGACCTTTTTTTTCCTCAATCATTAACTAATCACATTAAATATACTTTTTATCATTATTTGCTTATCTAAGTCTTTTTATTCTCGATTACATTACGTCTCATCATACAAACCAAACACGATTATAATAGTAATGAATCATTTCATTACATTATTCATTTCATTACGTCGTGTATTTCATTCTTTTGTCATTTGCGTCCCTGCTTAATTGTTGGGCTTGGACATCTCGGCTAGACGGAGTCTTTCAAGTTTCACAACCTTTCTAGCCTTTGTTATCAGCGTACGGGTTTAGCCATTTGGGCAGAAACTCTCATACACCATCAACAATAATACGTAATATTTACTTTTTGCGTCTCATCACAAATACAGATGTAATTTAAAAAACATACAATATTTTAGATAAACTTTTTTTTTTTGGTAACCGTGATTTCTGACACATTGGCCGACTAATCCACGGGGTTTTAGCCCACCGCCACACAGACTCAAACCAGGTAAAGCCCTCCCTTTTCAGGAGGTTGGCGTGGCCACTTCAAGTTTGTTTGCACCTAGCAGGAATTGAACTTGAGACCTCACACACTTTGAAGTGATAGCCACAAATCCTTTTGCCACTAGGCAGATAAACTTAGTATCAACGCTTTTTATTAACGAAATTTATAGCTCGCGCCTTGCGACGGAGCTTGTTAGATTCATGGTGCGGTAGACCGTTAATGCAAAGGACTGTTTGCATCAAGGTTGATCTTGAAAGAATGTTTACATAATTATGTCGTGCTTTGTGTCGGCGTTCTTTTCTTTGTTTTTTGAACATGTATTTTTGTTGGTCCCTTGTAAATCGTTATTACTTATCAACCTTAAGTAATAACTCTTTACCAAGACTCAAATGTGTTGTTTTAACAATTGATAAGAAATACGAACAATTAAAACAACAATACCAATAACTTTCAACGTATAGACTTTTATTAAAACTCAATAAAGAATCTGTAACCCACTTTGTTTGCGGAATAACAAAGTGGTTGAATGACAATGTATGGTGATCTCCTCTACTTAAACTTCTAACCAAAGTTAATAGTCTAAGCTCCAATCTAAACATTCATATGCTTCTTTGCTATATTGTTTAGTTGGTATTGAGAGAGAAGGTTTTTCCAGAGTTTCTACTCTTGTAATGGTTAACTTTTTCTCTCTCAATAAGCACTCCTTAAATAGGCAGTGTGAAATTAGGGTTTGCATTTTTCATGTTCCCATACATGGATTTATCCAGTGGGTAGTTGATGCCCATGCTGGATAAACAGTACAAAGTACTTAATAAACTATCCTAGAAAAGATAAAGGTTGTACTTATAGCTAACTATACAAGCAACCTACTTTGACTTAAAGTAATCTTTTCTCGCCTAATGCAAACCATCAGAATACTGAAGTGTGTTCAGCATTCTAGAGGAGATCGACATCATTCAATTTGGTATTGTCAAACCAAACTGAACTGAAAGCTCTTCTTCAATACTTGTTCTTCAACAACTAGACCGACTAATATATGAAGTAAAGACTCCTTTGTCTTCTAAGTTTACTGGAAGAGGAAAGCTGAACATCCTTCAGCAACATAGTCTTCAGTAGGAACTTTGTTCCTCTGGTCATGCTTCAGCAGACTCACCTTACTGCTGAACATGAAACACTTAGGGTGATTTTATATTCAAATCCTAGAGTTGCTTCATGGTCAGTAAATACTGACCCAACAATCTCCCCCTATTTGGATATACAACTAGCGTAAGTCTAAAGTCATTAGTAAGTGAGCATAAAAACTTCTTCTTACTTGCACTGAACAATAAATTACTTATAAACATCAGATAATCATTTATTCATAAAACATTACAAATTACAACAAAAGCTATACAAATGATTATTCAATCTTCCTTAGGCCTAAGTTCTTCAATGATGGGAGTCTGGATTAATGGATCTGAGTTTCTGTGGTCCAGTATAGGAAGTAAGCACAATTTGAAGGTTCTTGCAACATCAGTAAGTCTTGGGCCATCATGCTGAGAGTAAAAGATCCTTTGAACATTCCAAAGAAGTTCATTGTTCATTTCATCGAGGTCACTAATGCCAACAAAGTCTTGACGTTCATGATGATTGAACATTATCATTCCCAAATCTGGTTCGTCTAGTACATGCCCAGGAAGATGATTTTGAAACTGAACAAAGCCCTTGTATTTCTTTGTGGTTACAAAAATGTCACCCACACCAGGTTTGATTAGATTGGCCCTTTTTTTCAGCTCCAATATAGAATCTTGATCCTCTAGAGAAACTTCAGTGCTGATATTGAGAACCTCATCCAGTTTTCCATGATTTCTCATAAAGTGTTCAATTCTGGTGCGGACTTCATCCTATTTCTTGGATTTTCTTTTCTTAATTTTCTCACTCATTTCAATCCATTCAGTGTAAGAAAGCTCCTTCCCTTGGAAGTCTTCTAAGATCTCATCAATCCCATCGCCCCTATAGAACTTGAGATGAATATCACCTCTGCTAGTAAGCATATCAACATTGGTGATTGGTGAGAGATTTCTTCTGTTCAGTCTTGTTATACAAAATTTTCGTATAACATCTTCTTCTTGAAAAGGCTTTCAACTTCAGATTTCCCAATTTGTTCATACAAGCTCAGCTTCAGATCTCTTAGTTTTTCTTCTTGCTGGAGTTTGTATAATTTATAAAGTTCTTCTTGAGTGGCCACCCCAGCTTTGATCAGTCTATCATTCAGTCTAAAATCTCCTTTGTTCTTGGGTTGAAAGGGAGGTGTACAACTATCAGTTGTATCCTCACTTGTGGTTAGACCATCAACATGACCGTCCTTGGCTGAAGACTTACCTTAGTCTTAGCTGGACTCTTCTCAGCAAATGGTGACTCATAGACAACAGGTTGTTTCTGAGCCTTCTTTTGGGCATGTTTATGGAATAGCTGCTGGATGGTGATTTTCTCCCCCTCAGCAGAAGACTGCCCAGCAGCTTCTGATGACCCACCAGTAGGGAAGAGACCACAAATATGATCAAGAGTGGAGGATACCTTGGCCAGCATTTCTGGTACATTTTCAAAGGCATTCAGCTTCTGTTGAACCTCTTCAGATAAGGTCAACTTTTGTTTCTCCAGCAACGCCACCCTATCCTTTATCTTGGACACAAAGTCACACAAATCATTTACTTGGCTAGGCACTGGTGTGAACTTTGGTGGAAACTCCATGGTAGCACTATTGATGGAGTCCATAAGTGAGGACATCTCTTGCTTAAGGGAAGTGGTGGTGGCCTCATCTTTGACTAATGGCTTCAGAGCAGCAAGAATGACATCTTTGATTTGATCAGTAGTAGGAGGAATTGGTCTTGCTTTAAGGGTCGTGAGTTAAGCATCAACAAGCACCTTTTCCTCCTTAAGTTTAGCCACCTGTGATTGAAGAATTAACACTTGATTTGTCAATTCTTTTACCTGTTCAAATTTGGGGGATGGTGGCTTTGGTGTCACTTCAGCAGTATCATCTTCAGCTTCAGTATCTTCAAGATTGACTGAAACTCTTTCATTGAACCCAAGCTCTTTTTCCAAGTCATTTGAAGACATACAGAACATATAAGTAGGCAAGTGTCCTACCTTGGCGCCAATGGTGAGAGGAACTTCTTTTTTTGTCTTCTCAGCATCACCTCTAGTGTGAAGGCCAGTTTCTACTCCTTCGCCACCAGGGTTGGTTTTACCTGATGGATCCTGAGAAAAAGTCCCTGATGAGTTAAGATCAATGAATGCGTTGTTGGTTCCTTCAGTAGGACCATGTTGTGGGGGTGCTACATCATCAGAAACAGATAGTCCAGGGTCAATGTCAGCTGTTATATTTACCGACGCCTCATGCCCTGATGCTGACTCAGAGTGACAAATGATAAGGATTGGTAATGAAATTGGAAATGTATTCAAATTTAAATTACTTACCAATGCTGAGTCGACACTACTGAGTTGAGGGTGCGCTCCATCTTCACCCTTATCTCCTAAATAGGTTAAGATAGGGGTTGACTTCTGGGCCTCTTTATGCATGTCACCTCCAGCAGAGACTGAAGGTGACGGCTAGCTTGGGTTCGAGTCCTTGGCCGAGGACTCATGTTTCTTCAAAGCTTGGCCTTTGGGATCATCAGCAACCTTCTTTGATGAAGATTGTGTGAGGGTTCTCCTCTTTCTAGACTCACGTCTAACCTTATTAGTATTAATAGACGTTTGCTTCTGACGTGGTCTATAAGAAGCTCCAGGCTTTTTGCCCTTCAGATCCCCTTCTCCAGTTGGATGAGCGTCTTGTGGAGCTTTGTACACCACTGGAGCATCTGATGAGCAGATGTCCAACATGGGTTGTCTAAGAGGAGGATCAATGGTGCTGACTGGAATGTTCCAGCGTGTAAGATCAAAGGGTCGAAAAACCAATTTATCTCCATGGATTTTAGAAAAGTCATTACTAAGATGGTCAGCAAATAGGAGAGATATAAATCTGGTGTAAACAACATTTTTCTCCCTAGTCTTTTTCTCCAGCTTCCCATGGAGATCTTCAAATATAAGCCTCCCAAAATAATCTTTTATCCCCTTAGTCAGACAATATAAAATTATAGCATCCTTTTGGTTTATCTAGTCAAGGAATCCAGTTCCTCCCCCCCAAACACTCAATGAGAATAGTCATCATCAATTTCCACTTTGGTGGCAAACAACTCCTTTTCAAACCCCCTTTTTTAGTGATCTCTTAAGTATACCCAATTTCTTTAAAGAAATTTTTAACAATGGAAAAATCATCAGGTATAGCTTCATAGTCACTAGGGTTTTCTAAATAGTTTAGTCCCAAAACCCTTCTAAATAACTTTGAAACGATTTTACCATGAATCCCAACAGTAGTAGAATCAAACTCTATTGATTTCTTGTTGTGATAAGCTTGTGCTGTGAACCAAAACTCTTTTAAAACATTTTGGAACATCATTCCAGGATCCTTAAACAATGCATCACGTAGTACACTTTTGGATAAGTAAGTCATTACTTGATCCCCAGGAACTGATTTTATGGTATCTGGTTTGATTAGGGTGATGTTGTTGGGCTTGAAGATGATATCTTCAATGGGGAAGGTGACATGAGTGGATGAGTTAAGTGTGATTTTGACAACTTTCTGGGAAGAAGATTCTGCCATTGTTGTGTTTTGTGTTTTTTTTAAGAGAGAAAGAGTTTGTGTGTGTTTTGATGAAAAGATTTATAAGCGTGGAATGAAATCCAATGCAAGGGATTATATAAAAGCTTAGACTGATTTGTGAAAAGTTTTTAAAACCATTTGAAAAAGTTATAAATCTTTTAGGGTTTCTTTTGAACATTTTGCACAAACTCTCTCATTAATGTTCTGCAAAAAGGTATGATTTTCTGTTGCTTTGAACAGTGAAACGCCTTATGTGTCAAGAAGTTGTTGACTGTGGATGTGGACGCTTGATATTTCCTTAATTAATAAATGATACCTTTTGAAAGAATGTTTGTTTTATTCACAAGAAAATTCAATGCCATTTAGTACTTTTCGACTCATGATTGATTTGTAGTAAAAGCTGTTGCTTAGATATGCTGAAGCTGATGGCAATACTTATGAGCTTCAATGCATCAGATGAGGCGACAAAACCCCATATACATGTTCACATAAGTGAACAAGACATATGAAATTGCACGCTCCTCTACTGATATGAGCTTAAACTCATATCCTTTTATCAACAAATAACCCTAAAACACGAAGCAAAATACCCTTTTATATTGTAAAAAGCAGTGTTATGTGGTATGTTTGTGTTTGTGTGATCTTATGTAGGTAAAAGGATACAATTTCAAGCAAACAAGGAAAAACCAAGCTAAAATGGATGAAAAAGACAAGGAAGGATCACAAGTGACAAGTTTTCAAAGCTCAAGGACCTATCTTGACAAGTCTTGAAAGTTGAGGGACTTAAAGTGCAAATACTGCAAAGTCAAGATCCAAGTCAAACCTGGTCAAACTACAAAGTCAATCAAGTCAAAGGGCCATTTTTGTTGAAGAATGAAAGTTGAAGGGCCAAAATTGTCAAAGGAATGAAGTTTCTAGCCTTAAAGAGAAATCTGCCAAGTTAAGGGACTTAAATTGCCAAGTTTGGAAAGTATTGCAAGTTGAATCCAAGTGAAAGGCCATGGACCAATCAGAAACAAGGAATCAAGCCACACGGATCAAGTAATTAATATCCACTCAAGCCGCCACATTTAATAACAAGATCACAACAGTGTGATCCGTGTAACACTTTTTCCACCAATAAGAAGCTGCCACGTGTCTCTCTCTTCCAACTAAATATTTTCCAGGAACGCGTTTTTGATAGAATGCATTTCAGAAGAAGATCAAAACATCAAAGTTGCTCGTTTTGAAGAGACGAATCCAATGGTGCTACTTAATTAACATATAATTCATTGGATCAAAAACCCCCAATTCATGTTCATCACCTTTAAAGAAGATTGGCAGAATTCATCCACGTGTCAAGCAATGATTGGCCTGAACACGTCACATCTCCAACAAACTCTCAAGTCTAGCCTATAAATACACAACTTGTTCTTCATTTTCAGTAGTAGTTAATTTTCAGAAAACACCTAGTTCTCTCAATTTCATTTTTCTTCTTTTCCCTCCTTTTCACCTAACAACTCAAGAGACTGACAACCTCTTGAGTTTGTTAGTTAGTTAGAACCCTTGTAACTACCTTTGTAACAGAATTCATCAATAAAATTTCAAATTCTAGTTTTCCCGCCAAAACTTGTTCTTCAATTCCTGCTACTTACTTGCTGTAATTGGATTCCATTGTTGCTGTTTGAAGTTTGTTATGATCATACATTGATCATAACTGGCTTTGTTGAAGATTTGTTGCTGTTTGATCAAAAATTCAGTCCTTTCCATTGTTCTTGAAGTTTTTCATGGCAGAATGATGATTGTAGCTGTTTTGGTGATTGATTTGAGTTGATAGCTAGTGATAGGTGGTGGTATCACTAGGGCAAGAGAGCTCAGCGCTCCTCTTCTACCCAAAGGTTCACTACAAAAGGTTTCTGAGTTTCTGATTTAGGTTCCTCTAAAAAGTTCTTGCATGCTAAATTCCTTAGTATAAATTTGATGGCTGCCTGATTCTAATTGCTAAGTAGTTGTTGATTGTGTGATGTTAGTGTTTTGTAGCTTGGTCTTGTGCTTTTGAGTTCAGTCTTATAGATTTGAGCTCATTTTCAGTAACTTTTTAGTCATTTAGCTTAATTGAGTTCTAGTTGTTGTAAGTGTGTGATTTCAGTTTCATTAGCCTTAATTTGGATCACTTAAACTAGTTTGCTAATGCTCTTTACTCAGCCTTAATCAGAACTAAATAATCCTTTGTAAAAGTTTGATCATAATCTGATAAGGTGTGTTTGGGACTAGTGGTTAATCAGTATTCAAGTATTGTTAATTGGATTTTAAGTGATCATTTGTAGTCATTAGAAGTTAACAAGTGTTTTTGAGTCATTTGCAAGTCCATAAGATAGTCAAACAGGCAATTGGTTGATAAAAAGTATGGGTCATACTTGTTTTCAGTTTTAGTTCATAAACTTGCCAATTTCAATTGTTCATTTCTCCTTCATTACTTGTTCAAAATTGCTCAAACCAGTTTCTAGTTAAAGCTTACATCATAATCTTTCAGACTTTAAGAGGAAATCCTACAGTTTTCAGAAATAAGCAAGAAAATAGCTTATTAGTTAAGACCTGAGCAAATTACATTCTCTGATGTGATTTGCATTCTGATTTCCTAGTTCTAATAATCCACTTCATAAAAGTCCTTATTTTCTTTCACAAATCTGATCAGTAAGTGTTGAATATCAAGTTT
The DNA here is from genome assembly GCA_025667525.1 of Glebionis coronaria. NCBI lineage: Eukaryota > Viridiplantae > Streptophyta > Magnoliopsida > Asterales > Asteraceae > Glebionis > Glebionis coronaria. Next base: position 50,879,686 of record CM046879.1, on the reverse strand, counting down.
TGAGAATTTGAGCTTTTTCAAAAATTTGGTCAACGTTTTGGTCAACATAAGCTCATTTGAGCTTATTTTCAGATTTCTAGCTTATTAGTGGATGAAAATTGTTCTAGTTTGATTTCCCCTACTTTAAATCAAGTGCTTATTCATTTTCTTTACAAAAATCAAGTTGTGGATGTCTGGATTATGCTATAGCTTATTTTGAGCTTATTGATAAGCTCTCTTTTGCTTATTTTGGACTTTTAGCTTATTTCCTTGAACACACATAGTTGTAATTGGATTTTAGAAGTTTTGCAAGTGATTTCAGCTTATTTGGTTGAGAAATAAGCTCAAACGAGCTTATTGTTTCATTGAGCCCGTTTTTGGTTAAAAGTTTTGGAAATTTGCATTTTAGTCCCTGGATTTCAGTTAAGTGTTTAAACCTAGCTAATCTTTCTAATTTTGTGGAAATTGCAATAATCAGTCCTTGGATTTGTTAGTTTGTTACATTTCAGTTCTTGAGTTTGTTAGTTTGTTAAATTTGGTTAGTTTGTTAGAATTTTTACAAGTTTAGTCCTTGTAGTTAACTGATTTACATTTTTAGTCCTTGTAACTTTTAGAATTTACATTTCAAGCATTTACATTTTATAGAAATTACATTTTCAGCCCTTATAGTTTTATATTTTGCATTTTAATATTTTACTTGAATAAAATTTGGAATTTGCAATTTGTTTTACGTATAAGTAGGTTTATATTTTTCATTTTTAGATAGAATTGTTTGAATTAGCAATATATTACCAAGCAAGCTTGAACAACCAAAAACAATTATAAATTTGATATTGATTGGACTTTCTATTAGTTAAGAACTGAGAAAACGAACTTGCATTATACACATTCCAAATGGCGCCGCTGCCGGTTCTTTGACTACACGAGAGACTATCGATTGACGGTTTTCATTGGCTTTTGGGATCCGTTCACTTTGTGAACGTTATTTTTACGTATCATAAATCAAAAACAAATAAAAAATCAAAAATATAAAAATATATAAAAACTAAAAAATTAACAAAACAATTCTTTTCCTAAAGAATTGACCAAAAAAATTAAAAAAATCCAAAAAGCAATCTTTTTCCTAAGAGATTGCAACCAAAAATATATATTATTGGCTTCTCTCGGTTTTTATGTACATATAGTATTTTCTTTTAAAAAACTCATAAATACAAAAATATTTTCCATATATTATTATAAGTAAATACGTATACGTATAAGAACAATCAATCTACATATCTTCCATAAGTATTGCCGAGGCAATACACCGTGTTGAGGGGCGCTCCGGTCCTTGACACGCGTATCGATCAAACAAAATAAAGCAAGAATAGATAAATACTCTCAATAAGCAATAATTCGAAGAATACGAACATTTAAGTGAATAGAAAGGCGATGTGCTATAAAATGCCATCTAAGGGTCAATAGGTACTTAAGTGCTTCGCGCCACCTAACCCCCCGTTCACTTGGGAGTATTCTAAGAAGGAAAGCTTCATTGAGGGTCTTGCACCCAAAGTAGTATTACATATATTGTTACTTTCTTGTGGATATTTAATATCGAAACTCGAAGAGAATAATCTTATTCTTTTCAAAGTCACACGAGAGCTTCTCTCTCATTCCTCGTATTGAGTTGCATGCTCACTCGCGGGCGTGCACAAATACCGATTGGTGTACAACCTCTTCCTCCGAAAAGGAAGAAGAAAAGAAAGAGTAAGACCACCATCGTCCACCAAGCCGATCACGAGAATCGTGCTTTGTCACCACCACAAGGAGCCATGGCTGTTGATAACCGTACTTTGTTTGAACGTATGCAAACCAACATTCATGGATTTGTTAGTGCCATTAAGATTCCCGACTATCCCGCTAACACATTTGAGCTACATACATCTATGATCAATATGGTTGCTGCATCACCTTTCTATGGAAAACAAAATGAGGATCCCCATGCTCATCTTAAGAGATTCCTTTCACTTTGCAATACCATTAAGCATAATGGGGTTCCACCGGATGTCATTAGATTGTTGTTAGTGTCATTTTCACTAGATGGGAGTGCTAAGCATTGGTTAGACACCCAACCACCCGATAGTATCACCACATGGGATGGTTTTACCACTAAGTTTTTGAACAAATTCTTTCCTCCACAAAAGACTATGGCTTTGAGAAATATGATTATGGGCTTTACACAAAAACCTAGTCAATCCTTTGGTGATGCTTGGGAAGAGTATAGTGAGTTGTTGAGGCGATGCCCTAATCATGGAATGGATGATCTAAGCAAAATCAATACCTTCTACAATGGCCTTAAACCTCACCACCAAGATTCACTAAATGCTTCCGCGGGAGGGAGTATTCATTTCAAGACATACCAAGAGGCTTTGACCATTATTGAGACTAAGGCAATGGTTCAAACCAATGATCCATTTGAGGAAAGAGTTCATGTTATCCAAAACACTTCTCAAATCCCTTTTGACAACCAACTCCTCAAGTTTCAAGAAGCTATTTTTCAAAGGATGGATAGAGAAAGTGAGAGGCATTTGCAAGCACAACAAGACATGCTTCAAACTTTTAAGAGCATGACATTGAACAATTCCTCAAACAATGTGAATGCCATCACCATTTCTTGTGTTACTTGTGGAGGACCTCACTCTTATGAACAATGTGACAAGGTGCAAGGGTATCAAGGGGAATGCTATGCTTATCAAGAGGAACACCGTGAACACTTCAAGCCTAACATCAATCCAAATAACCTTTCTTACAAATCCCAAAATTACCTTACTCCACCCGGCTTTCCACCCCAACCACCCACCCAAATTCAACAAAATCCTCCTCAAATTCTAGCAAGGAATCAAGGGCAAAGACAACCATACCAAGGAAATAATTACAAAGCACCCAATCAATTTCAACCTCAAGCTAATACCTTTTATCCACCACAACAAGGATTTAATCAACCACTTCCATTTATTCCCAATCAAGCATATGCTCCAATTCCAAATCAAGCTTACCCTCAAAACCAAACTCAAGGATATGGGATGCAAGAGACTCAAGAGTATGTTGACAAGAAAATGCGTGATATTGAGAAGAGAATGAATGACCAAGTGAAACGTACAATAGAGGAACAAATCAATAGGGTTTTAGTGGCGGTAACTCAAAGACCACAAGGGGCTTTACCTTCCAACACACAAACAAATCCTAGGGCTAATGTCAATGCTATTACAACAAGGAGTGGTACAACAACAAAGGATCCTTCACCTCCTAAACCTACTATTGTTCAACCCACTTGTGCTCCTACTTGTGATAAGCCTTCTACTTCTACTCCACCTCCTCAAAGTGCTCCTATTCACTCAAACACACCTTCTCAACAATCTCATACTTCTCCTTCAACTTCCACACTTCCCAATGAAGAGGCTAACAAAGACAAATCTTCCACTACAACACCTATTCCACCTACACCAAAACCTACTCTTCCATACCCTTCAAGGTTGAAAAAGGACAAGTTAAAGAACAAAGATGACATACAAGTGTCCAATTTCTTAAGGATGTTCAAGCAACTAAATATCAACATATCCTTTGCGGAAGCTCTTGCTTATATGCCAAAGTTTGCTAAGATGTTCAAGGATTTGCTCTCAAACAAAGAAAAATTGGTTGACTTGCCCAACACATCACTTAATGAAAATTGTTCCGCGGTGTTACTTAAAACTTTACCAACAAAACTTGGAGATCCGGGGCGCTTCTTGATACCTTGTAATTTTCCCGGTGTTGAAAATTGCATGGCTTTGGCGGATTTAGGGGCAAGCATAAATCTCATGCCTTTATCGGTTTGGAAACAACTCTCTCTTCCCGAGCTCACCCCCACTAGGATGACTCTTGAACTAGCCAACCGAACCATAGCTCACCCCGTAGGTATAGCGGAAGATGTGTTTGTAGGTGTGGATAAGTTTACTTTTCCGGCCGACTTTGTAGTGGTCGATTATGACATGGATCCTAGAGTGCCTTTGATTGTTGGTAGACCGTTTTTGAGAACGGGTCGTACCTTGATAGATGTGGCGGAAGGAGAATTAATTATGAGAGTAGAGGATGAGAAAGTGGTGTTTAAGTTAGGGAAAGTTTGTGATAGAAAAGAGGTTAAGGAGTCTAGACCTTGTGAGACGATTAACATTGTGGACGTGTTAGATGAAGTGTGTAATGAACACTTTCATGATGCTTGTAAGAATGCTAGTGATGAGATTCCACATGTTGAAACCGTGGCCTCAATTGCTCCCTCTTTAACACCTTTTGGAGAGAGTGATTTCCTCTTGGAGGAATTTGAGTCCAACTTTCTTGGTGATGATGATTCTCCCATTAATTGGGAAGAAGATATTCTTACAATCCAAAAGTTGCTCAATGAAGACCCTATTCCTTCACCTATTCCACAAGAGATTACCATTGAGGAACCTTCCATAGTGAAACCTTCCATAGAGAGTCCACCTCCCATTGAACTTAAGGAACTTCCATCCCACTTAGAATATGCTTTCTTAGAAGGAAAAGACCAATTACCGGTGATTATTGCTAAGGAATTGAAAGAGGATGAGAAGGAGCAACTTATTGAAGTCCTTAAGAAACATAAGAAAGCTTTAGCATGGAAAATATCCGACATAAGGGGAATTGATCCACATTTTTGTACTCACAAAATCTTTATGGAGGATGATTATAAACCCGCCATTCAAAACCAAAGGAGAGTTAACCCAAAAATTCATGAGGTTATTAAGAAAGAAGTGATTAAACTCTTAGATGCGGGTATGATTTACCCCATTTCCGACTCTCCATGGGTTAGCCCGGTTCATTGTGTTCCAAAGAAGGGTGGAATCACCGTGGTGCCTAATGAGAACAATGAGCTTATTCCCACGAGACTTGTAACCGGTTGGAGAGTTTGCATTGATTATAGAAAACTTAATGAGGCAACTAGGAAAGACCATTTCCCGCTTCCCTTTATGGATCAAATGCTTGAACGCTTAGCGGGAAATGAGTACTATTGTTTTCTTGATGGCTTTTCGGGTTATTTCCAAATCCCAATTGACCCTAAGGATCAAGAAAAGACCACATTCACTTGTCCATACGGTACATTTGCTTACAAGAGGATGCCTTTTGGCCTATGTAATGCACCGGGGACGTTTCAAAGGTGCATGATGGCAATTTTCCATGATATGATAGAGCAAACCATGGAGGTTTTTATGGATGACTTTTCCGTATTTGGGAACTCCTTTAGCTCGTGTCTCACCAATCTTGAGAGAATGCTTAAGCGTTGTGAGGAAACACGTTTGGTGCTTAATTGGGAGAAATGTCACTTTATGGTAAAAGAGGGGATTGTTTTAGGACACAAGATATCCAATAAGGGATTAGAAGTTGATCGTGCCAAAATTGATGTGATTGCTAAGCTTCCCCCACCCACCTCGGTTAAAGGTGTGAGGAGTTTCTTAGGTCATGCGGGTTTTTATAGGCGCTTTATACAAGATTTCTCTAAGATAGCTAGACCGATGACTCATCTCTTGGAGAAAGAGGCTCCTTTCATTTTTGACCAAGCTTGTTTAGAATCTTTTGAGACACTTAAGGAAAAATTGACAAAGGCTCCCGTTTTGGTTTCTCCAAATTGGGAATTACCTTTTGAACTTATGTGTGATGCTAGTGATTATGCGGTGGGGGCCGTCTTAGGACAAAGAGTTAATAAGCATTTCCAACCTATACACTATGCGAGTAAAACCATGACCGGTGCACAACTTCATTACACTACCACGGAAAAAGAGTTGCTTGCTATAGTATATGCTTTTGAGAAGTTTAGACCATACCTTGTGCTTTCCAAGACCATAGTGTATACGGATCATTCCGCTCTCAAGTATCTTATGACAAAACAAGATGCTAAGCCTAGGCTTTTGAGATGGGTTTTGTTGCTTCAAGAGTTTAAGATAGAGATTCGTGATAAAAAAGGGGCCGAGAATTTAGCGGCGGATCATTTGAGTAGACTTGAGCATCCTTTTCAAGGAGATTTCCCACATCAAGAAATCAATGAATCCTTTCCATTAGAGGAGCTCATGTCTATCTCTTCCCAAGAGGATGCCACACCTTGGTTTGCGGATATTGCAAACTATCTTGTGGGCAATGTGCTTATTGAGGGTCTTACTTACCAACAAAAGAAAAAGTTTCTTAAGGAAGTTAAGTATTACTTTTGGGATGATCCATATCTTTTTAGGCAATGTGCGGACCAAATCATTAGACGGTGTGTAGATGGGCCCGAGGCATTTAAAATCTTAGAGGCATGTCATAAAGGACCTACGGGTGGACATTTTGGGCCTAACTACACCGCCAAGAAAGTCTTTGATTCGGGTTACTATTGGCCTTCCATTTACAAGGATGCCCAAGAGATGGTGAAATTTTGTGATGTTTGCCAAAGACAAGGAAAAATTACACAACGTGATGAGATGCCACAAAATTTTATCCAAGAGTGTGAGATATTTGATGTATGGGGAATAGATTTCATGGGACCTTTTCCATCCTCTAAGGGAAACAAGTATATACTTGTGGCGGTGGATTATGTGTCCAAGTGGGTGGAGGCTAAAGCCTTACCTACTAATGATGCTAGAGTGGTTGTAAAGTTCTTGAAACAATTGTTTGCTAGATTTGGTGTACCTCGGGCCATCATAAGTGATCGTGGTACGCATTTTTGTAATGATCAATTCACAAGAGTTATGAAGAAATATGGAGTGAATCATAGACTTTCTACCGCGTATCACCCTCAAACAAATGGTCAAACCGAGGTCACAAATCGTGGTTTAAAGAGAATTTTAGAGAGAACGGTGGGAGAGCATAGAGCTTCTTGGTCGGATAAGCTTGATGATGCTTTGTGGGCGTTTAGGACGGCTTTTAAGACACCAATTGGTTGTACTCCTTATAGGCTTGTCTATGGAAAAGCGTGCCACCTCCCATTTGAGTTAGAACATAAGGCATCTTGGGCTCTCAAGTGGGCTAACTTTGATTTAAACCAAGCCGGTTCACATAGGAAAGATCAACTCAATGAGATGGATGAGTTGAGAGCCAATGCCTATGAGAATTCTTTGTTATATAAGGAAAAAACTAAGAAATTGCATGATGCTAAGATTAAGAATCGTGAGTTCAAAGTTGGAGAGCCGGTTCTCCTCTTTAACTCAAGATTAAAGCTTTTTGCGGGCAAGCTTAAGTCGAGATGGTCCGGTCCATTCACTATTGCTCAAGTGTTTCCATATGGAACTCTTGAGTTGTCCCAACCCGATGGTCCAAATTTTAAAGTGAATGGTCACCGTGTTAAGCATTACTTTGGGGAGGACATTTCCGTTGAAATGGTCCAAGAGGTCCCCATTTTCCCCATGAATTAATTCATTGAGGGACGAGTCGAGCTAGAGACTCATTAACTCAAGCATCGTATAACTAGGTTAGAGTGTTGTAGGTTAGAAATAAAGGCATAGATTTGGAGATAAGTGTAGGGGAGACCTTCTTTTGTCTTCGTGCTTGTTTGTAGGGTTGCTCACTCATCTCATGCTTTGGAGCTTATGGAGGAGGCCCTTGTATCCGGTTCACTTCGTTACTTTAGTGATTTTTCATTGACACGTTGTGCTTAAACTTGATTTCACTAATAGTAGTCCTTTCCTTAACTTGGGTTAGGCAAGGTCTATTCATTGTCATAAGTGTAGGGGAAGTTTTTATACTTCCATGCTCTTAAACATTGAGGACAATGTTTAGCTTAAGTGTAGGGGGGTCTTCTATCGAAGTGACCTTACCTAGAACTTGTCATTGTCTTGCATGATAACATGGAAAATTGGATTTTCAACATTTTTCAAATTTTTGATCTACTTTGGCCACAAAAATATGCATTCATAATTTTTGCATCAATCATTTTTCATTTGCATAACACATTTGCATTGTATATATTCTTTTATTTTTCATCAAAAATATATAAAAAGGAAAAAAAATATAATAAAACATGGTTTTAACAAATTTAGACTTCTTTGACATATTAGGCCCGCCATGGATATTTTGACTCAACCCGAGTTTGCTTATTTTAGCATTCTCTAGCTAGTATCCTTAACCATGTAGTCCTTCATTGGTCTATTAGGCTAAGCTTCCACCAATTTCATTATTTGAAATTTTAAATTTGTGGAGAATGGGAAATGATAGAGTTGAAGCAAGTGTAAAAGGGCTAGATAGACTTCATGGCAATTACTTGTGGCTAAACCCTTCTCTTCTCTACCTCTATTTTCTTCGCTTGTATATAATTGTTAATAAATAATCAAGTACGGTTTTAATTGGTTCGTAATCTCTTATGCATTTTTGGCTAATCATTTATGGTTGATATGAGTACGTCTTAAGATTCTAAGTTAGCACGTTTTATGTGTACTAGACTTGTGTCATGCTCCATATTTAGCGGGTGTTTTTCCTTTTCTTCTTTGCAAATTTTTTGGAGAGGAATAAAGAAAAATAAGAGCGGCTTATGAAAAAAAAATGAGTGGCTAGAAAAAAAAAAAGAAAAAAAAAAAAAAAAATAATGCAAGACTCCCAAGAGGGGCAGTGTGGTGTTAATTATAGTGACTATTGAGTTCCAATATTACCTTGACGGGTTGCGGGGTTGAAGATCCAAAATCTCAAAAAGATGCGGATGTAAATTATTGCGTGAGTTTTATTTTTCTTTCCTTAGCGAGTGTGTAGTTACTTATGAAAGCATGACATGAGGATTTTACACATAAGGCGAATGACTTATTATTCTTAATACGGACTTGTATTAATTGTGAGCGGTTTTTCAAGTAATGGATGAGAAGATTACTTAGGATTAAAACCGTCCTTCCTTATTTTTGGATTTTACATTTCTTATATTTCACACTTTAATAATGACAAATTTGCTCACAAGCAATTTGCTCAAATAATAACCGGTTCCACATTTAATTGTCATGAATAAGTTGATGCACTTTTTACTTGTGAATGCAATGATTCCATTTACTAGCTTGGTATGGGGAAAGTGAAACTTGAGGGTGATAAGTGTCCATGGTACCCAAGCCCTAATCCAAGTCATTGAATTCTTTATGAGTTATTTCCATCAAAACCATTTCAAGAAAAATCAAAAAGATATAGATAGAATTGTATTTTAATCCATTGCATTGTTAAAAGTCAAAATCATGCATCATTTAGTTTAGAGTAGTGTAGATGCATCTCATATGGCCAAGGTGGATTAATTATGAGGGAAATGTAAATTTTTTAAGCCTTGAAAGATAATATTGCATGAGGACATGGCAATGCTCAAGTGTAGGGGAATTTGATATGAGCTTAAACTCATATCCTTTTATCAACAAATAACCCTAAAACACGAAGCAAAATACCCTTTTATATTGTAAAAAGCAGTGTTATGTGGTATGTTTGTGTTTGTGTGATCTTATGTAGGTAAAAGGATACAATTTCAAGCAAACAAGGAAAAACCAAGCTAAAATGGATGAAAAAGACAAGGAAGGATCACAAGTGACAAGTTTTCAAAGCTCAAGGACCTATCTTGACAAGTCTTGAAAGTTGAGGGACTTAAAGTGCAAATACTGCAAAGTCAAGATCCAAGTCAAACCTGGTCAAACTACAAAGTCAATCAAGTCAAAGGGCCATTTTTGTTGAAGAATGAAAGTTGAAGGGCCAAAATTGTCAAAGGAATGAAGTTTCTAGCCTTAAAGAGAAATCTGCCAAGTTAAGGGACTTAAATTGCCAAGTTTGGAAAGTATTGCAAGTTGAATCCAAGTGAAAGGCCATGGACCAATCAGAAACAAGGAATCAAGCCACACGGATCAAGTAATTAATATCCACTCAAGCCGCCACATTTAATAACAAGATCACAACAGTGTGATCCGTGTAACACTTTTTCCACCAATAAGAAGCTGCCACGTGTCTCTCTCTTCCAACTAAATATTTTCCAGGAACGCGTTTTTGATAGAATGCATTTCAGAAGAAGATCAAAACATCAAAGTTGCTCGTTTTGAAGAGACGAATCCAATGGTGCTACTTAATTAACATATAATTCATTGGATCAAAAACCCCCAATTCATGTTCATCACCTTTAAAGAAGATTGGCAGAATTCATCCACGTGTCAAGCAATGATTGGCCTGAACACGTCACATCTCCAACAAACTCTCAAGTCTAGCCTATAAATACACAACTTGTTCTTCATTTTCAGTAGTAGTTAATTTTCAGAAAACACCTAGTTCTCTCAATTTCATTTTTCTTCTTTTCCCTCCTTTTCACCTAACAACTCAAGAGACTGACAACCTCTTGAGTTTGTTAGTTAGTTAGAACCCTTGTAACTACCTTTGTAACAGAATTCATCAATAAAATTTCAAATTCTAGTTTTCCCGCCAAAACTTGTTCTTCAATTCCTGCTACTTACTTGCTGTAATTGGATTCCATTGTTGCTGTTTGAAGTTTGTTATGATCATACATTGATCATAACTGGCTTTGTTGAAGATTTGTTGCTGTTTGATCAAAAATTCAGTCCTTTCCATTGTTCTTGAAGTTTTTCATGGCAGAATGATGATTGTAGCTGTTTTGGTGATTGATTTGAGTTGATAGCTAGTGATAGGTGGTGGTATCACTAGGGCAAGAGAGCTCAGCGCTCCTCTTCTACCCAAAGGTTCACTACAAAAGGTTTCTGAGTTTCTGATTTAGGTTCCTCTAAAAAGTTCTTGCATGCTAAATTCCTTAGTATAAATTTGATGGCTGCCTGATTCTAATTGCTAAGTAGTTGTTGATTGTGTGATGTTAGTGTTTTGTAGCTTGGTCTTGTGCTTTTGAGTTCAGTCTTATAGATTTGAGCTCATTTTCAGTAACTTTTTAGTCATTTAGCTTAATTGAGTTCTAGTTGTTGTAAGTGTGTGATTTCAGTTTCATTAGCCTTAATTTGGATCACTTAAACTAGTTTGCTAATGCTCTTTACTCAGCCTTAATCAGAACTAAATAATCCTTTGTAAAAGTTTGATCATAATCTGATAAGGTGTGTTTGGGACTAGTGGTTAATCAGTATTCAAGTATTGTTAATTGGATTTTAAGTGATCATTTGTAGTCATTAGAAGTTAACAAGTGTTTTTGAGTCATTTGCAAGTCCATAAGATAGTCAAACAGGCAATTGGTTGATAAAAAGTATGGGTCATACTTGTTTTCAGTTTTAGTTCATAAACTTGCCAATTTCAATTGTTCATTTCTCCTTCATTACTTGTTCAAAATTGCTCAAACCAGTTTCTAGTTAAAGCTTACATCATAATCTTTCAGACTTTAAGAGGAAATCCTACAGTTTTCAGAAATAAGCAAGAAAATAGCTTATTAGTTAAGACCTGAGCAAATTACATTCTCTGATGTGATTTGCATTCTGATTTCCTAGTTCTAATAATCCACTTCATAAAAGTCCTTATTTTCTTTCACAAATCTGATCAGTAAGTGTTGAATATCAAGTTTTGAGAATTTGAGCTTTTTCAAAAATTTGGTCAACGTTTTGGTCAACATAAGCTCATTTGAGCTTATTTTCAGATTTCTAGCTTATTAGTGGATGAAAATTGTTCTAGTTTGATTTCCCCTACTTTAAATCAAGTGCTTATTCATTTTCTTTACAAAAATCAAGTTGTGGATGTCTGGATTATGCTATAGCTTATTTTGAGCTTATTGATAAGCTCTCTTTTGCTTATTTTGGACTTTTAGCTTATTTCCTTGAACACACATAGTTGTAATTGGATTTTAGAAGTTTTGCAAGTGATTTCAGCTTATTTGGTTGAGAAATAAGCTCAAACGAGCTTATTGTTTCATTGAGCCCGTTTTTGGTTAAAAGTTTTGGAAATTTGCATTTTAGTCCCTGGATTTCAGTTAAGTGTTTAAACCTAGCTAATCTTTCTAATTTTGTGGAAATTGCAATAATCAGTCCTTGGATTTGTTAGTTTGTTACATTTCAGTTCTTGAGTTTGTTAGTTTGTTAAATTTGGTTAGTTTGTTAGAATTTTTACAAGTTTAGTCCTTGTAGTTAACTGATTTACATTTTTAGTCCTTGTAACTTTTAGAATTTACATTTCAAGCATTTACATTTTATAGAAATTACATTTTCAGCCCTTATAGTTTTATATTTTGCATTTTAATATTTTACTTGAATAAAATTTGGAATTTGCAATTTGTTTTACGTATAAGTAGGTTTATATTTTTCATTTTTAGATAGAATTGTTTGAATTAGCAATATATTACCAAGCAAGCTTGAACAACCAAAAACAATTATAAATTTGATATTGATTGGACTTTCTATTAGTTAAGAACTGAGAAAACGAACTTGCATTATACACATTCCATCTACTCAGGCCTAGCTACACATTTGTATTAAAACTTTGTTCAGAATTTTCTGAAGAAAAACTTTGATGACTGGTGATTATTTGTTCAGCTTCAGTGAATCAGATAAGGCGAAAAAACATCATATACACAATCACATATTATGAGATAGACACATGACATTGCACACTCCTTTACTCAAATAATGCTACTTAGCATTAATCAAAATAGTTTAGAAAAATGTTGAACCTTTAAGCCTCTTTAGTGAATGCTAAAGGTTTAGGTTTTGTATCATCAATGTTCAGCATACCAAGCTCCATTATTAATCTTTTGAAAGTTGGTTCATCTAGTGGTTTGGTGAAGATATCAGCCAACTGGTAATTAGAGGGGATGAAATGTAGTTCAGTATCCCCTTTCACAATGTGATCTCTAATAAAGTGATATCTGATATCAATGTGTTTTGTTCTTGAGGGAAGGACTGGATTGTTGGATATTGCAATAGCACTAGTGTTATCACAAAAGATTGGTACCTTTTCATATTCTATGTCATAATCAGCCAGTTGGCTTTTCATCCAAAGAACATTGGCACAACATCCAGCAGCTACCACATATTCAGCTTCACCCGAAGACATGGCAACTGTTTGTTGCTTTTTAGCACTCCAACACATAAGTTTGCCACCCAGCAATTGGCTAGCACTAGAAGTGCTTTCTATCCATATTGCATCCAGCATAGTCAGAATTTGAATACCCTTTTAGATCAAAACATGAGGATTTGGGGTACCATATACCTAGACTTGGTGTACCTTTTAGGTAACTAAAGATTCTCTTTACAGTAGTAAGGTGTGATTCCTTTGGGTCTGCTTGGTATCTTGCACAAAGGCATGTAAAGAATTGAATGTCAGGTCTACTTGTAGTTAAATACACGAGTGACCCAATAATACCTCTATACTGAGTCTCATTGACTGATTGTCCATTGAGATCAGGTCCTAAGTTGTTAGGGTACCATTGGTGTTTTTACTGAAGCACAATTAATATCATACTTCTTCAGCAGATCATTGACATATTTTTCTTGATTGATGGAGATGCCTTGGTCAGATTGTTTTATCTGAAGACCAAGGAAGTATGTGAGTTCTCCCATCATACTCATCTCAAACTTGCTAGTCATAAGCTTGGAAAATTGTTTGCATAGTTTCAAGCTTGAAGAGCTAAAGATGATGTCATCCACATAAATTTGTACCAGAATGGTGTCAGTTTTGGATTTATAGATGAACAAGGTGCTATTTTTCCTCTAACAAATTTATGTTCAATTAGAAATGACGAGTAAGTTTTATACCAAGCCCTTGGGGTTTGTTTCAGTCCATACAAAGCTTTGTAAAGCTTGTAGACATGGTTTGGGTATTTACTACTCTCAAAGCCAGGAGGCTGTGTAACATAAACTTCTTCTTTTAAGTCACCATTTAGGAATGCAATTTTGACATCCATTTGGTAGATGATGAAGTTCATGTAACTAGCATAAGCAAGGAAGATTCATATGGCTTCCATACGTGCAACTAGAGCAAAGGTCTGATCAAAATCAATACCAGGCTCTTGATTGAATCCTTGGGCCACCAGCCTAGCTTTGTTTTTGGTTACCACATTGGTTTCATCTCTTTTGAGTTCGTAAACCCATTTGGTGCCAGTAGTTGATTTACCATATGGAAGAGGAACCAATTTCCAGACTTTATTTCTTTCAAATTGATTTAGTTCCTCTTGCATGGCATCCACCCATCCAGGGTGAGCGAGTGCTTTAGAAATCTTTGTAGGTTCAATTTCTGAAAGAATGTTTGCATAGATGCATTCTTCAGGTGAAGAAACACTCAGTTTCTTTTCCATAGATCTAGTGACTCTACCTTCTCTTGGATTTCCTATTATGTTCACCAGCTGTATGTGACTATTATTAGTCCAAGATTTTTGTGGAGCTGAGGAATAAGCACTGGTATCATGATTAGAGCTAGAACTTGTAAGTCCATGACATGGACTTGGACTTGGATTATCTCTAGTGTCTACTGAAGGATATTCAATAGACAAAGGTTCAATCAATTGAGGGCTTCCTTCTTAGTCAGAAGCAACACATCTAAGACCTAATTCCATAGAGATAGTTGGGGAATTTTGAGCAGGAGGCTCAGATTGTTCATCAGCTGCATCATTTGGTTGATCAAATATGTGAGCATGCTAATCATTTTGGTCATTTGTGTTATCTTGCTGATCATTTTGATACTAATCATATTGATCATTTGATTGACAGCCATCAGTATTTGATACTGAAGGATTTCCTTTTGTAGGACTTGTCATATCCTCAAATGGATAAATATGAGGAACTGAGTTTCTTGTTTGATATCTTTGAGAAGGCTCATAATGTTGAATTCATCAGCCGGATAATTGTGAGATTCATGAATATGAAGTTCATCATCTGATGGATTTGCAAATTTGAGAGCTTCAGAACTTTCATTAAAAGTGATGTGGTAAGTTTCTTCAATACACTGTCTTCTTGTGTTGAAGACTCTATATGCTTTAGATACTATAGAGTATCTCCAAGAAAGTAACCATCATTAGATTTTTCATCAAACTTACCAAGGTGATCCTTATGATTGTGAATGAATACTGGACACCCAAACACATGTAAGAATGAGATGTTTGGAATTCTCCCATGAAGACTTCATAGGGAGTCTTTATGTGTCTCTTCACAATGATGGATCTATTTTGAGTGTAGCAAGCAGTGGCTACAACATCAGTCCAAAAGTGCTTAGAGAGAGCTGATCCAGCAAGCATTGTCCTTGTTGCTTCAATCAAAGTTCTGTTCCTTCTTTCAGCCACACCATTTTGTTCCGGTGTGTAAGATGATGAGAAATTTTGTGAAATTCCTTTGTCATCACAGAACTTGATTAGTGTATGATTTATGAATTCAGTGCCATTGTCAGTTCTAAGTTGTTTGACATGAGTATCATTTTAATTTTCAACTCTTTTGATGAAAGACATAATGGCATCTAGTGCATGACTTTTCTTTGTCAGAAAATATACCCAGGTGTACCCAGAGTACTCATCTATAATGACAAGTGTATATTTTGTTGATCCCAAAGTCAGATCTTAAACCTTAATAGCTTGTTTAAGGGTTGTGATAGAGAGAAATAATTCAATCTAACACTAGAGAAACTTTGCAAAGCAAAGTAACTAAACAAGATGCGGAATGTAATGTTTAGCACAAGAACAAAAGAGATTCAAACGTTGAACTTTAATATATCAAAGATATACGAATACCCAAAGTGGTATTAGGGTTTACAAAACCTTAAAGTAATAATAATGAAAAACGAAATGAGAAAAAGACACACTTTGCATGCTAACCTAGTGAGTCCTTTTATAGATGCAAGGACCCACGTACAAGATCACTACTAACAAACTATGGAAAGTATTAAGGAATAATAACTGAAACGCGTAAAGATCTATTCCATGTTTATCTTGACGGCAGGGCCTTTGACTCCAGCAGGGGAACGGATCCCCCTGCCTTTGTTATTTAGCAGGGGGAACTTACTCTAGCAGGGGTATGAATAATCAACTAGCAGGGGAAACAAATAAGCATAGATTTATTCCCAACAATCCTCCCCTAAACTTGTGCTTTCCCCTAAAGACAAGTTTCTGAATAAATGCTAGTTGATGAGGATGCTTACAAACTCTCTGGCCAAATCTGACTATGAACCATTCTCACCAGATCATATGCAACAGGCTTTTTGGCATCAACAATTAACTTAGCCTGTGCTAACTTCTTCAAGGTTTCCTGAGAGAAAGGATAATACCTATGATTGAGTAAATAAACACTCACACCTTCCATTACTACCTCATAAACCCCAGAATTTGTAAATAGCTTCTAATACACCAAATCTCCTTTATTCACTGCATCAAATAAAGGATCAAATAATTCATGTTCATACATTCTATGCATGCACTCCCAGATTACCCAATCCTTGTCAACACCATCCATGGTAGGAGGTTTTGCAGCAAATGTTTTCTTCAATATTTTCCACAGATCTTCTAAGTCTTCACTATCCAAAATTTGAAACATGACATCTAGACTTAGAAATGTCTGTGCTGTATTGTCAGCCCTTGTAAGCTTCCACCAAGTTCTCCCTTTGTGTTCATAAACAGCATACTCTATAATAGCAAACTTCTTTCCAAGTTCACTAGGTGAGATTTCATCATTTTCCTGTAAAATCAGCTGTTTATCAATTTCATCATTTGATGGCCCTTGAGACTCTTTAGTGATTATGCCCACTTGCTCCATTCTCTTGAGTCTCTTTGCTGCTCTTTGTGCATTAAGTACAGACTTCTCAAGCACTTCTGAAAAACTTTCACCTGCTTGGTGTGATTCCCCTGCTGGGGATGATGCACCTGCTTGTGTAGTCTCTCCAGCTTTTCTTTTCTTTGTTGCTCTAGCTTTCAGTAGCACTTCACTTTGTCTCCTAAGATACTCAGCTTCCTCAGGAGTGTTGATGGTCATCCAATCCTCCACATCATACAACTTTAGAACTGGTCTGACTGCTCTCTTTATGGCTTCAAAGCTCATATCTGTGAAGTCACCATCCTTCCACTTTCTATGCCTTTTAAGCAAAACTTTGTAGTGATCAAGTTGCCCTTTCTCTGATGTTCTATACTTCTCACTCTGAATTTGCATTGCCCTTCTTTCCAGATATTCACTTTGAAATTTGTAAACAAGGCAAGTCAACTCATACCTGTCTTCCAAAGGAGCATTTTTCAACTCCTTCTCCCATTGATTAAGAAATTCTTCAACACGAGGTACCCTGTCATCTAGTTACCTATGCATAATCTCAACCTGTTTTAGCATATCTTTGGGCCTCATCTTCTCCATCCTTTGATCCTGCATATCCATTTCCTCTTGTTGTAGCCTGAGAGCTACTTGTGCATCATGAGCTTCTTGGATCTTCTGCTGTTCAGGAGTCAGATGCTTGTATTTTCTCTTGGGCTGTTGCACCATGATTCCTTTTCCTTTGTCTTTTGGATCCACTGCTGGTGCTGGTTTTGCTTTAGTTGCAGGTTCTTTGATTGTTATCCCCTTCTGAGCTGGTTGCTTTCTGTTCTTCCTAACAAATGTTTGAGTTATGTTCTTAGCAGGGGATAAACTTACAGCAGTGGGATCAGCAATGGCAGGGGAAACTTTTGAAGCAGGGGCTTCTGCTTGATTGCCTATAGTGAGCAATGTTTGAGCAATATCTTTGGTTGCACTCCCCTTGTCACTTCCTTTATCAGCACTTTCTCTCTCCATTCCTTCCTTAGCACTTTTTATCTTTCCATGCTCCCTACCAGGATATGAATAATACTCAGTAGATCCTTCTTTGGTTGGAATTTCCTCCCCTTTGGAAGCATCCTCATCTGTGGAAAGAATCAGTCTGGGCTTTCTCCTCCCCTCAAGAGTAGCAAGTCTGGTTTCCAGATGAGAGATAACTAGACCTTGCTTTTTGACATCTTGTACAAGTTGTGCATTCTGCCTTTTCAGGCTCATGCACATTTTCGTCAATTCCAAGTTTGTCAAAGGTTTCATACTGCTCTCAATCCTAGAAGGGAATTTCTCCCCTTGTTGGATATCATGGAGTGGGGGAGAGGACTTATTGATGGTGTCACTATCCTGCTCACCCCTTGAGGATGAGACAGTAGTGGCAGCCAAACCCCCAGGTTGCTCCAAACTCTTGGAGACTCTCCTCTCTGCTGCTTGTGAAGATTCACCAGGCAAGGGAGACCTGGCAAACCTGGATTTTGAACGCCTTTCTTGGTGTGGATCAGCAGGTGGTAGGTTCTTGGCAGGGGATTCAGCAGGTGGATTTATGGCTATTTGATGTTTGGCTTCTTCCCGTCTGATTTGGTCTAGCATGATTGAAGTGAATGGAATATTTCTGCCAGAGAACAAAGGTGATGGTGCAAGTAATGTGGTGAAAAGTTTGGTTGTGTGTTTGGTTGCTGAAAAATAGTTTCTGTGTGTAATGGGACCATGATCACTCATATTCAGCAAAACTTCTATAAACCTTGGATACATACAAAACTTTGAGGTGCTTGAAACATTTTTAACCATGCCTTTAAAAATCATTTGAGAAAAACAATACTTCCTTCCTGTTGCAAAGCAGATCAGGGCAGAAGCTATCTCACTACCAACTTCATTAAAAGCAGTGGTTTTGGGTGACAAACATTGCATAATAGTATGAATCAAAAGTTTCCAATGAGGGGCAAACTGGCCTTTAGCAAACTTTAATTTTTGATTTTCAGAAAGTTTATACCCCAATTTTTCAAGACCTTCAAAAATTTCAGCCTCAGAAAAGTTGGTTATTCCATCCTCATCATCAAGGAGGAGATTCTCCCTGATGGAGGCAAGTGTGATTACCTTGGAATGACCATCAACTGTGCTTTGAATTATGACCTCTCCATTCACTGTTTTGGTCATGGCTTTAGACCAGAACTGTTGAATGTGTGAGGTATAAATGCGAGGATTGATGAGAAGGGCCACTTTGAAGTACGAAGACTTTAGAAAGGCCACAGCCTCAGCAAACTCGGCAGGTTCATCATGAAGCAAAGCAATTTGGTTATGATTAGGAGCAATTTTAAGGGTCATGATGAATTTGGAAAATAGTTTAAAGGTTTATAGAGATGGGAGGTAAGTGGGATTAGGTCGAAAGAGATTTGTGGACCTGCTGGTAAAGGGAATTAAGTTTATATAGGCGAATTGAAGAGCTGTGATTGGACCAAAATTTTCAAATTGCAAAAATATCAAGAATAAATCTTGATAAAAAATTAATATATTTGAAATAAAAGGAAAAGATCACCAATCAGCTAAGAAAGCGCCTTAAATATCTTTTAAAAAGAATAAAATATTCCCTAACCAAAATTTATGCAAGCAGGCCCAACGGCTATGAACAGGGTAACGGTATTGTCGGTCAATGGTCAAACAGGGGAATGTTGTGAAGGCAGGGGAATAAAAAATAAAAGCAGGGGAAACTTTCCTAGGGGTATTAAACTAATCATGAAGGGACTAATGCTAACTAGCTCTGCTCTAATACACACACTTGTATACACAAGATAGATACATAGAATCTCAAGAGTCCTCTATTCAGCAATGGTCCCAATACAAAAAGTTAATACATAAGTCCCCCTACACCAGGTAATCCCAAGAAATCATGCATACCCCAGTCACCATCCCAACCTTGTCCCTTACCTATGGTCAGTTAGTCTTGGCAATGTGTGCCACACATCTGTATTTTGAACAGCAAGCTGCTTGAATAAAGAAATGCAAACACACACTACAGTGCCTCAAGGTTTCAGAGTTTAGACAAGCTGTGTAGCAAGTCATCATTACCCTGAACCCCCACTCACCAATGGATATGATCTAGAATCATATATGAGTATTCTAAGAATACCCTGAATCCTAAAGGTTTGACCTAACCTCCCCTGAAACATAGAGTATATACCTGATCCACCAAGGAGAGTAGTATGCACCATATGAACCTCTGCATTGTTAGTCTAAAACCACATAAAACCACTTTTGTAAACAGAACACACCCAGCTTAAGAGAAAAATTCTCTTGGCAGGGGAATGAACCCCAAGCAGGGAATCAGTGTTAAAAAGCAGTGGAATGAAAGAAATGGTAAAATTGACTAACAATTATACAACAACAGCAGTGAAGTAATCCTGATTACACATGACAAAAATAGACATCAGATTTTAAGGAGTAACCATTCCAATACCTGCAACCAGATACTGAAACCTCCCTACCTCAAAAGCTTTTGTTAAAAGATCAGAAACATTAAGTTCTGTATCAATTTTCTCAGGGACAATCAGTCCTTTTTCAAAACAATCTCTGATAAAGTGATGTCTAATTTCAATGTGTTTGGTTTTGCTATGAAAAACAGGGTTCTTTATGATGCAAATAGTGCTGTTGTTGTCAATAAATATCTTGGTTTTAAGAAAGTTGTACCCATAATCAAGCAATTGATTTTGCACCCAAAGAACTTGACCACAGCATGCAGCAGCTGCTACATACTCAGCTTCAGTTGTGGATGTTGCCATGATAGTCTGCTTCTTACATTGCCAAGATATAAGCCTGCTCCCCAAAAATTGGCATCCCCCTGTTGTAGACTTCCTATCATTGTTGTCACCAGCATAATCACTATCTGAATAAGCTATCAGCTCAAATGGTGACTCCTTTGGATACCAGAGTCCTAAGGTGGGATGACATTTTAGATACCTAAAAATCCTTTTCACTGCAAATAAGTGACACTCTGTTGGTGACACCTGGTATCTTGCACATAAGCAGACTGCAAACATGATGTCAGGTCTTGAAGCAGTGAGATACATAAGAGACCCAATCATAGACCTGTAATTCCTGACATCAATAGGCTTTCCAGGACCATCCTTGCCCCATGGATGATCCTTGTCCATGGGAGTGGATACCTTCTTCCCATCAGACATGCCAAACTTCTTTACAATCTCAGCTACATATTTGTCTTGTGAGATAAATATCCCATCTTTCCGCTGCTGAACTTGTAACCCCAAAAAGAAGTTTAGTTCTCCCATAGCACTCATTTGAAATTTATCCTGCATCAATTTGGCAAACTCTTTGCTAAGCATGGAGTTAGTTGATCCAAAAATGATGTCATCCACATAGACTTGTACTAGCAGAAGGTCACCCTTTTGTTTCTTAGTAAACAGGGTCTGATCAATCTTCCCCCTGCTGAATCCATTGTCTAGAAGATATTTGGAAAGAGTACCATACCAGGCTCTGGGAGCTTGGTGAAGGCCATACATGGCCTTTTTCACTTTGTATACTTTGTCAGGATGTTCTGGATCTTCAAACCCTGGTGGTTGCATGACATAGACTTCTTCATCAATGGTTCCATATAAGAAGGCACTTTTCACATCCATCTGGAAAACAGTGAAGTCCATGAATGAGGCATAAGCAAGGAATAATCTAATAGCTTCAATCCTTGCTACTGGAGCAAACACCTCTTCATAATCAATCCCTTCTTCCTGAGTATACCCTTGTGCTACTAACCTTGCCTTGTTCCTGACAACTATTCCCCTTTCATCCTTTTTGTTCCTGAGCACCCACTTGGTCCCAATAGGCCTTGCCCATTTGGGACAATCAACCAGAATCCAAACCTCTTGTATGTCAAATTGTAAGAGCTCCTCTTGCATAGCTTCAACCCAGCTTGGGTCATTTAAAGCCTGAAATATCTTCTTTGGCTCTTCTTGTGACAAAAATGCAGTAAACAGACAACATTGCATGTTGTCATGATTGAACTTCATGGTGATGTTAGCAATGAAGCTGTGCTCCTTTGCTGTATACCTTGTATGTCTGGGAGCTTCAGGATCACCAATGATCTGAGAGATAGGATGATCCTTATTGATTCTATAGGTAGGATGCATGATGACTTCTGTTTCATCTTCTTCCAAATCAGAATTGATGGGGCTATTTTGATTAGGAAAGAAGTCCTCAAAGGAACTTCCAAATGAGACAGCATGACCTAAAGATGGGTGCTTGTGAGCAGAATGAAGCTCTGAATAACTAGGACCTCCACTCCTGATGATTCTGCTGCCACTGCTGGATATGATAGGACCATCATTTATGGGTGTAGATGATGAGATGAGTGGGGATTCTCTTTCTGCATCGGTAGTCTCATTAGCATCATGATCCTTTGTGAGAGAGGAATCAATTTCTCTAGCAGGGGAATCCAGGGTTCCACTGCTTTCAGCCATTCCACTGCCTTCAGACATAGCAGGGGATGAGATTGGCTGTTCTTTTCCTGAAGCAGAATTATCTTCTTGTTTATCAGCTTCACTAGGAAACAATGAGGGTACATTCATGTACCTCAGAGGTGACTTCTCAGCATCAATTGTTTCTTGAGTACCTGAAATGTTAGTGTTCTGCAAGACAACAGGTACATAATTCATGGACTTAGAAAGTACATCTATATCAAAGAACCAGTCAGGACCTGTTTGAACATCTTCAGGTTTGTCTTCAAGGAAGTTCACATGAAGATTTTCTGTGATTTTGCTTGTCTTCTTGTTGAAGACCCTATATCCCTTGCTGTTTAAGGAATAACCCACAAAGTATCCATCATCACCCTTTTCACTAAACTTACCAAGATTGTCAATAGTGTTCAAGATGATAACATGACACCCAAAAGGTCTGAAAAAGTCAATTAAGGGAGGTCTTCCATTAAACAGCTGATAAGGGGTCTTGTTGTGTGCCTTGACGACCAAGGCCCTGTTTTGCACATAGCAAGCAGTGGATACAGCTTCAGCCCAAAAGATAACTGGAAGTTTGGAATCAGACAGCATAGTTCTTGCAGCTTCAATGAGTGTCCTATTCCTTCTTTCTGCCACTCCATTCTGTTGAGGTGTTCTAGCAATGCTAAATTGCCTCTTGATGCCTTTGTTTATGCAGAAAGAATCCAATTTCTGATTTCTGAACTCACCACCATTGTCTGACCTTATGGTAACTACCTTCATGCTTTTTGACAGTTCAATTTAATTGATGAACCCAATGAGTACATCAGCAGTGTCACTCTTTTCAAATAGAAAGAATGTCCATGTAAATCTTGAAAAATCATCAGTAATCACTAAGCAGTACCATTTCTTCATTATACTTGCCACAGAAGTAGGACCAAAAAGATCCATATGTAGTAGTTCCAATGGCTTGGTGGTGGACATACTTGTTTTTGACTTGCAAGATGCTCTGTGTTGCTTCCCTTTCAGACATGCTGCACAAGTATGTTCAGTGGCAAAAGACTTGGAGGGAAGACCATGAACCAGATTATGCTTCACTAGTTTGTTCATGTTCTTGAAATTAAGATGACCAAGTCTTCTATGCCATTTCTTACATTCATCTGCTGAAGCTTTGGCAATGAAACATGTTTCATTGTCTTGGAGAGAGATGTCCTTGAGATCAATTGTGTACATGTTCTTCTGTCTTGGTGTTCTGAGAACAATTGGAGTGTCTTGTGGCAAGACAAACTCCTTTCCTAATACCAAGCATTCAGTGTCAGTAAACAAGACAAAATTCTTGTTATCAGTCATTTGTGACACACTGAAGAGATTATACTTGAGTTCTTTCACCAAGTACACATTGTCAAAAGTCATCCCATTTGTGACAATAGTTCCTTTTCCTGTTATAGTTCCATGCCCATCTCCAAAAGAAACACCATCATTGTCATGCAGGGGTACAAAGTTAGACAAGTAAGCTTTGTGTCCAGTCATACTTCTTGAGCATCCACTATCCCAATATGCTCTATCATCCCTTGTCTTCTTTGTCACCTGCAAAAGGAAAAACAAATTAGTTTTTCTTGGGGACCCAAGCCATTACAGACTTGGATCTACCTCGTGTATCAATGTAGGATAGCTTATCAAAAACTAGAGATACACCATTAGATTGAGTACCCCTTTTGGGTGCCCAAACCCAACGAGCTGAGGCTTTCACAGCTTTTCCCCATCTTCCCATGTTCCTAGGATGCACAACTTTTCTAGCAGGGGATACCCTAGTTTTAGCAGGGGAATCCTTATGCTTAGCAGAGGGAACCCACCTTTTGTTTTGGCCTCTATTCATGTGTTGGTAAGGTCTTGGGCCAGATCTATATGCAGTATAAGGTGTTGGGGTGGTCACAGAAGTGTTGGGCTTTAGGTGAACATCATTTTCCTTGGGGCAACATATTTCTCAGCCACTCTATTTCTCAAGGCAGGGGCAACATACTTGGCAGGGGAAAAGGATTTTGCCCCTGCATTTAGAAGAATGGCTCTAGGTTGCATATCCTTCAAGGGATTTGCAGCCACCATCTCCATTGGTGCCTTACACTCTTGATAAGTGTGTTCAAAACTGCCACATGTGAAGCAGGGCTTGGTATTGATCACAAAGTCTTTTCCTAATTGATGAGACTTTTGGTCATTCCAATTTCTTTGATTACCTCTGACATTCCTGTACATACCAGCATATTTAATGGTAGGTTTAGGAGACTGTGGCCTAGCATTAGATTTGGAAGAGTTTCCTTCTTTTGAAAATCTAACAGGGTTGTCAATTTGCTTTAAGCCAACCTGTTCCTGTTTAACATCCCTAATGACACTAGTTTTAACTAGAGACTCTTCTGTATCAAGGTTATTAGGTATATAAGCACTCAAGTCAAACTCAATGTCATCCTGTTTTTCAAAACAAGGGAGACCAGTCTATGACAAGTCTTTTCTAGGATATGCAGCATGGATGTTAGCAGGGGGTGGAGGTATAGTAGCCTTCATATTCTTAATTCCAAACCCTGTTTTGTCCTTAGGAGATTGACCAATTTCAAATGCCTTGGTTAAATCTTTTGAAGCTTTTCCAAATTTTTCAACAGTTTCCTCATCTATCTTTTGGTTAGCTTTGAAAATTTCAAGTTCAGCAGTTAAAACATTTATAGATTGGTTATTGTCCTTGGCATCTCTTTCTAGGATCACAATGTGATCCCTATACTCACTTTCTCTTTGCCTATATTCTCTTATGGTGGACTCTAGTTGTTCTAAAGCACGTTTGTAATTATCAACATCATTATCACAATTGATATAGTCAGCTTTTACCTTTCTGATTTGATCATTTAAAGATTCAGTATTTTTTCTACAAGCTTTAGTACAGAATGAGTCATCATATACCTCATTGTCAGAGCTGGAACTTGACATGGCCATAAGTGCAAAGTCTTCTTCCTTTTCCTCAGCCACCAAAGCTTGATTTCTTTCCACACTTTCTGTCATAGCACTCCAGTCCCATCCATTAGCTCCATCTATCCCCTGCATTGCTACCATGGCTTTAGCACCAGACTCCTCATCCTTTCTATGGTTATTTCCAGACTTAGGTCCTCTGCACTCCCTTGCAAAATGACCCTTCTTGCCACAATTGTAGCATTCAACTTTTCCTTTATCAAATCCAGCCACATCAGATGGATTAATTGTGATCTTCTTCCCATACTTCTTGTGGAACCTGTTTGCTCTCATGCTGAGCAATGCCATATTCCACTTGATATCCAATTCTTCAAGTGCTTGCTTACTGATTTGATTCAGATCTTCATGTAACACTGTAGATCCTTGTGGACCTTGAGATGCTATGAAGGCACATGCAGTATCAAGGCTGAATGTAGCTGGTCTTTCTTCATCATAGGAAGGTCCAGACCTGGTAGCAGGGGAATAAGTAGCAGGGGCTACTTCTATTCCACTGTTCTTGATTCCACTGCTTTGTGATATGAATGCCATGTTAGCAGGGGGATCAGCAATTCCACTTGAGTTGGTGGGAATTGTCCCTTTTGACTTCATTTCATTGACAATAGGTTCAAAAACTTTTAAGTTATTGTATATATCATCAATATTCTTGTTGTCCAAGTCATCCTTATTCTGCCAGATTGCCTTATAGACAAACCATTCTTTCTGGAGGCTGTTAAGAAACCTGGTATTCACCTGCTCTCTTGTCACCTCAATATCAAAGAATTCCAAGTGGGCCACCATGTCTTGAAGCCTATTGTAAATAGCTCCAATTGATTCATCACCATTTGCTTTGAAAGAAGCAAAATCATCCAGCATTTGGTTCTTCTTCTTCTTCTTTGTGGCTTCATTTCCTCCAAAGGTTGTGCCTATGGCTTCCCATAGTTCCTTAGCTGTTTTGTATTTCCTGAATCTGAGTTGATGTCTATCAGGTAGGGCCAACAGCAATGAGCTGTGAGCCCTGACATCATGCCTTCTAGCCAGTATTTCCTTATCACATAGAGCAGCAGATTTCTTCTTGTCCTTACCTTTGGAACTTTCACCTTCATCCTTGCCTTCTTCAACAGCCACCATTTTGTTGAATTGATCACCAAACTCTATGATCTCCCAGAGAACATAGTGTTCCATTTTCAGGTATTGTTGGATTCTGAATTCCCATAATTCAAAGTTTTCAGGATCCAACATGGGTAACTTGAGGTTATTGTGGTTGTTGCTATTTGTGGATGAATCTGAAGACATGTTTGCTATAAGAATTTTGTTCTTGATTTAGACAAAGTTTCTCAACAAGCTCTGATACCACTTGTTGATCCCAAAGTCAGATCTTAAACCTTAATAGCTTGTTTAAGGGTTGTGATAGAGAGAAAGAATTCAATCTAACACTAGAGAAACTTTGCAAAGCAAAGTAACTAAACAAGATGCGGAATGTAATGTTTAGCACAAGAACAAAAGAGATTCAAACGTTGAACTTTAATATATCAAAGATATACGAATACCCAAAGTGGTATTAGGGTTTACAAAACCTTAAAGTAATAATAATGAAAAACGAAAAGAGAAAAAGACACACTTTGCATGCTAACCTAGTGAGTCCTTTTATAGATGCAAGGACCCACGTACAAGATCACTACTAACAAACTATGGAAAGTATTAAGGAATAATAACTGAAACGCGTAAAGATCTATTCCATGTTTATCTTGACGACAGGGCCTTTGACTCCAGCAGGGGAACGGATCCCCCTGCCTTTGTTATTTAGCAGGGGGAACTTACTCTAGCAGGGGTATGAATAATCAACTAGCAGGGGAAACAAATAAGCATAGATTTATTCCCAACATATTTTTCATGACAAATGGCCCTAGGTGATACTGGGCCAAATAAGTCCATGTGAAGCAAATGAAGACTTTCTTTGATAGAGAAAGTTTGCTTTTTTTTGAA
This sequence comes from Glebionis coronaria, assembly GCA_025667525.1. NCBI lineage: Eukaryota > Viridiplantae > Streptophyta > Magnoliopsida > Asterales > Asteraceae > Glebionis > Glebionis coronaria. The sequence continues at coordinate 50,852,619 of CM046879.1, read as the reverse complement.
ACTGGCTCTATGGTGCTTTCCTTTTTCACATGCTGAGCAGGGTTTGTCCTTGGAATAGACAAGTGAAGGAAGACCAACAACAAGATTTTGTTTTGCCAGCAGAGTTATTGTTTTGAAATTTAGATGTGAGAGCCTCTTATGCCAAAGCCTGTTAGTAATGTTGGAAGCTCTAGCAAAGAAACATGTCTCCTGAGTAGAGTTCATGTTCATGACATAAACATCTTTGACTCTGGGAGCAATCATCACAATTTTATGATTGGAGTTGAAGATTTTACCTTTTTTTGTCATCAAACAGGACTAGATACTGTGTATCACAAAGTTGACTGATGCTGATGAGGTTGTGCTTCAATCCATTGACATAAGTTACTGTTGAGTCTTAGGATCTAGACTCATCTGGGATATCATGATCACGATTGTAACTAGCACATCGGAACAATAAAGAACACAATCATAATCATGGACAAGGCTTTCACTAATAAATGATTACTATTAATAAAGCTACTAACTACTCCTGGTGCCTTATAGACTTGACACTAGGAGGAACGCACACACACCTATGGTTTACATTGTTTATGAATGAATGAATAAAACCAAGGTACCTACCCTCTTTATATAATAGAGGGACTAGGGTTACATCACAACCCTAGCTTACTATCTAAGCTAACATATTACTACTAGGTCCTTCATCTTGTTTTGTCATATCAACTCAAGATATCTAAGTCCCAACAATCTTCCCCTAGCTGATTTGACAAAACCAGTAAGCACAAGCTTCCCCTGAAGCTAATATAGATGAAGGCTAAGCTTCCCCTCGATCCATGCATTCTTCCCCTTTTTGTCACATCAACTCAAAAGGGATCGTCTTCCCCTTAATAAGTGCATGTCGAATCCAGTAGGCTCCATGGAGAGATCACTGATGAAGAAAATCAAGTATAACAAATTTGATGAAGAAGTGGAATCTCCCAAACTTGTGTCTTATGTCTTGCACTAACCACGTGATGTCGAGCTCGAACAAAAATCCTCAAATAAATGAGACACTGAGCACAATAGCGTAACCCCTTCAAGTGATAGCAAATGTACGCATAGAGCAAATTATCTTAAAAAGGCTCCTACTCCTTTTAAGATATGAATAGATCGTACCCCTTCGCTAGATATGTCCAGTCTTCGTCACCATACAAACCAAGCAAGTTATCTTAAAAGGTACTCCCTTCCTTTTAAGATATGATAAGAACAAAAACCTGTGAAAAGCAACTACAACATAAAATAAGTGATAAGAAAATGTCTTCTTCAATGAATCTCCACAACGAAATGACGATGGCTGAGAACTCCTCTAGTAACAGTAGTGACATCAGACTAGTCACTAAATCAGAGTAGTAGCAATCTTACTTGACTAGACGGAACCAAAACCGGCCAAAGAAAAGTTAGTATACAACAAGCCAGCAGGAACCATCCCCTACTGAAGTCAGCAAGAATATAAGCCCACTAGTAGTGACAAACCAGTGGTACGGACCAGTAGAAACCGACTAATATTACTAGGAGGAACCAAGAACACAACCAACATAAATATATGAGCAGTAGGAACCATAGCTCACCAGTAGGAATAACGAAAATCTACCAGTAGCATCTCAAAACCCTTTCTCTTTTTCTTTTTTTTTTCAAATTTTTTTCTTTATTTTTTTCCTTTTTATATATATATATATATATATATATATATATATATATATATATATATATATATATATATATATATATATATATATATATATATATATATATATATATATATATATATATATATATATTAAAACAATCTGTCACCACACTGTCGCCAACACTGTTGCTGTTACTGTTTCAGCTCTTATAAACCAACCCAATCACATTACATTGGTCAACCCACGATTTCAATAAAACTCCCAAAGAGTAGGAATCAATAGCTTGAACCAAGTACTAATATCATCCCATGTTCAAGCTTAAACCAAATATTCATCCATAACTGACATATCAAATAATCCACTTTGTAGCCCATCTTGCGTAGTACCAAGTCCATAAATCAAACCTCACGTTTTAATAACCTTAGGGAATGATAAGATTTCCAATAAAGTAAAATAATTAATTCCCTAAAGAGTAGGACTCAATCACGTACTAATCTTGAACATCACACGTTTTGATTCATATCCAAATATAATCCACGTCCAAATATATGGAAATAAAATTGCCATAATTCACTCCCATAAACATAGCAATCAAAACGTATCTTCCCAAAAATCATGCATGGAGTCACAATAGTTACCCTATTTACGTTGATATCATCCCTTTTAATAACGAATAAACACGCGTGCATTCTTAATTCACGCGCACTTCACACGTCTTGGACATTATCATAACACATCTAATTATATCCCATACAAACAGAATCATATATCACGTCCAAAATATTCGAGTCCATACCTGTTTCAACCATGTTTGCATATCAACGTATTCTGACCACAAGATCCTGCTGCCTCATGATGTGCGTCAAGTATTTCAAACCGACAGCAACATACATGATTTCGTCTGCTGTTCTTTTAATCAAGGATGATCATAATCAGATTAGGGTTTGCTGAAACCCTAGTTACACAGCAAGAATCACACGTTTACATTCTAGAAATGAACACTTCATTATGAACCTGTTGAGATGTTTAATACGAACCAAACTACTAGGATTCATATCATTGATTCATGACGAATCAATTCCCCAAGGCTAGTCGTAGATCAGCAGCTTCAAATCGTCCTTCAACACTTCTGCTGTTAGGATTTGTAGAAACCCTAATGTTATCAGCCTTAATAAGAAACGAATCTGCCATTCATTTTATGCTGCTTCCATAAAACGAATCTAGGGTTTTAAAACCCTAAACGAATTTCTGTAAGAACATCATATCACAGCAGCCAAGATATAGATTAAACACGAATCTGCTGTTAAATATAATGATGATAGTCATCTATTAACACAGATTCATTGACGTTCATCCTTGTTTCCCACGAATCTCCATACACCATGAACGAATTCATGATGTACATTCTGCGGTTTCTGAAATTCTTGAGTAGATTCTACTAGGGTTCATCATTGATCAATGAATAACTCACCAAAGCTAGCAGAATCATCATAACGAATGCAACAATACCAAGTAACAACAACAACCAATGATAGTAGTAACACAACACCGAATCATCTAGGGTTTGTTGGGAAAAACCCTAGATCAGCAAGAACATCTTTATTATTCAAAAATAGAAAATAACATTAACTAAAAACCTTGTAGATCAACCAGATCGAGAGCCAACAAGCTCTGATACCACTTGTTGAGTCTTAGGATCTAGACTCATCTAGGATATCATAATCACAATTGTAACTAGCACAGCGGAACAATAAAGAACATAATCATAATCATGGACAAGGCTTTCACTAATAAATGATTACTATTAATAAAGCTACTAACTACTCCTGGTGCCTTATAGGCTTGACACCAGGAGGAACGCACACACACCTATGGTTTACATTGTTTATGAATGAATGAATAAAACCAAGGTGTCTACCCTCTTTATATAATAGAGGGACTAAGGTTACATCACAACCCTAGCTTACTATCTAAGCTAACATATTACTACTAGGTCCTTCATCTTGTTTTGTCATATCAACTCAAGATATCTAAGTCCCAATAGTTACCCTTGTGAAAACTATACCATTGCATTTCACTAAACCAAAGCCTTCAGTAGTAGCTGATTAGTTATCACCAAAAACAACTTTAGGACCTTATTCCTCCTTATACTTGTGCAGATGACTTTTGGTGCTAGTCATATGCCTTGAGCAGCCACTATCCAAGTACCAAATAGGCTTCCTGAGATCACACTACACAAGTTAAGGAAATGGTCAGTTTTGTTTTGAAACCCACCTTTGATGGGTGGGTGTTTTAGATCTGGAAGGTGTTCTAGATCTGAATGATCCTTTTGATGAGGATGAATAAGAATGCTCATAAGAAGAAGGAGAGGTTTGAACATCATTTGCTTTCTTAGCCTGAAGGGCTTCACCTCTTTTGAACCACTCTATATGATTGTGATCAGATGTAGTGTGGACATTACTTCCACAAGTTTCACAACATTTGGCAATAGAGTTTGGGTTCCTAGATTTGATGCCCCTTCTGAGAGAGATTACTCGATTATATCCATGAGTGTCATGGTGATAACTTCCACAAATGTTACAAACAGGATTGTAGTGGCAGTCATCTGAGTGTTGATTGCCCATACCACAATGAATGCATGGTGGGAAAGGCATTGTTCGCCTAAAATGAGATGCTTCAGTGTTGTGAGCATCAACACTAGTTTTAGCAAGCATATATTGAGTATGTTCACAAGGGCGATGGTCAGTCCTCTCACATTTAGTACAATAAATCACTTTTAGGCAAGTTTCAGTGAGATGGTTGTTTAAATCACATAGATCATAAGCCCTTTTAAATTGTGTCTTGTAGTTATAATGTGGAGAGTTTGATGGTTGATATGTGTGAAAACACACATCTTTTCTACCACTTAATTACAATAATAACCGTACCAAAACGTGTATTTATGTCTTTTATGTCGGAATTATGCGTGGTTTGTGTTTTTGTTGTGATTTAGGACGAAAAGGTGAAAAGTGGAGAAAACACGGGAATTCACGGGCATTTACGGACTTTTATTGAAGAAAAGGATGAAAGACGAAGTCAAGAAGTCAAGAGTGCAAAAAGAACGGAAGTCCAAGACCAATTCTGAAGATTTATCGAAGAAAAAGTCAAAAGACGGAAGTTTACTTAAAGCCGAGGAACTCAAGTCTTATTTATCGTATAATTAAAAGACGAGTCCAAGAAATCCCGAGCCAAAAGTCATCACATTCCAAGATTAACAAAAAGATTAAGAAGGAAGGACTTGATGGCGCAATTAAGAAGAAAGGAAGGAGAGGAGGAAGCTTCCTCTAACCATCCCTTAATCACCTATAAATACCCACCATTTCACTTCATTTACTTTTGTTGGATAGCTTGACAAACTATCTCTTCTACTTTTATTTACTTGCACCTTTAATTACTTGCACATTTAAATACATGTTTTGCACCTTAATTACCTTTAATTTCAAGTAAGTGTCTCTTTTAATTAATTGCACCTTTACTTTATCTTGTTAATCTTCTTCTACCTTTCTTTAATCTTTGATTTACACGTTTTTATCTTGTTTATTTGTTTAAAGATTTCATTTTTATGCTTTTGATTGTTTTAAATATCTTATTTTCATAGCTTATTTGATTTATTTTCAAGTTTATATAGTTTTTATAAAAGTTATTTTTATAAAAAGTTGTTTTTCTTAAAGTTTATCTTTTTCGTGTTTTAAAAGTTGTTAACTTTCAGTTTCGTAGCTTATTTTTACACGGTTTTAACTAAGTTTTTCGTCTAGTGCTTATTAGATTCATAGCTTATTGTTATAGCTTATTTTGTGTACTTTTCCCTGTTTTCCGATCGTGACAATCGGAAAAGGGTTTTACATTCCGACCATAGCTCTTGGCTTGGTCGGAAAAGGGTTTGTATATTCCGATTGAGAAGACTTGATATTCCGATCAGAGTGGTATTTGGGTATTCCGATCTGAACTAAGTGACAGCTTTCCGATTGGTGGTCCATTCACCATTCCGATTGAGGTGCTCGTTTTGTATTCCGATCGTGTGTAAGTAACAGTTATTCCGATCGTAGGGTTCCGATCAGCATTCTGATCAAGTCTCGCTCCATATTCTGACGGGATCATTATTCCGACCAGGTAGGGTTTCAACATTCCGATCTGGGTGTCTTGAGATATTCCGATCAGGGTAAGTGACAGGTATTCCGATCAGAATCTTCCGAGCAACATTCCGACAGGTTTGGTGATATTCCGATCGGGTTGATCGGAATATATTCCGATTGGAGGGTTTTTTTTCTCGTGTTTTGTCTTGTTTAATTTTTTACGTTATCACTTTTATACTTGTCTAATTTTAATTTCCGCCATGCTTTTAATTCTTGTCATTTAATTAATTTACTTTCCGTCACGTTTTTAAATATTGCACATTTAATTTTAAATTAGATTTAGATTTATTTTCACGCACTTTACTTTAACGCCACTTTACTTTCAACGACATTTACTTTTAAGTCTTTGCACATTTAAATTAAAACCAACTAAAAATATTTGTTTCACCAAAAATAAAACTGAGTCACATATAGAACCTAGATCAATTCGATTAGACCAACACAACGAACTTTTAAATTTTTATACGGGGTGTCAAAAGCCCTGTATCAAATGGCGCCGCTGCCGGCTCTTTTCGTTAAGATTGACGGTTTTCTGTGAGAGACACGTTGCTTTTTGGGATCCGCTCACTTGTGAACGTTATTTTTCTTGCCTAAAAATTCAAAAAATCATAAAAATTAAAAATTGATAAAAAACCATAAAAATTAAAAATTTCAAAAATCCAAAAAGATTTTAGCTTTATTGTGTATATATATTGTTTTCGTGTTTGGTTTCTTTTTCTTTTGCATTTTCAGGTGTATGCGTACTAGATCTTCTAATTATCAAGAGCCCGAGCCTCAAGAAGATTTAAGTATGGCAGGTGTTAACAACAACAACATTCCACCGCACCTCAATAATAATAACAACAACAATGCTCTTCCACAGCCCGATCTTCGGACCATGGAGGAACTTTGTCAACCTACAATGTTTGGACGAGGAGGACCGATTGCGCCGATGCAAATCAACGCTCCTGAGTTTTCGTTGAAGCACCACATGATTCAGCAAGTACAAACAAACCCATTCCGTGGATTGCCTGATGATGATGCCAACAAACACCTCGACAAGTTCATTACAATCACCCAAAGCATGAAGTTGGCTGGTGCCACAATGGATGAACTTCGCCTACAACTCTTTCCACACACCTTATTACATCATGCCGAGAAATGGTTTGATCGTCTCCCGAAGAATTCTATTCACACTTGGGATGACATGACTCATCGTTTTTTGTCGCGCTACTTTCCACCATCCATGGTCACAAGCCTTCGCAATCAGATCAGCGGTTTCATGCAAGATCCCGATGAATCTCTTTTTGATGCTTGGGAGAGATATAATGTCTTGATCGATAGATGTCCAAACCACAACATGCTCCCTGTGACATTAATCGATACTTTCTACAATGGTTTGACTTTTCGTGATCGTGATACGATCAATGCAGCCGCCGGTGGCACATTCATGAAAAGGAGACCCGAGGAGTGTAGAGAGTTAATTGAGAACATGACTACTCATCATAAAAACTGGGATTCCTCTGCTTCTTCAAGGAACAACCTGAGAGTCAATGTTTCTTCTACCTCAGCAAACCCTGATATGACCGAACTCACCCGTGTGCTGACTGAAATGAGCAGAAGTATGCAACTCTTGGCTTCAAACCAATAACAACAACAAGTTAAAGCTGTTGCTACTCTTTGTGAAACATGCGGTGGTCCTCACTCATACACCGATTGTCCTTCGACACAAGGAAATCCGGAAAATGTGTATGCAGCTTATGGTAATTATTCACCGGAAAATTACCAAGCTAGACAACAAGGGGATAGAAATCTGCTGAGCTACCGATCCAACAATTAACTTTCACCCGGTTTTTCTCCTCAAAACCAAAACCCCGCCAACAACTACACTAGAAGCAACCAAATCCCACCAAGAGCTTCTAATCCTTTTCACCCACCCGCCCAACAAAACCCACCCATTAACCCCGATGTTGAGGCCATCATGAGAACCCAAGGTGAGCAAATCAAGAACCTACAGAGCCAAATTATCAATCTTAAAGGAGATATTACCAAGCAAGGAAATGAGATAAGATCCGAGCTTCGAGATAATATTCAATCCTTCTTCAGCAATCAAACCAATGATTTGAAGAATATGCTTGCTAGTTTCTTGCCCGCCGCTCAACCTTCTTCTTCAAGTTCTCTACCTTCAAACACCGTCACTAATCCGCGAGCCAATGTAAGTGCTATTACTACTCGTAGTGGAGTCACCATCGTAGGACCACCAATCCCACCCCCATCATCTACACCTCCTCCACCACCATTTACCCCTACTCCTCCTACACCTAGTATTAGTGCACCATTACCGTCTCCGCCTCTTCATGACGATGTACCTATGAAGGACCCTTCAACATCACAACCTTTACCAACTACACCTTCACCTAACCCTTATCAACCCAGAATCCCATACCCTTCTCGCATAGGCAAAACCAACGAGCTAACCAAGAATGACTGTCAAGTATCAAAATATGTGGATATGCTATCTAAAATGACCATCAACATTAGCCTTGTTGAAGCACTTGTCCACATGCCCAAATTTGTTAAAGCATTTAGGGAATTGCTTAACAAGAAGGAGAAGCTGATTGAACTCGCCAACACACGCTTGAATGAAAACTGCTCTGCAGTTATTCTTAAAGAACTTCCGGAAAAGCTTGGAGATCCCGGTCGTTTCGTGTTGCCTTGCGTGTTCAACAAAACTGAAGAATTTACTGCCCTTGCTGATCTCGGGGCTAGTATTAATTTGATGCCTTTGAGTGTTTGGAAAACACTATCATTGCCCGACCTCACTCCAACAAAGATGACTCTTGAACTTGCAAATCGCACTCTCGCTTACCCTGTTGGTATAGCCGAAGACGTGTTCATTAAAGTTGGCGCATTTACTTTCCCGGTCGAGTTTGTCGTAGTTGATTATGAAATGGACCCTCGTATTCCTTTAATACTTGGTCGGCCATTCTTGAGAACCGGACGAGCTTTAGTGGATGTTGCCGAAGGTGAGTTAATCTTAAGAGTCGGGGATGATGCACAAGTTTTCAAAATGGGGAAGCTTACTAGTACAACTTTTGGAGGCCGAGAATCAGTGAATATGATTAATGTGCTCGATGACTTTACCGTCTACGACAATCCTCTATTCGACTCTTGCATCGATAATCCACTTTTTCAAGATGATGTGGATGATTCTCACCCTACTTTCGAAGCTTCTCCCATTTATGATTCTCCACCGGTCTTTGATGCTTATGATGATGATGAATCTAGCTCAGACTCGGATGATTATGATGACCTTACTTCTGAGTATCCCGATCTGCCCACGTATGATGATTTCGATGAGGCTGATACTCTTTCGAGCGATTCTTCACATGATGAAGATCCTCCGCCATCACTCGATCCTACTTTGGACGATTACTCATTTGAGGAAGATTTCTCTGAATTTCTCAACACTTACTTCCCTCATGAGAGTGATGCTCCTCCTTATGACTTTGAAGATTATCGTCTTAATCCTACTTTGGATTTGAAGAAAATTTTGTCAAAGGAGACGAAACCGGTTGACACCGAAATCCGTTGCACATATGATTTGACACCTCTTTGTCCCCCTTCTTAGGACGAGGTTGTGCTTCTTTGTGGATCTTCTTCACACTCGGCTGAGCCTGAGTGTCATTTTCCCTTAAAGGAAAAGGTGTTCGACCCCGGTATTGAAGTCTTTAAGCCATCTCAGTATCCACCTGATGAAATAAAAGGAAAAATCTTTGGAACTATTGAAGACATGCTTGCACCTCACCATACTTGCTCCCACCGTGCTCCATCACTGCTTAAGGGAACCTTGCCTACTCTTCTTTGGCTTGCCTTGTTCGCCTTAAGCTTGTGCTTATTGATGGATGAAAACTATGTCTTTGATCCTGGTGGATATGTCTTATGCTTCTTCCGTTGATGATCAAGGTCGAGTCAGGCTCACGACTCGGTAAAAAAAAACCAAGCGCTTCTTGGGAGGCAACCCATGCATCTATCTTTTCGCTTTCTTTATCATAAGTGTAGGGGAGACCCTTTGGATTGCTATTTCCTCTCCTCACTTCTTAATCAGGGATTCGAGCTTCAATGATCTACTCTTGATGATTCTTGACGACCCGTGATTCCGTGTTCCATTATCCCGGTTCTATCCTAAACTCTTTTCGATTCACTATTTTATATTTCTCAATATTAAAATAGGAATCTCTTTAGTTGTCCTTTCCTTAGCGAGATTTAAACAAAGTGCACAATGTCCTAAGTGTAGGGGAGTTTACTCCCACATGCTTAAACATTGAGGACAATGTTTATGTTAAGTATAGGGGGGACTTCTATCGAAGTTAAGTGGCATTTTCCTTGTATTTGTCCTCATTTTAACCGGAAAATCAATTTTTCGACATTTTTCAAAATTTTTGATCTATTTTGGCCTATTAGTTTTTCCCTTTGTATAGTTATTTTCTTTCCTTATTAGAATAAATGTTAAATAAGTGGTTTTTATTTTCAAACGTTGTGAATCTTTTGACTCAATCCGAGTTTACTCTAGCTAGTATCCTTAACGTGTTTAAGTCAAGTTTTGCTAGGCTTTTTATAGGGAGCTTTAAAACGCGAAAGTCTTAACTTTCACAGGTTAAGAGCAAGAACTTTTCGCAAGTTCCTATAATTGATCCTAGAGAGTCGTTTATCAAGGGAACCTTAAAATGCGATTTCTAAACTTGAAAAAGTCTAAGAATTTGCAAGATCCTATAGGCGACTCGAAAACCCAAAACTTTGATATAATAGGCTAAGTATCCACGAGTCTCATTACTTGAGATTTTAAACTGTGGAGAACGAGAGATGATAGAGCCAATTATAAGTTCGGTATTCTTTCGTGAATTTATGTGAGTTAATTATGAGCCTATTCTCCCATCCCCTTGCTAATAAATTTATCTGCTAATAAATAAGGTTGTACGATTTGAAAAGTTACTTAGCTTCTAGCCCCAGATCGTTTAAAAGTTGCTCGGTATGGATTAGAGTTCATAACCAAGGCATAACTTATTGAAGCGGGATGCGAAGATTGGCGAGTCCGAAAAGGCCCTAACAAGGCATGAGGGCTATGTTTTGTTGCTAAAGATCCAAAGTGATGTGAAGAATCATTTATCAAAAATCAATATGAAGGATCGAGACACACGACGAAAAGCAAATACTCCCCAAAAGTCATGGAGAAGTGTATCCGAAAAGACCCTAACAAGGTATGAGGATAAATAGATCCAAGTCATAAAAGGAGGCGGATCGTTGTATATCAAAATCCAAAATAAAGATTGGAGAAAAATGAAGAAGTCGTGGTCCAAGTATGAATCTCTCAAAAAGTTCAAGTGAAGAAATTCCAATTATGAAGAGAAGACCATTATTTCATGAACGTCTCTCAAGATTTGAAGTATGAAGTCGCTGCCAAATATCGGTCCGAGAAAGGTCTCAAATCGCGAAGCGAGTTATGCCAAGATATGAACTTTATGAGGTCCCGAGAAGCAGTTTTAAAAGATTTGGTCCTTTAGCTAACTATTGATTAAATCGTTCACTTTATTTTCAGACTAAATAACTATCTAAATAAGTCAAAAATGCATCCTCGTGATCATTCAAGACAACAATAAAATATAAGAGATACCCATAGGAATAAGGGAGTCTAAGTGAATAATTGGTCCACATGAGTTCGTGTTAGTTTACTAACTTATAATAACAATGATCTCGTTTTTAAGCTTGGTTTGGAGAAAGTGAAAAGTTGAGGATGATGATTATTCATGACATTTTTAAAACCCAAGGTATGCTTTTTGATTTCTTTACTTTGAATGTTCGTAGTTTCTATTTCTTTAATAAAGGCCAACATGGATTGATTATGATGAAAAATGTAAACGTGCTTTGTAACTAATGCATTGCATGAGGACATTGCAATGGTCAAGTGTAGGGGATTTGATATGTGTGAAAACACACATCTTTTCTACCACTTAATTACAATAATAACCGTACCAAAACGTGTATTTTATGTCTTTTATGTCGGAATTATGCGTGGTTTGTGTTTTTGTTGTGATTTAGGACGAAAAGGTGAAAAGTGGAGAAAACACGGGAATTCACGGGCATTTACGGACTTTTATTGAAGATAAGGATGAAAGACGAAGTCAAGAAGTCAAGAGTGCAAAAAGAACGGAAGTCCAAGACCAATTCTGAAGATTTATCGAAGAAAAAGTCAAAAGACGGAAGTTTACTTAAAGCCGAGGAACTCAAGTCTTATTTATCGTAGAATTAAAAGACGAGTCCAAGAAATCCCGAGCCAAAAGTCATCACATTCCAAGATTAACAAAAAGATTAAGAAGGAAGGACTTGATGGCGCAATTAAGAAGAAAGGAAGGAGAGGAGGAAGCTTCCTCTAACCATCCCTTAATCACCTATAAATACCCACCATTTCACTTCATTTACTTTTGTTGGATAGCTTGACAAATTATCTCTTCCACTTTTATTTACTTGCACCTTTAATTACTTGCACATTTAAATACATGTTTTGCACCTTAATTACCTTTAATTTCAAGTAAGTGTCTCTTTTAATTAATTGCACCTTTACTTTATCTTGTTAATCTTCTTCTACCTTTCTTTAATCTTTGATTTACACGTTTTTATCTTGTTTATTTGTTTAAAGATTTCATTTTTATGCTTTTGATTGTTTTAAATCTCTTATTTTCATAGCTTATTTGATTTATTTTCAAGTTTATATAGTTTTTATAAAAGTTATTTTTATAAAAAGTTGTTTTTCTTAAAGTTTATCTTTTTCGTGTTTTAAAAGTTGTTAACTTTCAGTTTCGTAGCTTATTTTTACACGGTTTTAACTAAGTTTTTCGTCTAGTGCTTATTAGATTCATAGCTTATTGTTATAGCTTATTTTGTGTACTTTTCCCTGTTTTCCGATCGTGACAATCGGAAAAGGGTTTTACATTCCGACCATAGCTCTTGGCTTGGTCGGAAAAGGGTTTGTATATTCCGATTGAGAAGACTTGATATTCCGATCAGAGTGGTATTTGGGTATTCCGATCTGAATTAAGTGACAGCTTTCCGATTGGTGGTCCATTCACCATTCCGATTGAGGTGCTCGTTTGGTATTCCGATCGTGTGTAAGTAACAGTTATTCCGATCGTAGGGTTCCGATCAGCATTCCGATCAAGTCTCGCTCCATATTCCGACGGGATCATTATTCCGACCAGGTAGGGTTTCAACATTCCGATCTGGGTGTCTTGAGATATTCCGATCAGGGTAAGTGACAGGTATTCCGATCAGAATCTTCCGAGCAACATTCCGACAGGTTTGGTGATATTCCGATCGGGTTGATCGGAATATATTCCGATTGGAGGGTTTTTTTTCTCGTGTTTTGTCTTGTTTAATTTTTTACGTTATCACTTTTATACTTGTCTAATTTTACTTTCCGCCATGCTTTTAATTCTTGTCATTTAATTAATTTACTTTCCGTCACGTTTTTAAATATTGCACATTTAATTTTAAATTAGATTTAGATTTATTTTCACGCACTTTACTTTAACGCCACTTTACTTTCAATGACATTTACTTTTAAGTCTTTGCACATTTAAATTAAAACCAACTAAAAATATTTGTTTCACCAAAAATAAAACTGAGTCACATAGAGAACCTAGATCAATTCGATTAGACCAACACAACGAACTTTTAAATTTTTATACGGGGTGTCAAAAGCCCTGTATCAATGGTTCATCTTTGAATCGAGTTGGTGTTTGCTGTTGCCTGAGTTGTAATTTGAGATCATTGATCTCTTGCATGACAAAAGACATTCTCTTATCTTCCTTAGATCTAACATTCTTAGTTTTTTTTTTGAAACTGAAGAGGTAGTTCCCTTATATGAACTTTCGGCAGGAGCTGAAGAGTTATTTGATGTGTTAATTTTGACATGCTTGGGAGACCTACCTTTGTGTGTTGTGTGAGACTTGATGATTGACTGGATTGATTTTGGTCCAGTAGAGGGTTCAGCACCAGCCAACTTCTCCAAAGGAGGAAGTGGGGTACTTACTTCATTCTCTAAATCATCATCTGAGTCATCTTCAGTAAATGAAGACTCAACAAGTGCTGATGTGTCAGCATCTGCTTGCAACTCAGGAAGAAGGATACGTCTAGTACCATGATTTGGTAAATTCTCTTCACCTGACCTTACAACATCAGGGATCGAACTACCATCCTCATTTGAGGCTTTGACAAAGACAATATCATTTGAGTTGGTGCTGGAGGATCCTTCAGCACCAAGCATTTTCCTCTTTTGAGCAGGAATTTGTTCATTGATGCACTGATTTACCCTATCAGAGTTTCTAAGCCAAGGTTTAATAAAATATTTTGCTTCTTTTAGTTCAACTCATAAGGAGTTATTTTCATCCAGAATCTCTTTGTTCAGTTGTTAAAAAGTAAGTACATCAAGTTTAGCCTCTTTTAGCTCTATTAGCTTACTTTCAAAATCATCAAGTTTAAGAACAAGTTTATGATACTTTTCAAGCAAGTTGTTTCTTTGTTCTTCAACAAATTTTAGATCAATACACAGGTAATCAAAGAAAAATTTAATGTCATCCTTATCTTCTAATTCAAGAAGAGTTTGTTCCTTTTTTATTGTGATATTGACCCATTCACCATTTCGAGCACTTTCTCTGGCAACAACATTGGAGTTAGAGCCTTCATCATCAGCAAGTGCCATAAGCACTTTCATATTAACCATTTCATCATCATCTGAAGAGACTTCCTCTTCATCCCATTCATAAGCTTTAGCAATGAGTCCTTTGTTCTTATCTTGCTTGGGAGCCTTGGAGGAAGAACCTTCAGTGCTCATGAGATCTAATCTAGCCTTGATTTCTCTATACTTTGCCTCAAAGTCTTTTGTTGGGCAAAGTTCAAACCTGTTTTGCTGAAAGGAAGTTGAAGCAATTTGTTTCTGTTGAAATGATGATTGACTAGATGGTCTTGATTGAGCTGGTGAGGAATAAGAAAGAATGAATGTTTTGGAAAAACAATCCCTAGCAAAGTGACCAGCTTTTCCACATTTGTAGCAATCAGTGTCAGCTGTAGCTTTTGTGGTGCTGGAGAACTTGCCTCTTTTCTTAAAGAACCTTCTAGACTTGGCCAGAAGAGATTTTTCATGAAATTCCTCTTTGAGGTCATTCAGATCTCACTGGTTCGTGTGTCCTCTTCATCATCAGGACTATCTTGGTAGTCTTGGATGACAACCTCATTGAAGAAGACTGTTGTCAAGGGCGTAGCAATGGTTAATGATTTACTCTTGCTTGAGCCTTCATAAAT
The DNA here is from genome assembly GCA_025667525.1 of Glebionis coronaria. Classification (NCBI taxonomy): domain Eukaryota; kingdom Viridiplantae; phylum Streptophyta; class Magnoliopsida; order Asterales; family Asteraceae; genus Glebionis; species Glebionis coronaria. Next base: position 50,837,465 of record CM046879.1, on the reverse strand, counting down.
CCTATCAACTAGGTTTTCTTTATATTTTAGTTTCCCAAAAAGAGAGGCCAAATCAAAATCTTTAATGTGATTAGCATTTCTCAAGATTTGGTAGAAACTGAGCCACTTCTTTGGCAATGCATTAACAAAATCTGTGTTGATTTCAAGTTTTGAAAGCTCAAAACCATTATTCACTAGTTCATTCATCAGTGTTTTGTATCTAGTGAATAACTGTGTGAGGGTTTCCCCTTCTTTGTATTTGAAGGTGTTGTATTGAAGCTTTATATCCATTATTCTTGTTTCTTTGACATCACAGGGTCCCTCATGATAAAGAATAAGGTCCTCCCATGTAGATTTAGCTGTTTTCCAATTCACAATAGAATTCATTTGGTCATCTGGAAGTACAGACATGATGACACTTTTGAGACACTAATCTAGGTTAGCAGCTTTTCTCTCATCAGTAGTCTATTGTACTTCAGGTTTTCTATTATCCCCAACCATGGGAACAAAAGGACCATTTTCAATGATTCCAAGGAATTGAGGTTCGATTCCAACCATTTGGACAAGGAACCTTTTCTTCCAATTGGTGAAATTAGCTACCTCTAGGACAGGAGCAACATTGAGTTGGCCACCCCTATACTCTAGGTTTGTGGTATTACTTGAGCCATCTTGGATCTTGATTTGAAAACTTTAAAATGAGTAGTTCAATAAAAAATAAGAGTTTTGCTAATCAAACTGCCCTGATACCACTTGTGGGTCTCTTGTAATCGTTATTACTTATCAACCTTAAGTAATAACTCTTTACCAAGACTCAGGTGTATTGTTTTAACAATTGATAAGAACTACGAACAATTAAAACAATAATACCAATAACTTTCAACGTACAGACTTTTATTAAAACTCAATAAAGAATCTATAACCCACTTTGTTTGCGGAATAACAAAGTGGTTGAATGACAATGTATGGTGATGTCCTCTATTTAAACTTCTAACCAAAGTTAATAGTCTAAGCTCCAATCTAAACGTTCATATGCTTCTTTGCTATATGGCTTAGTTGGTATTGAGAGAGAAGGTTTTTCGAGAGTTTCTACCCTTGTAATGGTTAAACTTTTTTGTCTCAACAAGCACTCCTTAAATATGCAGTGTGAAATTAGGGTTTATATTTGCATGTTCCCATACATGGGTTTATCTAGTGGGTGGTTGATGCCCATGTTGGATAAACAGTACAAAGTACTTAACAAACTATTCTAGAAAAGATAAAGGTTGTACTTATAGCTAACTATACAAGCAACCTACTTTGACTTAAAGTAATCTTTTCCCACCTAATGCAAACCATCAGAATACTGAAGTGACTTCAACATTCTAGAGGAGATCGACATCATTCAGTTTGGTATTTGATAGGTGTGTAAACACCCATCCTTTTACCACTTAATTCGGGCTAAAACGAGACCAAAACACGTATTTAATATCATTTGTTTGGAATTATGCGTGGTTTTTGTGTTTATTGTGTTTTCAGAGCTAACCGGATAAATATTAAAGAAAACATGGGATTGCACGGGTTTTATCAAGGAAAAAGACTCAAGACGAAGTCTATTGTCCAAGAGGTGCAAAAGATTTGAAGTCAATGGGCCTATTTGAAGATTTATCGAAGAAAAGGACCAAAGATGGAAGATTTATATATGTCGAAGAAACTCAAGTCTATTTAACGAAGAAATTAAAAGACGAGTTGAATTTAATCGACGACAAATCCCGAATCAGAATCGAAAACGTCAACTTTTCTGAAAAGACGAGAAGACAAGAAGAAAGGGAGAAAGCCCACTCACCAACCAACCACTAGGACTATATATAGTTTTTCCCTTCACACAATTAGGAGGGAGCTTCATTTTTCTTTTTTCCCAGTTCTTTGTTTGTGGTTTCACCAACACCATTAGGGTGTTTGGTGATTTTCATCTTTTTCTTTTAATCTTGTAACCCCTTAATCATTACTCTTGTTATTTTTACATTAATCAATCAATTCCATCTTTTCATTCATCTTGTTCTTCATCATCATCTATTGCAAGTTCTTAAGTTTTTACTTGATTCTAGTTTGATCTTAAAAAGTTGTTGATTTAGTGTTTTTATTGGTGGGATTTGTTACTTATGGTATTTAAATGATTTGTGTTTGATTTGGTAAAACCTTTTTGATTATTTGATTCGATTTTGATAAAAAACGAGTTCCCTGTTTCATGTCTGCTGTTACTGTTCTTCAATCTAGGGACTTTCCGAATAGACAAGTTTTGGTTTGCCTTATTCGGAACTTTGGATATTCCGAATAGGCCTTTTTCCATTTCCTTTACTCGGAATATTTGATATATTCCGATTAGCACTTGTTTTCCGAATAGGCTGAGTTTTTATTCTCTTATTCGGAACTTTTCATTTATTCCGCATAGGGCATATATTCCGAACAGGCTATAATTTTCCGAATAGGCTCAGTTTTCCGCATAAGGTATTATTCCGAACAGCTTACTTTTTCCGCATAGTCCAGTTTTTCCGAATAGAGCACTACATTCCGAATAGGGTATTTTTTCCGCATAAGTGTGTTTTTCCGCATAGCATGTTTTTCCGCATAGGTTATGTTTTCCGAACAGGCAACATTTTCCGAATAGTAAAACTTTCCGCATAGAGACTTGTTTTTCGTATAAGCCTTTTTCCGCATAGGGCATTTTCCAGTATTAATTCAAGTTTGCTTTTTATTTGTTGCTTGTTTTAAGATTATTTCATTATCACTTTATTCATTTCCCTTTTTAATAGAATAGAAAACCAAACTCCTTTTTGTCACCAAGAACAAATCATTCCACTTTAAACTGAGATCAATTCGAGAGGATTCCGAGAATTATTTTGAACCCATTGCAAAACCTTGTATCAAATGGCGCCGCTGCCGGCTCTTCTCGTTAAGATCAAAAGTTTTTTGTGAGAATTTGGATTTTGGGATCCGTTCCCTGTGAACGTTACTTTTTCACAAACATTTTCAAAAACAACTAAAAAATATAAAATTTTCAAAAATCCTAAAAATTAAAAAACAATAAAAACCAAAAATATTTTTGTTTTGTTTTTCTTTGTTCGTTCTTTTGCAGGTGTATGCGCACTCGATCCACGTCTTATCAAGAGCCCGAGCCTCTCGATCACTTAGACATGGCCGGTGTACCACCTCCAAACAATAATAACAACAACAACCCGCCTTTCAACAACATGAACAATAACAACAACAATGAGCCCCTTCCGGATAATCGCCCGATGATTGAACTGCTGCAAGCTCATGTTGATGGCAACACGGATCCAATTGTCATCCCTCCAATTGCCGCCAACAATTTTGAGCTCAAGTCAGGTTTTATCCAGATGGTCTCTGCTCAACCATTCTTGGGACGCACCATTGATGATCCACACGACCACATCAAGAGATTTCTACAACTCACCAACACGGTCAAGTTCAATGGAGTTCCACAAGAAGTTATAAGGTTACAACTTTTTCCTTTTTCTTTAGAGGGACAAGCCCGTCATTGGCTTGCTAAGGAACCGCCACAGAGTATTCTCTCGTGGACGGATTTGGAAACAAAGTTTATCAATTACTTTTTTCCACCCTCTCGTACTACCGCTTTGCGGAATGAGATTATAAACTTTGAACAAAAGTACGATGAGTCGTTCAGTGAATCTTGGGATCGTTTTAAAGATCTTTTAAGAAAATGCCCACAACATGGTTTTACCAAAGTACATCAAATCAATACTTTTTACAATGGTTTAAGCATGAGTGACCAAGATTCACTGAACAGTGCCTCGGGGGGTAATCTATTGGCTAAGACTTCCAATGCTGCTTGGGACATCATTGAGAATAAATCTCGTGTGCAAACCAAGAGTGTTCGGACCAATGTTGCTAGTGCTAGCACTAATGACAGCGACAAGCGACTTGACAAAATCACCACGCTTCTTGAATCGCTTGTCACCCACACCGTCAGCAACAACAACAGCAACAACGCCAAAAACGCTCAAGTAAACGCTGTCAGCCAACCTTGTGAGATATGCGGTGGTCCTCACTCGTACACCACTTGTACCGCCACCCAAGATTACCCTGCTGAGAATGTGAATGCGGCATATGGCACCTACCAACAACCTGCTTATCAAGCTAGACCTCAAGGTGACCGTAATTTGCTAAGCTACCGCAGCAACAACTATCTTTCACCACCTGGTTTCCCTCCTACCAACCCAAACCAACAACAAAACCTTAACCGCCCTCCTCAACAACAACAACAACCTCGACAACCTTACATCCCTCCTCACAAGCAACAACAACCACCTCAAAGAAACAATCAAGTCTACCAACAACCTGCTTACCAACCACCTGCATACAATGCTCCTCCCAACCAACCCACCGCTCTTCACCAAGAAGTGGAAACTTATATGAGGACTAACGATGCGATAGTGGGAAATCTTCAGAGAGAGGTGCTCAACCTGAAAGCAGACTTGGTCAAGCAAGGAAACGATTTGAGAGCAGATATGAGAAATACGTTGGATAGCCAAACTAATGATCTGAGGAACATGATGGCTAGTTTCTTCCAAAGTAGTCAACCCTCTTCTTCGGGTACTCTTCCGAGTAACACCGTTGCGAATCCAAGAGGGGAGATGAAAGCAATCACCACTCGAAGTGGTAAAGGTACCAAGGAACCCGAGCTTCCTATACCTCCACCGGTGGTTGTGACTAAGGAGAACGAGTCGTCTGCTCCTATTCCTCATCCTTCTCCTTCCCTAATTTCTCCACCTCTTCCTTCTACCCCTCCTCCACCCGTGGTTGTGAGTGACCCTATTCCTCTAAAGCCTTCCTCTTCTTCCAATATACCTTATCCTTCAAGGTTGAGGAAAGAGAAGCAAAAGAGCAAGGATGATATTCAGGTTTCGAATTTCCTTAAAATGTTCAAAAAACTGAATTTCAATATCTCCTTCGCTGAGGCTCTCGCTCACATGCCCAAGTATGCCAAAATGTTTAAAGATATTCTGAGCGACAAGGAAAAGCTCCTCGATATTGCCAACACCCAACTTAATGAGAATTGCTCTGCAGTGCTCTTAAGGAAATTGCCAACCAAGCTTGGTGATCCGGGTCGTTTTCTTATCCCTTGCAATTTCCCGGGAGTAGAGAATTGCATGGCCCTAGCCGATCTAGGTGCCAGTATTAATCTCATGCCTCTAAGTGTTTGGAAGCAATTATCTCTCCCAGAGCTAGTCCCCACCAAAATGACTTTGGAATTAGCTAACCGTACGGTTGCTTATCCAGTGGGGATAGCCGAAGACGTCATTGTAGGAGTCGACAAATTCACCTTCCCTGCTGATTTTGTTGTCGTCGACTACGAGATGGACCCCCGTGTGCCACTCAATGTTGGTCGTCCATTCTTGAGGACCGGTCGCACTCTCATCGATGTTGAAGCCGGTGAGCTTATCATGAGAGTGGGTGACGATAAAGTAGTCTTCAACATGGGAAAGCTTTCTAAACAGCCTTATTCCTACGAGAGTGTTAATTGTATTGACGTTCTTGATGAGGCTTGTGAAGAACACTTCAAGGATGCTTGTAAAAATATTCCTACCTCTCTTCCCAATGTTGAGACCGTTTCCTCTATCGACTCATCACTATCTCTCTTTGGAGAAAGTGATTTCCTTTGGAAAGATTTGGAAGCCACCCTGGAAGATGTGAAGCAAGACAATCACGATTCTACTGCCAATTGGGATGACGATCTTAGTTTCATTGCAAATATCCTCAGAGAAGACAATCCTTCCCCTCCATCTCCCACTGTTATTGCTATCGAGACTCCGACTTCGAATACGCCTCCCGTCGAAAATCCTCCGGATTAGGAACTTAAGGAGTTGCCGCCCCATCTTGAGTATGTATTCCTCGAAGAAGAGAAGAAGTCGCCAGTCATCATTGCTAAGGATTTGAAGGATGAAGAGAAAGCTCGACTCGTCGCCGTGTTGAAAGATCACAAGAAGGCTATTGCTTGGAAGATTTCCGATATTCGTGGAATTGATCCTCACTTCTGCACACACAAAATTCTCATGGAGGACGACTTTAAGCCCACAATTCAAAGCCAACGAAGAGTGAATCCAAAAATCCATGAAGTCATCAAAACAGAGGTTCTCAAACTTCTTGATGCGGGTATGATTTACCCTATTTCGGATTCACCATGGGTTAGTCCAATCCACTGTGTGCCCAAGAAGGGCGGAATAACCGTTGTTCCCAATGAACACAACGAGTTGATTCCCACTCGTCTCGTTACTGGGTGGAGAGTTTGTATAGACTACCGCAAACTCAATGATGCCACGAGAAAGGATCATTTCCCTCTACCTTTTATGGACCAAATGCTTGAACGCTTAGCAGGAAATGAATATTACTGCTTTCTTGATGGTTTCTCGGGTTATTTTCAAATACCCATCGATCCACAAGATCAAGAGAAGACTACATTCACTTGTCCCTATGGCACTTTTGCTTACAAAAGAATGCCTTTTGGCTTATGTAATGCGCCCGGGACTTTCCAAAGGTGTATGTTAGCTATCTTCCATGACATGGTTGAACAAACCATGGAAGTCTTCATGGATGATTTCTCGGTCTTCGGGGATTCCTTTTCTTCTTGCCTTGCCAATTTGGAACGTATGCTAAAGAGGTGCGAAGACACTCGCTTAGTTCTGAATTGGGAAAAATGCCATTTTATGGTAAAAGAAGGCGTCGTGCTTGGACATAAGATCTCGAAAGCCGGTCTTGAAGTTGACCGTGCTAAAGTCGATGTTATCGCAAAGTTGCCTCCACCTTCAACCGTGAAGGGTGTGAGAAGTTTTCTGGGTCATGCGAGCTTCTATCGTCGATTCATCAAAGATTTCTCTCAAATCGCTCGCCCGATGACCCACCTCTTGGAAAAAGATACTCCTTTTATCTTTTCCAAAGAGTGTCTTGAAGCCTTCAACTCGCTTAAGGATAAGCTTACTAAGGCACCCGTCTTAGTTACCCCTAATTGGGAGCTGCCTTTTGAGTTGATGTGCGATGCTAGTGATTTTGCTATTGGAGCGGTTCTTGGACAAAGAGTGAACAAACACTTCCAACCGATCCATTACACTAGCAAGACAATGACGGGGGCACAATTGCATTATACGACAACCGAAAAAGAGCTTTTAGCTGTTGTCTATGCTTTTGAAAAATTCCGCCCCTATCTTGTCCTTTCCACCACCATTGTGTATACCGATCACTCCGCGCTGAAGTACTTGTTGACAAAGCAAGATTCCAAACCAAGACTTCTTCGCTGGGTTTTGTTGCTCCAGGAATTTAAAATTGAAATTCGTGATAAGAAAGGAGCAGAAAACTTAGCCGCGGATCATCTTAGCAGACTTGAGGATCCTTACCAAGGGGATCATCCGAACAAAGAAATCAATGATTCTTTCCCCTTGGAGACCTTAATGTCTATAAACTCGAATCCGAATGAAACCCCGTTGTTTGCGGACTTTGCAAACTACTTGGCGGGTGGAATTCTCAAGGAAGGGTTGACGTCTCAACAAAAGAAGAAGTTTTTCACCGACATTAAGACTTACTTTTGGGACGACCCTTACCTATTCAAACAATGTGCCGACCTGATTATCCTCCGATGTGTTGACGGACCGACAGCGTCTGAAATCCTTGATGCTTGCCACAAAGGACCCACCGGTGGTCACTTTGGTCCTAACTACACTGCAAAGAAAGTGTTTGATTCGGGATTTTATTGGCCCTCCATTTATCGTGACGCTCACGATATGGTTAAAAAATGTGATGCTTGCCAGAAACAAGGAAAGATCACACATAAAGACGAGATGCCTCAGAATTTCATTCAAGAGTGTGAAATCTTTGATGTTTGGGGTATCGACTTTATGGGGCCATTCCCTTCATCTAAAGGAAACAAATACATCCTTGTAGCCGTTGATTACGTTTCTAAGTGGGTTGAAGCCAAAGCTTTACCTACTAATGACGCAAGGGTGGTTTGTAACTTTTTGAAAGCTTTATTCGCTAGATTCGGTGTGCCTCGCGCCATTATTAGTGATCGTGGGACTCATTTCTGCAATGACCAATTTGCTCGAGTCATGGCTAAGTACGGTGTAAACCATCGTCTTTCCACAGCCTACCACCCACAAACTAATGGCCAGGCTGAAATATCCAACCGAGGACTGAAGCGAATTCTGGAAAGAACCGTGGGAGAGCATCGTGCCGCATGGGCTGATAAACTCGATGATGCTTTGTGGGCTTTCCGTACTGCTTACAAGACTCCGATCGGCTGTACGCCTTATCGTCTTGTGTACGGGAAAGCGTGCCACCTCCCCCTTGAGTTGGAGCACAAGGCTTATTGGGCCTTGAAGTGGGCCAATTTTGATATCAACAAAGCCGGTGACCTACGCAAGATCCAACTCAATGAGCTCAATGAACTTCGGAATGAGGCTTATGAAAATTCTTTGAACTATAAGGAAAGAACTAAGCTCATTCACGATTCCAAGATCAAAAACCGAGAGTTCCATGTTGGAGACAAAGTCTTACTTTTTAACACTCGGTTGAAAATCTTTTCGGGCAAGCTGAAATCTCGTTGGTCCGGCCCATTCACCATTGCCCAAATTTTTCCATATGGTACTCTCGAGCTCGCTCAACCTAATGGACCAAATTTTAAGGTGAATGGCCAACGAGTGAAGTTGTACTTTGGTGAGGACACCTCTCAGGAGGTGATTCCATCCCTCACCACGTTCCCCATGAACTGAATTTGGGTCGAGTCAGGCTCGTGACTCGGTTATCAAAAACAAGCGCTCCTCGCGAGGCAGCCCGAGTATCTATCCCTTTAACCCCCTAAGTGTAGGGGAGGACCTATTTTGGTCGTTTGTGTTTGTGTGGTGATGTGATTACAGGGATAACTGCAATCTTGGAAATCTTTGAAGAACCGTGCTCCCGTGTTATCCGAAATCCGGTTCTATCTCTCAACTATCGTGATTCAATTTTCTTCATACTCACATTTGAAATTGATCACTTTAGTCGTCTCTTCCTTAACTCGAGTTAACCAACGTGCACAATGTCATAAGTGTAGGGGAGATTTTTCCCACATGCTTAAACATTGAGGACAATGTTTATCTTAAGTGTAGGGGAGACTTCTATCGAAGTTTTAAGTGGACTTTCCCATGAAAATGCCTTCATTTAACCGGAAAATCATCTTTTTCAACATTTTTCAAATTTTTAATTAACTTTGGCCATTTAGTCGTAATTTTTAAGTTTTTATCGTTGCTTTCATATGTATATATTCCGCAATAAAGTCAAAAATATTAATAAGTGGTGTAGCTAGTTTAGAAATCTTTGACATATTAGGCCCGTTGCGTTTATTTTGACTCAACCCGAATAGACTTATCCAAGTTTATTCTAGCTAGTATCCTTAACCATGTAGACCTTAATTGGTTTATTAGGCTAAGTGTCCACGAGTCTCATTGCTTGAGATTTTAAATTGTGGAGAACGAGAAATGATAGAGTCAATTATAAGTCGGTATTCTTGCGCAAGCTCACTTGGTGTAATTATTTGCCTATTCTCCCATCACTTGCTAATAATTTATCTGCAATAAGTAAGGTCTTACGATTTGAAAAGTTACTTAGCTTCTAGCCCAAGATCGTTTAAAAGTTGCTCGGTAATGATAAGAGTTCATAGCCAAGGCATAACTTATGAAGCGGGGCGCGAAGATTGGCGAGTCCGAAAAGGCCCTAACAAGGCATGAGGATTCCATTTTATTGCTAAAGATCCAAAGTGATGTGAAAAGCATTATTCCTAAAGTCAATATGAAGGATCAAGACTCACGACGAAAAGCAATCAACTCCCATAAAGATCATGGAGAAGTCTATCCGAAAAGACCCTAACAAGGTATGAGGATAAATAGATCCAAGTCCGAAAAGGAGGCGGGTCGTTGTATCTCAAAATCCCAATTAGAGATTGAAGAAATAATCATGAAGTCGTGGTCAACAAAGTTGGAGTACCCCTCAAAAGTCTCCAAGTGAAGAAACTCTATTATGATGAGAAGACCATTATCTCAAGAACGTCTCTCGAAGATATGAAGTATGAAGTACATGCCAAATATCGGGCCGAGAAAGGTCTCAAATCGTGAACCAAGTTATGCCAAGATATGAACTTTTTGATATCCCGAGAAGCAGTTTTAAGAGATTTTGTCCTTTAGCTAACTATTGATCAAATCCTCCTACTTTGCTTTCAGCCTTAATAAACTATCGAAATAAGTCCAAAAATGCATCTTCATGATCATTCTAAGACAAAAAAATAAAATATAAGAGATACAACTAGGAATAAGGGAGTTTAAGCATTTAATTAAGCCATGTGTGTAAGTGTTTGATTTACTAACTTATAATAACAATGATCTCGTTTTTAAGCTTAGTTTGGGGAACGTGAAACTTGAGGGTGATAAATCTTCGCAACACCAAAGCCCTAATGTAAGTCCTTGATTTCTTTACAAGTTATTTCCATCCTTTTGTTTATTTTAAAGTTTTAAGTTCTCTTAGTATTTTAATTGTTGTTTAGTAGAATTTAAATAAGGCCAAGGTTGATTGATTATGAGAAAAATGTAAAATTGCTTTATCACTAAGCATTGCATGAGGGCATGGCAATGGTTAAGTGTAGGGGATTTGATAGGTGTGTAAACACCCATCCTTTTACCACTTAATTCGGGCTAAAACGAGACCAAAACACGTATTTAATATCATTTGTTTGGAATTATGCGTGGTTTTTGTGTTTATTGTGTTTTCAGAGCTAACCGGATAAATATTAAAGAAAACATGGGATTGCACGGGTTTTATCAAGGAAAAAGACTCAAGACGAAGTCTATTGTCCAAGAGGTGCAAAAGATTTGAAGTCAATGGGCCTATTTGAAGATTTATCGAAGAAAAGGACCAAAGATGGAAGATTTATATATGTCGAAGAAACTCAAGTCTATTTAACGAAGAAATTAAAAGACGAGTTGAATTTAATCGACGACAAATCCCGAATCAGAATCGAAAACGTCAACTTTTCTGAAAAGACGAGAAGACAAGAAGAAAGGGAGAAAGCCCACTCACCAACCAACCACTAGGACTATATATAGTTTTTCCCTTCACACAATTAGGAGGGAGCTTCATTTTTCTTTTTTCCCAGTTCTTTGTTCGTGGTTTCACCAACACCATTAGGGTGTTTGGTGATTTTCATCTTTTTCTTTTAATCTTGTAACCCCTTAATCATTACTCTTGTTATTTTTACATTAATCAATCAATTCCATCTTTTCATTCATCTTGTTCTTCATCATCATCTATTGCAAGTTCTTAAGTTTTTACTTGATTCTAGTTTGATCTTAAAAAGTTGTTGATTTAGTGTTTTTATTGGTGGGATTTGTTACTTATGGTATTTAAATGATTTGTGTTTGATTTGGTAAAACCTTTTTGATTATTTGATTCGATTTTGATAAAAAACGAGTTCCCTGTTTCATGTCTGCTGTTACTGTTCTTCAATCCAGGGACTTTTCGAATAGACAAGTTTTGGTTTGCCTTATTCGGAACTTTGGATATTCCGAATAGGCCTTTTTCCATTTCCTTTACTCGGAATATTTGATATATTCCGATTAGCACTTGTTTTCCGAATAGGATGAGTTTTTATTCTCTTATTCGGAACTTTTCATTTATTCCGCATAGGGCATATATTCCGAACAGGCTATAATTTTCCGAATAGGCTCAGTTTTCCGCATAAGGTATTATTCCGAACAGCTTACTTTTTCCGCATAGTCCAGTTTTTCCGAATAGAGCACTACATTCCGAATAGGGTATTTTTTCCGCATAAGTGTGTTTTTCCGCATAGCATGTTTTTCCGCATAGGGTATGTTTTCCGAACAGGCAACATTTTCCGAATAGTAAAACTTTCCGCATAGAGACTTGTTTTTCGTATAAGCCTTTTTCCGCATAGGGCATTTTCCAGTATTAATTCAAGTTTGCTTTTTATTTGTTGCTTGTTTTAAGATTATTTCATTATCACTTTATTCATTTCCCTTTTTAATAGAATAGAAAACCAAACTCCTTTTTGTCACCAAGAACAAATCATTCCACTTTAAACTGAGATCAATTCGAGAGGATTCCGAGAATTATTTTGAACCCATTGCAAAACCTTGTATCAAATGGCGCCGCTGCCGGCTCTTCTCGTTAAGATCAAAAGTTTTTTGTGAGAATTTGGATTTTGGGATCCGTTCCCTGTGAACGTTACTTTTTCACAAACATTTTCAAAAACAACTAAAAAATATAAAATTTTCAAAAATCCTAAAAATTAAAAAACAATAAAAACCAAAAATATTTTTGTTTTGTTTTTCTTTGTTCGTTCTTTTGCAGGTGTATGCGCACTCGATCCACGTCTTATCAAGAGCCCGAGCCTCTCGGTCACTTAGACATGGCCGGTGTACCACCTCCAAACAATAATAACAACAACAACCCGCCTTTCAACAACATGAACAATAACAACAACAATGAGCCCCTTCCGGATAATCGCCCGATGATTGAACTGCTGCAAGCTCATGTTGATGGCAACACGGATCCAATTGTCATCCCTCCAATTGCCGCCAACAATTTTGAGCTCAAGTCAGGTTTTATCCAGATGGTCTCTGCTCAACCATTCTTGGGACGCACCATTGATGATCCACACGACCACATCAAGAGATTTCTACAACTCACCAACACGGTCAAGTTCAATGGAGTTCCACAAGAAGTTATAAGGTTACAACTTTTTCCCTTTTCTTTAGAGGGACAAGCCCGGCATTGGCTTGCTAAGGAACCGCCACAGAGTATTCTCTCGTGGACGGATTTGGAAACAAAGTTTATCAATTACTTTTTTCCACCCTCTCGTACTACCGCTTTGCGGAATGAGATTATAAACTTTGAACAAAAGTACGATGAGTCGTTCAGTGAATCTTGGGATCGTTTTAAAGATCTTTTAAGAAAATGCCCACAACATGGTTTTACCAAAGTACATCAAATCAATACTTTTTACAATGGTTTAAGCATGAGTGACCAAGATTCACTGAACAGTGCCTCGGGGGGTAATCTATTGGCTAAGACTTCCAATGCTGCTTGGGACATCATTGAGAATAAATCTCGTGTGCAAACCAAGAGTGTTCGGACCAATGTTGCTAGTGCTAGCACTAATGACAGCGACAAGCGACTTGACAAAATCACCACGCTTCTTGAATCGCTTGTCACCCACACCGTCAGCAACAACAACAGCAACAACGCCAAAAACGCTCAAGTAAACGCTGTCAGCCAACCTTGTGAGATATGCGGTGGTCCTCACTCGTACACCACTTGTACCGCCACCCAAGATTACCCTGCTGAGAATGTGAATGCGGCATATGGCACCTACCAACAACCTGCTTATCAAGCTAGACCTCAAGGTGACCGTAATTTGCTAAGCTACCGCAACAACAACTATCTTTCACCACCTGGTTTCCCTCCTACCAACCCAAACCAACAACAAAACCTTAACCGCCCTCCTCAACAACAACAACAACCTCGACAACCTTACATCCCTCCTCACAAGCAACAACAACCACCTCAAAGAAACAATCAAGTCTACCAACAACCTGCTTACCAACCACCTGCATACAATGCTCCTCCCAACCAACCCACCGCTCTTCACCAAGAAGTGGAAACTTATATGAGGACTAACGATGCGATAGTGGGAAATCTTCAGAGAGAGGTGCTCAACCTGAAAGCAGACTTGGTCAAGCAAGGAAACGATTTGAGAGCAGATATGAGAAATACGTTGGATAGCCAAACTAATGATCTGAGGAACATGATGGCTAGTTTCTTCCAAAGTAGTCAACCCTCTTCTTCGGGTACTCTTCCGAGTAACACCGTTGCGAATCCAAGAGGGGAGATGAAAGCAATCACCACTCGAAGTGGTAAAGGTACCAAGGAACCCGAGCTTCCTATACCTCCACCGGTGGTTGTGACTAAGGAGAACGAGTCGTCTGCTCCTATTCCTCATCCTTCTCCTTCCCTAATTTCTCCACCTCTTCCTTCTACCCCTCCTCCACCCGTGGTTGTGAGTGACCCTATTCCTCTAAAGCCTTCCTCTTCTTCCAATATACCTTATCCTTCAAGGTTGAGGAAAGAGAAGCAAAAGAGAAAGGATGATATTCAGGTTTCGAATTTCCTTAAAATGTTCAAAAAACTGAATTTCAATATCTCCTTCGCTGAGGCTCTCGCTCACATGCCCAAGTATGCCAAAATGTTTAAAGATCTTCTGAGCGACAAGGAAAAGCTCCTCGATATTGCCAACACCCAACTTAATGAGAATTGCTCTGCAGTGCTCTTAAGGAAATTGCCAACCAAGCTTGGTGATCCGGGTCGTTTTCTTATCCCTTGCAATTTCCCGGGAGTAGAGAATTGCATGGCCCTAGCCGATCTAGGTGCCAGTATTAATCTCATGCCTCTAAGTGTTTGGAAGCAATTATCTCTCCCAGAGCTAGTCCCCACCAAAATGACTTTGGAATTAGCTAACCGTACGGTTGCTTATCCAGTGGGGATAGCCGAAGACGTCATTGTAGGAGTCGACAAATTCACCTTCCCTGCTGATTTTGTTGTCGTCGACTACGAGATGGACCCCCGTGTGCCACTCAATGTTGGTCGTCCATTCTTGAGGACCGGTCGCACTCTCATCGATGTTGAAGCCGGTGAGCTTATCATGAGAGTGGGTGACGATAAAGTAGTCTTCAACATGGGAAAGCTTTCTAAACAGCCTTATTCCTACGAGAGTGTTAATTGTATTGACGTTCTTGATGAGGCTTGTGAAGAACACTTCAAGGATGCTTGTAAAAATATTCCTACCTCTCTTCCCAATGTTGAGACCGTTTCCTCTATCGACTCATCACTATCTCTCTTTGGAGAAAGTGATTTCCTTTGGAAAGATTTGGAAGCCACCCTGGAAGATGTGAAGCAAGACAATCACGATTCTACTGCCAATTGGGATGACGATCTTAGTTTCATTGCAAATATCCTCAGAGAAGACAATCCTTCCCCTCCATCTCCCACTGTTATTGCTATCGAGACTCCGACTTCGAATACGCCTCCCGTCAAAAATCCTCCGGATTTGGAACTTAAGGAGTTGCCGCCCCATCTTGAGTATGTATTCCTCGAAGAAGAGAAGAAGTCGCCAGTCATCATTGCTAAGGATTTGAAGGATGAAGAGAAAGCTCGACTCGTCGCCGTGTTGAAAGATCACAAGAAGGCTATTGCTTGGAAGATTTCTGATATTCGTGGAATTGATCCTCACTTCTGCACACACAAAATTCTCATGGAGGACGACTTTAAGCCCACAATTCAAAGCCAACGAAGAGTGAATCCAAAAATCTATGAAGTCATCAAAACAGAGGTTCTCAAACTTCTTGATGCGGGTATGATTTACCCTATTTTGGATTCACCATGGGTTAGTCCAATCCACTGTGTGCCCAAGAAGGGCGGAATAACCGTTGTTCCCAATGAACACAACGAGTTGATTCCCACTCGTCTCGTTATTGGGTGGAGAGTTTGTATAGACTACCGCAAACTCAATGATGCCACGAGAAAGGATCATTTCCCTCTACCTTTTATGGACCAAATGCTTGAACGCTTAGCAGGAAATGAATATTACTGCTTTCTTGATGGTTTCTCGGGTTATTTTCAAATACCCATCGATCCACAAGATCAAGAGAAGACTACATTCACTTGTCCCTATGGCACTTTTGCTTACAAAAGAATGCCTTTTGGCTTATGTAATGCGCCCGGGACTTTCCAAAGGTGTATGTTAGCTATCTTCCATGACATGGTTGAACAAACCATGGAAGTCTTCATGGATGATTTCTCGGTCTTCGGGGATTCCTTTTCTTCTTGCCTTGCCAATTTGGAACGTATGCTAAAGAGGTGCGAAGACACTCGCTTAGTTCTGAATTGGGAAAAATGCCATTTTATGGTAAAAGAAGGCGTCGTGCTTGGACATAAGATCTCGAAAGCCGGTCTTGAAGTTGACCGTGCTAAAGTCGATGTTATCGCAAAGTTGCCTCCACCTTCAACTGTGAAGGGTGTGAGAAGTTTTCTGGGTCATGCGGGCTTCTATCGTCGATTCATCAAAGATTTCTCTTAAATCGCTCGCCCGATGACCTACCTCTTGGAAAAAGATACTCCTTTTATCTTTTCCAAAGAGTGTCTTGAAGCCTTCAACTCGCTTAAGGATAAGCTTACTAAGGCACCCGTCTTAGTTACCCTTAATTGGGAGCTGCCTTTTGAGTTGATGTGCGATGCTAGTGATTTTGCTATTGGAGCGGTTCTTGGACAAAGAGTGAACAAACACTTCCAACCGATCCATTACGCTAGCAAGACAATGACAGGGGCACAATTGCATTATACGACAACCGAAAAAGAGCTTTTAGCTGTTGTCTATGCTTTTGAAAAATTCCGCCCCTATCTTGTCCTTTCCACCACCATTGTGTATACCGATCACTCCGCGCTGAAGTACTTGTTGACAAAGCAAGATTCCAAACCAAGACTTCTTCGCTGGGTTTTGTTGCTCCAGGAATTTAAAATTGAAATTCGTGATAAGAAAGGAGCAGAAAACTTAGCCGCGGATCATCTTAGCAGACTTGAGGATCCTTACCAAGGGGATCATCCGAACAAAGAAATCAATGATTCTTTCCCCTTGGAGACCTTAATGTCTATAAACTCGAATCCGAATGAAACCCCGTTGTTTGCGGACTTTGCAAACTACTTGGCGGGTGGAATTCTCAAGGAAGGGTTGACGTCTCAACAAAAGAAGAAGTTTTTCACCGACATTAAGACTTACTTTTGGGACGACCCTTACCTATTCAAACAATGTGCCGACCTGATTATCCGCCGATGTGTTGACGGACCGACAGCGTCTGAAATCCTTGATGCTTGCCACAAAGGACCCACCGGTGGTCACTTTGGTCCTAACTACACTGCAAAGAAAGTGTTTGATTCGGGATTTTATTGGCCCTCCATTTATCGTGACGCTCACGATATGGTTAAAAAATGTGATGCTTGCCGGAAAACAAGGAAAGATCACACATAAAGACGAGATGCCTCAGAATTTCATTCAAGAGTGTGAAATCTTTGATGTTTGGGGTATCGACTTTATGGGGCCATTCCCTTCATCTAAAGGAAACAAATACATCCTTGTAGCCGTTGATTACGTTTCTAAGTGGGTTGAAGCCAAAGCTTTACCTACTAATGACGCAAGGGTGGTTTGTAACTTTTTGAAAGCTTTATTCGCTAGATTCGGTGTGCCTCGCGCCATTATTAGTGATCGTGGGACTCATTTCTGCAATGACCAATTTGCTCGAGTCATGGCTAAGTACGGTGTAAACCATCGTCTTTCCACAGCCTACCACCCACAAACTAATGGCCAGGCTGAAATATCCAACCGAGGACTGAAGCGAATTCTGGAAAGAACCGTGGGAGAGCATCGTGCCGCATGGGCTGATAAACTCGATGATGCTTTGTGGGCTTTCCGTACTGCTTACAAGACTCCGATCGGCTGTACGCCTTATCGTCTTATGTACGGGAAAGCGTGCCACCTCCCCCTTGAGTTGGAGCACAAGGCTTATTGGGCCTTGAAGTGGGCCAATTTTGATATCAACAAAGCCGGTGACCTACGCAAGATCCAACTCAATGAGCTCAATGAACTTCGGAATGAGGCTTATGAAAATTCTTTGATCTATAAGGAAAGAACTAAGCTCATTCACGATTCCAAGATAAAAAACCGAGAGTTCCATGTTGGAGACAAAGTCTTAATTTTTAACACTCGGTTGAAAATCTTTTCGGGCAAGCTGAAATCTCGTTGGTCCGGCCCATTCACCATTGCCCAAATTTTTCCATATGGTACTCTCGAGCTCGCTCAACCTAATGGACCAAATTTTAAGGTGAATGGCCAACGAGTGAAGTTGTACTTTGGTGAGGACACCTCTCAGGAGGTGATTCCATCCCTCACCACGTTCCCCATGAACTGAATTTGGGTCGAGTCAGGCTCGTGACTCGGTTATCAAAAACAAGCGCTCCTCGCGAGGCAGCCCGAGTATCTATCCCTTTAACCCCCTAAGTGTAGGGGAGGACCTATTTTGGTCGTTTGTGTTTGTGTGGTGATGTGATTACAGGGATAACTGCAATCTTGGAAATCTTTGAAGAACCGTGCTCCCGTGTTATCCGAAATCCGGTTCTATCTCTCAACTATCGTGATTCAATTTTCTTCATACTCACATTTGAAATTGATCACTTTAGTCGTCTCTTCCTTAACTCGAGTTAACCAACGTGCACAATGTCATAAGTGTAGGGGAGATTTTTCCCACATGCTTAAACATTGAGGACAATGTTTATCTTAAGTGTAGGGGAGACTTCTATCGAAGTTTTAAGTGGATTTTTCCATGAAAATGCCTTCATTTAACCGGAAAATCATCTTTTTCAACATTTTTCAAATTTTTAAATAACTTTGGCCATTTAGTCGTAATTTTTAAGTTTTTATCGTTGCTTTCATATGTATATATTCCGCAATAAAGTCAAAAATATTAATAAGTGGTGTAGCTAGTTTAGAAATCTTTGACATATTAGGCCCGTTGCGTTTATTTTGACTCAACCCGAATAGACTTATCCAAGTTTATTCTAGCTAGTATCCTTAACCATGTAGACCTTAATTGGTTTATTAGGCTAAGTGTCCACGAGTCTCATTGCTTGAGATTTTAAATTGTGGAGAACGAGAAATGATAGAGTCAATTATAAGTCGGTATTCTTGCGCAAGCTCACTTGGTGTAATTATTTGCCTATTCTACCATCACTTGCTAATAATTTATCTGCAATAAGTAAGGTCGTACGATTTGAAAAGTTACTTAGCTTCTAGCCCAAGATCGTTTAAAAGTTGCTCGGTAATGATAAGAGTTCATAGCCAAGGCATAACTTATGAAGCGGGGCGCGAAGATTGGCGAGTCCGAAAAGGCCCTAACAAGGCATGAGGATTCCATTTTATTGCTAAAGATCCAAAGTGATGTGAAAAGCATTATTCCTAAAGTCAATATGAAGGATCAAGACTCACGACGAAAAGCAATCAACTCCCATAAAGATCATGGAGAAGTCTATCCGAAAAGACCCTAACAAGGTATGAGGATAAATAGATCCAAGTCCGAAAAGGAGGCGGGTCGTTGTATCTCAAAATCCCAATTAGAGATTGAAGAAATAATCATGAAGTCGTGGTCAACAAAGTTGGAGTACCCCTCAAAAGTCTCCAAGTGAAGAAACTCTATTATGATGAGAAGACCATTATCTCAAGAACGTCTCTCGAAGATATGAAGTATGAAGTACATGCCAAATATCGGGCCGAGAAAGGTCTCAAATCGTGAACCAAGTTATGCCAAGATATGAACTTTTTGATATCCCGAGAAGCAGTTTTAAGAGATTTTGTCCTTTAGCTAACTATTGATCAAATCCTCCTACTTTGCTTTCAGCCTTAATAAACTATCGAAATAAGTCCAAAAATGCATCTTCATGATCATTCTAAGACAAAAAAATAAAATATAAGAGATACAACTAGGAATAAGGGAGTTTAAGCATTTAATTAAGCCATGTGTGTAAGTGTTTGATTTACTAACTTATAATAACAATGATCTCGTTTTTAAGCTTAGTTTGGGGAACGTGAAACTTGAGGGTGATAAATCTTCGCAACACCAAAGCCCTAATGTAAGTCCTTGATTTCTTTACAAGTTATTTCCATCCTTTTGTTTATTTTAAAGTTTTAAGTTCTCTTAGTATTTTAATTGTTGTTTAGTAGAATTTAAATAAGGCCAAGGTTGATTGATTATGAGAAAAATGTAAAATTGCTTTATCACTAAGCATTGCATGAGGGCATGGCAATGGTTAAGTGTAGGGGATTTGATAGGTGTGTAAACACCCATCCTTTTACCACTTAATTCGGGCTAAAACGAGACCAAAACACGTATTTAATATCATTTGTTTGGAATTATGCGTGGTTTTTGTGTTTATTGTGTTTTCAGAGCTAACCGGATAAATATTAAAGAAAACATGGGATTGCACGGGTTTTATCAAGGAAAAAGACTCAAGACGAAGTCTATTGTCCAAGAGGTGCAAAAGATTTGAAGTCAATGGGCCTATTTGAAGATTTATCGAAGAAAAGGACCAAAGATGGAAGATTTATATATGTCGAAGAAACTCAAGTCTATTTAACGAAGAAATTAAAAGACGAGTTGAATTTAATCGACGACAAATCCCGAATCAGAATCGAAAACGTCAACTTTTCTGAAAAGACGAGAAGACAAGAAGAAAGGGAGAAAGCCCACTCACCAACCAACCACTAGGACTATATATAGTTTTTCCCTTCACACAATTAGGAGGGAGCTTCATTTTTCTTTTTTCCCAGTTCTTTGTTCGTGGTTTCACCAACACCATTAGGGTGTTTGGTGATTTTCATCTTTTTCTTTTAATCTTGTAACCCCTTAATCATTACTCTTGTTATTTTTACATTAATCAATCAATTCCATCTTTTCATTCATCTTGTTCTTCATCATCATCTATTGCAAGTTCTTAAGTTTTTACTTGATTCTAGTTTGATCTTAAAAAGTTGTTGATTTAGTGTTTTTATTGGTGGGATTTGTTACTTATGGTATTTAAATGATTTGTGTTTGATTTGGTAAAACCTTTTTGATTATTTGATTCGATTTTGATAAAAAACGAGTTCCCTGTTTCATGTCTGCTGTTACTGTTCTTCAATCCAGGGACTTTTCGAATAGACAAGTTTTGGTTTGCCTTATTCGGAACTTTGGATATTCCGAATAGGCCTTTTTCCATTTCCTTTACTCGGAATATTTGATATATTCCGATTAGCACTTGTTTTCCGAATAGGATGAGTTTTTATTCTCTTATTCGGAACTTTTCATTTATTCCGCATAGGGCATATATTCCGAACAGGCTATAATTTTCCGAATAGGCTCAGTTTTCCGCATAAGGTATTATTCCGAACAGCTTACTTTTTCCGCATAGTCCAGTTTTTCCGAATAGAGCACTACATTCCGAATAGGGTATTTTTTCCGCATAAGTGTGTTTTTCCGCATAGCATGTTTTTCCGCATAGGGTATGTTTTCCGAACAGGCAACATTTTCCGAATAGTAAAACTTTCCGCATAGAGACTTGTTTTCCGTATAAGCCTTTTTCCGCATAGGGCATTTTCCAGTATTAATTCAAGTTTGCTTTTTATTTGTTGCTTGTTTTAAGATTATTTCATTATCACTTTATTCATTTCCCTTTTTAATAGAATAGAAAACCAAACTCCTTTTTGTCACCAAGAACAAATCATTCCACTTTAAACTGAGATCAATTCGAGAGGATTCCGAGAATTATTTTGAACCCATTGCAAAACCTTGTATCAGTATTGTCAAACCAAACTGAACTGAAATATGTTCTTAAATACTTGTTCTTCAGCAACTAAACCGCCTAGTATATGAAGCAAAGACTCCTTTGTCTTCTGAGTTTACTAGAAGAGGAAAGCTGAACATCCTTCAGCAACATAGTCTTCAATAGGAACTTTGTTTCTCTGGTCATGCTTCAGCAGACTCACCTTACTGCTGAACATGAAACACTTAGGGGGATTTTATATTCAAATCCTAGAGTTGCTTCAGGGTCAGTAAATACTGACCCAACAATTTTCGTAATAAATTTTGTAAGAACTAAATCTCATAAATTTGTTCATAATTAGACTCTTGACCGTATGTACCTTTACATATTTATATTTCATTAAATTGTAGGCTAGTTTTTTTACCTTATATATAGATTAAGGGTGTGCTTTGTGAACATATTTTATTAAATATTGAGCATCGGTCCGGGACCGGACCGAGGATCGAAATGGTCCATTTCGGTCCGGTTCGGTCTTAGCCATCCAGTCTAGATCGAAATATAAGTATGTAAATATACATTAAATTGAGCATCGGTCCGGGACCGGACTGGACCGGCTAAGACCGAACCGGACCGAGGATAGAAATGGTCCGGAACCTCGGACCGAGACCAGACCGAAATAGTCCGGTCCGGTCCGGGTTGGTCCGGTCCGGTTCGGTCCTCGTTCCGGTCCGGTTCTATTAGGCATAATATACTAGATTTTTGTAAGATCGAACCAAACCGGACCGGACCGACCGGATCGATGACCGGATGGGTCCAAAACCCCGGACCGAGGACCGGACCGAAATGGTTCGGTCTGGTTCGGGTCTGTCCGGTCTGGTCCGATTTTCCGGTCCGGATCGATTTTGAGTCTGCCGTGCTCAGCCCTAAACTTCTAACAATTAATGTTGTCGACTCTTCATCATCATTCGAGATATACATCATACCAGCTCCAATTTAGTTAAATGTGATTGAAATATGAATAGTGATTTTTTTTAAACGGCGAATTAGTAGTTAGTGATTCGAGCTTACAGTAACATTCAATTGGACAGTATGCAAGTCTCGAACTTTCTCCTTTGGGGATAAACTCCACTCATGCTTCTATTTATGAGACTCGAACTCGAGACCTCTCCAAGAAATACCTCCACAAAGTTACTTTTGGTGGCCAACTGAGCTAGCTCAGTTGGTTAAATATGAATAGAGATTAAAAACGTTATAAGGATGAATTTGTAAAAAAGGAAAAAATATTTTAGAGATTGGGTAAATTTAGAAATAACATTAATTTTAGAAATAAAAACAATATAAAAAAACTCTTACAGTTTTTTTAATAAATAATTTTATGCGACAATGTAAGTAAAAGATTATAACTGGAATTTTAAGGGGTATTATGTAAGGGTGACAATTCTCGACAAAACACAATAAACAAAATGAACTTGACAAGAAGTTTAATCGGCATGGGTTAAAATCAGGTCAACAATGTCTAACCCATTTAATAAACGGTTCATGTTTGGGTTGAATATGTATTAAACACGTAAATTCGTAAACCCTTCTAAATGTATATAAGCCTCCAAAAATAACCGGGTGTTCAAGAATGCTAGGAAATCTCTAGAAGATATTCGTGATATCATTATGGTCACGGTTAGCTAAAACTTCTCAACTTTCAGTTCAAGAATACAAACCTGGTGAAAGATACGCTTACATGCCGAGTAGCTTTCAGAGTCATGATTCGTATATTTTTATGCTTCTTATTTAAATGGTTGTTACTCAGTTTAGGTTTTTGTTTATGTCTTGTTTTCTAAGTTGGTATTCACTACAATGTTACATGCTTTCTCCATCTATTTTTTGGATGTTACCCCGGCTACGTGTTGCTGGGGAAACTTCCCCCATCGATATATCGCGTGGGATTCATTGAAGGGAAAAGCTCAAAGGGGATAGTTTCTCCGACGAGAATCCCCAGCGACAAGTGGGTCCCACGCTATTTTCAGTCAACAAAATAAGTGCCACGCTGGACCATGTTTCCCCGACGACATGTAGCCGGGGATAATAACAGCGTATTAACAAAAACTTGATTAACTTAACATTAACCTTGCCACGCGCCCAGTTTTTCCCCGAAACATGTCGCCGGGGATAATCTTCGTAAGACGTTGACTTGTCAGCGCCCCGAGGTAGCATTCGTCATTTATGTTGCACTTTTCCCCGTCGACATGTCGCCGGGGAAAATGCTTGAATTTCCAGAAATTCAAATGAGTCGTTATTGACTATTTAAAAAAGTCAAAATATTGTATATGTTTCCCCGACAACATGTCGTCGGGGAAAAGTCTGCATTTTTTAAATGCAGCCTGCACAACATGCGTTTTCTAGAATTTTTCGGAAAAAAATATACCAAATCCTAAAACGTGTATACACCAATATGTAATCTACCCAAATACACCATAACTCGTACCAAAACAAATTACAATATAACGGATCAACACATACGATATATTACACCTAGAATCGTCCAAAATCTTACTAAAAAAGAAATTGTCTCAAAACGGGTGACCAATGTATTCACCTAGCTAGATCGATAACATGTTCTAATTAAACAAACCAGGAATAAACTTTTCATGGTAGGAACGCCTAAATAAACCACAAGTCACAAATACCATATGCTTACCCCACATCGATCACCTAATCCTCATCCGACTCCTCGTCATCATCATCATCATCAAAGAGGTACGGGTTGTCGTTCCCTCCCTTTCTGCTGCTAATACCTCGCATTGGAGTCGAGTTTTTTAGTGTAAGTGTATGAGAAAACATGTCGTCTTGCCTAAAAAACTTCGTGAAAAATTTAGCGTTTGCATTATCTTCTTGTTCTTTTTGTTATCTTTCTTTAGCTTATCAATCTCAGAGGCGTAGCTGCACTCTGGCTCGGAAAAGAGGAGCGTTGAGACACGAACCTACCAATACCCGAGAGGTGCCCCAGACCCTTGCTCGCGTGAGTCATCTACATGATCTCATACTCCGTGTACGGGACACCGGTGGGGGTGTTTGACCCTAAATTCGGTAACCTAACCATCTCCTCCTATGTAGTAAAAAAACACAAGTTAGTTAATATATTAGTCAGGTTTCCTGGGCATTGTTTCTCGACAAATAATTAAAGTGCCACTATTTGAGACAAAACTTACATATATCGCTTGGTCCCCGGGATTTTGGAAGGCGCCGCCTACTGTATGATGACAGAAGAATGTGTCAATAACATATAGAAACTCATGTGTTTCTGAGCTACTCATCTGCACATACACACGTATATAAGATGCAACAAATTAAAATACAAAATAATTAAAAAATACAAAAAAATTTAAAATAATTATAATGTTCATTACCATTAGATGTCGGAAAGAAGGAACAGACCGAGATCCTTGCCGGCTTACCAGCGTGCTCTTTGACCTATTTTTGGAATTCTGTGCAGACCGGGCAATGTTCTTTGGATCATTCCAAAAATTAACCTGCTTGTCCCAATTTGGCTGCTCATGGCCCGAGGGAGGGTTTCTTTGGATCCGATCCACGTCAACATTGCCCTCCTCGTCATGTACCCACCATTTTTTCTTAAATCCGCCTTGGTTGTGTTGTAGGATTTTGTACAATGGGCATCTATGCCTTCCCAGATTTTCATCCATTTCGGGGATTCTCGGTGGGGACAGAGGTTAAACAGCGACTGCAACCATATACAACAAAAAACAGAGTTAGAGATATAATTTCTATCTTTATATAAGTTTATTTATTTATTTTTATGATATAAATAAATAAACGTATTTAGATAAATATAATTTAAATCCTTTATTTATTTATATGATATAAATAAATAAACGAATATAGATAAATAATTTATCTAAAATTGTTTTTTTATTTATATGATATAAATAAATAAACGAATTCAGATAAATAATTTATCTAAATTTATTTATGTTTATATCATATAAATAAATAAACGAATTTACATAAATGTGCCCAATTAAATAAATAAACATGATAATGAAATATGAACATAAAATGATAATAAAATCACTTACCCCCATCTCCGCGATGACCGCTGTCTTTTTATTCTCCGGCATATCGGGCCAAGAAGGGTAGTACGTGGGCAACCTCCTAGTCAGTTGCCCAAGGCAGTTTCCCCATTTGGAGGCATTCGGACCGGTAGGCATCCGGATGTTCATGTCCTCCATATCTAACTGAATCGGCAAGGGGACATGTGCTTGAACAATGAGGCGAGTTGCTAAGTTTCGGGTGTCTGCGTGGGTATTCAACTTGCCCGCATCCTTTCCACCCAAGTTGGGTTTTCGCCTGCATGTCCATGCAAAATCAGGTGAGTGATAAAATCATAAAAATTAAAGACAAGCAAATTCAATTTATTAAGTTTATGCTTGTATTAAAATAATCAAGAAATTCTTACCTCGGTTATTAAAGCAACCGCGGTGGGATTCTTAGATGAGGGGCGACCATCCTCACCGCCACCGTCACCGTTGTGACCCCGTGCAACATCTGCTGAGGTCTGTACAAGTAGCATTGGGATAACATAGAATAAAATAATAAAGGCATGCATACATCCAAATAAATATACACATTTAAACAATCCACAACAGTTTCATTCATTCATTCATTCATTCATTCATTCATTCATTCATTCATTCATTTGTTCATTTATTCAAATAAGTGTATTTTACAAGTTACAACTACAAATCAATCTTCTTCATCACTAGAATAAACCTTGTATTGATCATCGTCAAGATCAAGGTTGACACCTTCATCGTCGGATGAATCTGCTAAATCATATGGAATGAGGTATTCCTCGTCAATAATATCGTCTTTGTCATCAACATCAATGATAACTAGTGGTGCGTCAACATCTACTGATTCACCTTCTATATGCAAGGCCTAAATATCTAAGTCGTTGGCACTAGTAGAAAGTGTGAGATCAGATGAGTTGGCGAAATGCATGGCGTCCTCTACCTCAATGACACCCCGTTGTTAAAATTTGTATGACTCATGTGTTTGACGACCCTCCAATCGGGTGGTCGTTTGGACAGATCTTCAAGGTAGAAGCATTGTTTGACTTGTGTTGCGAGAATGTATTGATCATCTTTAAACCCCTTAGCACTTGTCCGGGTTTGTATCATGTTGTTTCTAATGACACATCGTCTTTATTGTCAAACCACTTAACTCAGAACAACATAGTAGAGTACCTACAATACGAGAACTCGAGGATTTCTTCAAGCTGATCATAATACATTTCTCCTCCGGGACCAGTCGAAAAAATGTCACTTCTTTGAGTTGTATGACATTCATCTTTGTTATGAACGACAAACCTCACACCGTCGACTATACAAGACTTGAGTGAGAACGGGGTTGATGTTGGCCCACAAGCCAAATCAAATAACTCGCCGTCTTCGGTAACATGTGGGTCATTGTATACTCCAAGTTGACAGATCTATGAACACAAATTATCATGTCGTTATTTATACACTTACAATTTTTTAATTTTTTGTATTTTTTATTTACTTTTAGTATAAGTTTACCTTCTCCCCAAACCAGCCATGAAATTCCTTTGCCATGTCTTTGTACTTTTTGTTAGGAAATTCACAGAAAGAAGTTCATGGTGTTAGAATAAGTCGTCGAAAATATAAGTTAGGAAAAATAGGTTTAAAAATTAAAAACGCGTACCTCTTGAACTTGGCCCGATACGCGTCAGTTTCAGGACTGTTGTGAAGTACATACCATGCCACTTTCTTTAGTTCTTCAGGATCAAACCTACTAATCGAACAGGCCCCAAGCGGTCTACATGATGATTTGAACACCTGAAACTGAGACTCTAGAGGAGGGGCATCCACATTACAGCTGGGACGATTAAATTTGGTGGTAACATCATGAAAATAATGAGAGATGAAAGTCAATGCTTCTTGTGCAACATAACCCTCCGCAATCGAACCTTCCAGCTTAGCTTTATTTCGTACACTATTTTTTAGCGTCTTTATATACCTTTCAAACGGGTACATCCACCACGGGAAAATATGCCCACCCTATATGGCCTCTTCAAGTAAATGGATAACCAAGTGAATCATAATGTCAAAGAAAGCAGGGGATATATGGCCTCGAGATTGCACAGAATATCGATCACTTTTTTAGCTTTCACCATGTCATCCACCATCAAAGTTGTAGAGCGGATTTGCTTAAAGAATGAACATAGCTCCATTAGTGGTTTTGCAACATCAGCCGACAAGTAATTTTGAAGTCCATAAGGAAGTAAACATTGCATCATTATATGATAGTCATGAGACTTCAAGCACGTTATATTAGTATCATTATCAGTGACTCTGTGCTCGAAGTTGGAGCCAAACCCATATGATAGTTTAACTCCTTTGATGTACTGTCAAATTTTTATTCTCTCGTGTGAAAGAATAGACAGATGAGGCTTCGAGCACTTTGTTTTTGTTTTTGCTGAGCCACAAGCCCATTCGAATGCCCAGCTTTGCCAAGTCTTGCCTTGCCTTCACGGTATCTTTAGATTTGTCATTCATTAGCAAAGTGTTCAAAATACTCTCCAACACATTCTTTTCGATATGCATGACATCTAAATTGTGTTATAATGTAAGATAAGACCAATACTCAAGCTCATAAAAAATAGACCGTTTAGTCTACTTCAGCTCGACAACAAGATCACGTCTAATCTTCACACCCCCATATAACAAATCTTTACCCGGCTTACGCTTGGGCAATCTAGCAAGTTGACCCATGATAAATTTTCTAGCAGGATCTCTGTTTTTGGTTTTACCAATCATATCAAGTGATCTCCTATATTTACGAGGTTTGGCTAAGAATCTTCTGTGGCCCACATAAGCTATTTTTCCTAACACACGCTCAGATGGAGTGTCCGCGTTACATGTACGACATGCCCGGTAACCTTGCCCACTCCACCCAGACAAAATACTTCGAGAAGGAAAATTATTGATGGTCCATAAAACCATCGCTCTCATTTTGAAGTTCTCACCTTTATGACTGTCTACAGTATCGACAACTTTCCATAAAGTCTTTAGGTCCTCGATCAACGGCCTCAAGTAAACATCAATGTCCTTGCCCGGGGATTTAGGGCCAGGAATTAACAACCTCAGCATGAAAGAAGTCTCTTTCATACATAACCACATAGGCAAATTGTATGTTGTCAGTATCACCGGCCACATGCTGTAAGACTGGCTAAGGTTGACGAATTGATTGAAACCATCAACAACCAACCCTAATCGAACATTTCTCGGTTCTGCAGTAAACTTTGAACACCTAGCGTCAAAATCCTTCAATGCTTTACCATCAACCGGGTGTTGTATCTTACCGGGCTCCGTACACTTTCCGGTAGCATGCCAAATCATTTCCTTTACAGTGTGACTAGAATTGTACAAACGTTGTAGTCTAAGAATAATCAGAAAGTAACGCAACCTTCTTAGGAACTTTCCTCCCTGGTGTGTTACTGTCTTTCCATCTACTCGTGTTACACATCGGACAGAATTGCAAATCTTCGTTTGTTTTGCCCCGAAACAAGCCGCAATCATTTACACAAGCATGATCGACTCGTACCCTAACCCGATGGTTTTAAATGTCTTCTTTATTGCATAGTATGATTGTGGCATTTTTAATCCTTTAGCAGTGGGAAATATCGATGTTAACCACACTAGGATTTCATTGAATATATTATCAGTGATTTTACCTTTAGCCTTAAAATAGGTAAACTTTGCCATAAATTCTAATCGAGTCACATGAGAATCGTGGTACAGCTCCTCCTCGATACTGGCATATAACGCTTCAAACTCGGATACGTTTAGTTGGAGTTGGGTTGTTACTTGTCTCACCTTGAGTTGGCTCATTTTGTTCAGTATTCAGAGGAACATAGCTAAGAACATCAAGGCACACTGTCATGTCACTCATCAGAGGTTCTCTTGTGTTATCTATTACTGGCGGTGGCGGAGACAGGTTTGGTTCACCGTGGTGTATCCACGTTTGATAACTTTGGTCATACCCACTATTTGAAATGTGGGTTTTAAGGCCAGTAAGGGATACCCACATATTGTTATCACATTTTCTGCATGGAATCTTATTAAACCGATATGCTTATCTACGAATTGCTTGCAATGTGAATAAATTTTGCAAGACCGAGATAAAATACTGGTTGATGTTTCCCAAAAAGTGTCCAACTCTTATCAATTACCATAATTGCGTTTTAACGATACAATTAGTTATTCTATGCAACTTAATTAAACACGTTCAAACGAGGAATACTAAAAAAATAATTATATATTTCATAAATAATAATTAGTATTATATCAAATTATAAAAAATAATTATAAAATATATAATTATTATTTATAAAGTATATAATTATATAATATTATTTATAAAAGATATAATTATCAAGTATACAAGATGTTTTGTTCACCTAGTGTAACTATGGAAGGTAATCCTAACCCACTCTTTGAACGCTTCGTCTCATATATGAATGCGTATATCCGATTTACTAGAGAAAATTTTGGCAGCATTTCCCCTCAAAATATGTGTTTAAAGACATATTCGTTGGAGTAAAGGAGAAACACTGTCAAAATCATCTCAAATAGTAAACCCATTATGCACAGTCATATCCTAATTGAGACAAAACATTCAAAAAGCAGTCCCAAACAGAGGACTTTCCGAAGTTAATTCCTAATAAATTAACTTCGGACGTGTTTTCTATAGGATGATTAAGTTCAGACGAGAATTCTATGAAATTAATCGCTAAAATCCTAAAACATTCCTAAAGGTTTAGTTTAATAAAACAAATACTAAAAGGATATCGTGATAAGCTTATCAAAATAAGTTATTTTTAAGCAGCTTTTTGCGATAAGCTTATCAGACGAAGCTGTCTGATAAGCTTATCAAAATAAGCTGTTTTGATACAGCTTATTCTGATAACCTTATTAGAATTATCAAGATAAGCTAAAACAACTTATTATATAAGATGAAACAAACATACCTTACCTTCGTTCTCGGCTGCGATATCGGGTGTGGCCTCGACTACGGTCGGGGCTGCTACTTACACCTGAAACAAACCACGTTAAGTCTCGAAAATCACAACATATCAAACCAAAAATCAACAGCTTCTTCTGATAAGCATATCAGGATAAGCTGTTTTCAAACAGCTTATTCTCATAAGCTTATCAGGATAAGCTGTTTACAAATAGCTTATTCTGATAAGTTATTTACAAACAGCTTATCAGAAAACAACTAATAAGCTGATTTCCTTTGGTTAGTCAGCCTATTAGTGTTTAAGGGTGCAATTTACAATGTTAAGGAGTGTTTGGAGTCACGTTTAACACGAAATAACAAGTTTCTACATCCCTGCCGACATGTCCCCTAGGAAACCAAAATGAAAAATAAGTTAAAAAACATAAGTAATATCAATTACAAACAAAAAAAATCATACTTGTCGGGGTTGCAGTTGCAGTCTCGGCTGTTGTTGGCGTCGGGGCTACGGCTGCGGTGCCGTTCTCGGGGCTGCAGCTCTGGCTGCGGTCGGGGATACAATAATATAAAACAAACACATAAAATTATCAACTTTTTTCAATTACCAATTATCAAAATTATAAAAGAAAATCAAAATTACAATCTTTTAAAATCGAGAAAGATTGCAAGTTTTTGGAGGGTTAAAAAAAAGAAATTGAATCATCTTTTAGAGGATTAAGGAAAAAGAATTATCAATTAAAGGATTCAGGAAAGTTTGGATGTGATCGTGTGCTTGTGTAACCGGCGGTGTTGTTGGTGATGTGGTTGTGGTGAGTGGTGGGTTATGTGCTGGTGATGGTGGCTGTGGAGTGGCGGTGTTGGTGATGATGTGGCTGTGGTGAGTGGTCCCTGGTGGGCGGTGATGTGGTGGTGATGGTGGGTTATGTGGTGGTAATGGTGGTGATTGTTGTTATGGTGGTGATGTTGGTGATTTTTGTATGGTGGTAACGGTTGGTTTCAGCTCGTCGAAGAGAAGAGGAAGTATATAGATTTGGACAAGTGTGTTTCTTAGATTTTCTTTTTGGGAGATATAGGCTGACAAGTTTTCCCCAACGATTTCGTCGCCAGGGATTCCTCTAAGTTTTGTCGTTAAGTATATTTGGCGCAATATTGAAAATTTTGGTGGGAGCATGACGAATGTTTCCCCGACATCATGTTGCCGGGGATAATTTGGTGCATTTTGACTTGTCAACGCATTGTTTTCCTACCTAACTTTGTCATGTTAGGTCTAAACTTTCCCCTGCGACAAGTCATCGGGGAAAGTATCTGCCACAAATTGATAAATGTTCATTTATGGTTTATTATTGTTTTTTTAATATTATTATTATTTATAAAATAATATTGTTATTTATAAATATTATTATTATTATTTATAAAATAATTAATTTAAAAACCTCTCATGGTGATTACCAAATCGGCATCAAATACCTTTTTTTTACTTGACAATTTGAATAGCTAATACCGACCCTCCATTTAACATCTAACGTACAACCATAACATACCGACTCATCCATTGAACATCTTACACCATAGCATACCGACTCATCCATTTAACATTGAACGTACAACCATAACATAACAACTCATTGATTGAACATGTAACGCACAACCATAGCATACCGACTCATCCATTTAACATCAACATACAACCATAACATACCGACTCATCCATTGAGCATCTAACGTACAACCATAACATACCAACTCATACATTGAACCTCTTAGGTACAACCATAACATATCGACTCATCCATTTAACTTCTAACATACAACCATAACATAACAACTCATCCATTAAACATCTAACGTACAACCATAACACAATGACTCATCTATTGAACATCTAACGTACAACCATAACATACTGGCTCATCCATTGAACATCTAACGTAAAACCATAACATACCAGCTCACCCAGTGAACATCTAACGTACACCATAACATATCGACTCATCCATTTAACATCAAACGTACAACCATAACATAACGACTCATCCATTGAACATGTAACGTACAACCATAACATACCGAATCATCCATTGAACATCAAACGTACAACCATAACGTACCGAATCATCCATTTAACGTATAACGTACAACCATAATATAACGACTCATCCATTGAACATCTAACGTACAACCATAACATACCTGACTCATCCATTGAACATGTAACGTACGACCATAACATGCTGACTCATTCATTAAACATGTAAGGTACAACCATAACATATCGACACATCCATTGAACATCAGACGTATAACCATAACATACTGACTCATCCAGTGAAAATATAACGTACAACTATAACATACCGACTCATTCATTGAACATTTAACGTACAATCATAACATACCGACTCACTTAGTGAACATGTAACGTACAACCATAACATACCGTCTCATCCATTGAACATGTAACGTACAACCATAACATACGGACTCATCCATTGAACATCAAATGTGCAACCATAACATACCGACTCATCCATTGAACATCTAACGTATAACCATAACATACTGACTCATCCATTGAACATATAACCTACAACCATAACATACCGACTCATCCATTGGACATGTAACGTACAACCATAACATACCGACTCATCCATTGAGCATGTAACGTACAACCAAAACATACCGACTCATCCATCGAACATCAAACGTACAATTGTAACATACTGACTCATCCATTGAACATCTAAAGTACAACCATAACATACCGACTCATCCATTAAACATCTAAGGTACAATCATAGCATACCGATCATCCATTTAACGTGTAATGTGCAACCATAGGATACTGACTCATCCATTTAACATAAAACGTACAACTATAACATACCGACTCATCCATTGAATATCTAATGTACAATCATAGCATACCGGCTCATCCATTTAATATGTAAGGTACAACCATAACATACTGACTCATCCGTTTAACATAAAACGTACAACCAAAAATACCGACTCATCCATTAAACATCTAATGTACAATCATAACATACCGACTCATCCATTCAATATTTAACGTACAACCATAAAATACCGACTCATTCATTCAACATCTAGCGTACAACCATAACATTCTAACTCATGATGAATGTGAACTAATCGTGATGAATGTTAACTAATCGTTATGAATGTTAACTAATCGGGATGAATCTTAACTAATCGCGATGAATGTTAACTAATCGCGATGAATGTTAACTAATCGCGGTGAATGTTAACTAACCGTGATGAATGTTAACTAATCTTGATGAATGTTATCTAATCGTGATGAGTGTTAACTAATCGTTGGCGGGAAAACGTTGGCGAGAAACGTTGGCGGGAAAATGTTGGCCATTTCCCTCATTTTTTTACCATAAAAACACCTGTTATCTTTATAACCACACGCATTCTTACCAACACAACTACTATTAGATCACACAGACACTTATCATCACAAACACATTGTTATTATGAAAATGTTGGAGCATGAAGCTTTTCCGTGTAGTTGTGGGTATGGAGATGTAGTTTTACAAGAATTGTGGCAACCTGAAACCCTTGGTAGACCCTACTATGTATGTCCACATTCATGGGTAAAACCTCCATCATATGGATGTAATTGATTTTTATGGAAAAACGAACGAGTCAGATTACTAGTCAGTTCTCTTAGAGATTCAATGAACTTTTCTCCGAGACCTTCAACGACTCCAATTTCTTCTTCAAGCTCTTCAACGTGTGCAAACTGCGTGCACTTGAATGGAAAGATAAATGTACTTAAGAAAACATACAACTTTATAGCCATCCATAGAAACACACAATTGATCAGCTGCACTACTACACGACCTTCACGATGACATGGAAAACATTAGTTTGAACTAGTTTGTGATGTGTCCGTTTTCTTGTGTATGGGTATATTATCATTGTAATATGCATGTTTAAGTGTTTGTGTCGAATAAAACTGTATTTAGGCGTGTCTGTTTGTAAGTTTTCAATGTGTTTCCACAAGGGGTATGTATAATATTTCGAATAACTAAATATTTGTTTCTACGAATGTCTCATTTTGTAGTATATAAACGGCGCGAAAATAAAATAACACTTCATTCGTCGAGTTACCATTCATCAAGATAGTGTCTAAAAAAGAATTATATAATATTAACATAATAATTATATAGTTAAACTTTATTTTATAAATAATAATTATATATATATATATTAAAAAAACCAAAAAATATATATATACCCCACTTTTCCCCGGTGACATGTCGTCGGGGATACTTCGGCCGTCAATTTCTCGCTATTATTTTCGCTGCATTAATTTTAACTTTGTCGTGTAGTGCTATTTTTCCTGGCGACATGTCGCAGGGGATAATTTGTCCCATTTTTAAGCCATTGGGTTAACACTAATCAACTGCTAAATTAAATTACAAATGTTTCCCCGACGACATATCGTTGGGACAATCCCCCCTAGTTTTTTGCCAAAAAATTTTGGTCAAAGATTGACCGCGTTTTCCCCGTCGATGTGTTTCCGGGGAAATGTCGGTCAATCTTTGACCAAAATTTCTCCATCGAATTTGTGTCATGTCAAATTCAGTTTGTCGTTTAACGGGCTTTCCCCAGCGACATTGGACGCTAGGAAAACCATCGCCGCCAATCATTGTATTGTTCTAGTGATTACCACTAGTTATGTACCTATATTTAGACTTACGGTGTACTTGTGGCATGTCACAAATGCTTTAGTGGTAGCTCAAGCGTTTGCTTGAGGTTAATATGGTACGTCAACCACATTTCATTGTACTTACCTTTTCATGTCATTAATATAAATTTACCAGGAAACCTTATGCGAAAAAAGCTGTAACACCCCACTTTGATAAGTGGACCGTTACGCGTAATTATGGCATGTCATCAAAGCATGCAAGATAATATGTACTAAAACATACATGACCATAGGGAAAACCGGAATCAACATCGGTCCCCAAACATAAGCCCAAAACATAAATAAAGTAAATGAACAAAAGGAAGACTAAACAAGCATGAATATATGAAGGCATGAGGAGAAGAAGTCTAAGGTAGCTCCCATCCTATGCGTCTCCTCCAAATGCTCCAGTCTAACTTTAGGTACCTGCCGTTTTCGGACATGGAAAGGAAAGTAACGACTGAGCATAACGCTCAGTGCACGGATATACAACATAGTATGAATGGCTGAAACATAAATAAGACTAATAGCAGCGGAAATGTATAAGTCCTGGAAAACCTGGTATAACTTAGTAAAACTGGTTTTATAGTTTGAAAAGCCTTATGTTTATCTTATAAAAACTGTTTAACATGTTAACCATTAAGCCAATATAGGTCATGAATTATCAACGTGCATGAATACTTGGAGGAGTGACCTCGTCATGCAATTAGAGGGGCTGCCTCTAATTAATATAAGTTTGGGTAGGAGGGATCAACTCCTTGTGAAGGATGCAAGGCACACACCACATTCACCTGAATAATCTGCTGAAAACATGTAACCTAGGATGCGCCCATACGCCCCACATGATAACATAATAATATGACCAAAAGCTGAAACGGACGCTACGAGCTATCACTCCGCCGGGGTAAAGTCATAACACTGGTGCCTCCAGTGTTATGGTTATGGTACCTCCATAACTAGGTGAAACTGGTCATGCATGTATATGGCTTAAGGCATTCAATTAAACATAAGCAATCAAAACATATAAAACATATACTGGGAAAACAGTTGCCTGTATACGGGGAAATCCTAATAAGAAAAGAATGTCCATAGTGAAAGGATAGAGAATCCGTACCTTGTGTCTAGTGAACGAAGAAGAGAAACGGAAGAGAGTCCTACTTTGATATCACTAATGCTACATAAATAATATACGTGTATAAGTATTCTGATTACTGAGTACGTAACTGGTTTTATATCATGTCTTAGCTTGTTTCATATGTTCATGTCATGCTTTACTGATTTTATCGTTATGATGTGTTTATCGTGTATTCTGTCTATTCTGATTAAGTATTACTTGTATTTCTTGTATTATTATACTTGTTGTGTAATAATAAGTAACTTTCTAAAAATAGCAGGTTTCCAAAAATAGAAAGTTTTCAAAAATAGAAAGTTTCTAAAAATAGAAAGTTTCCAAAAATAGATAGTTTCCAAAAATAGAAAGTTTATAAAAATAGAAAGTTTCCAAAAATAGAATAGCTGCCTTTTATAAATAAGTTTCTAAAAATAGAAAGTTTCCATAAATAGATTAGCTGCCTTAATTAAATAAGTTTCTAAAAATAAAAAGTTTCCATAATTAGAAAAAGCTGGATTATTAAGCTAATAATATAAGCTTAAGTTTTACTGATTAATATTTTAAGTCATGTGATATATAGTATAGTTTATTAATTATTACATGTAAATTAAATAAACTATAGGTTATAAGATTTAATTAAATATACATGATTTAATTAAATAAAAGGTAATAATACTTAGGTTAAAACATGTATTAATATCTATTATCTATTACTAATATAATCCTAAGTCATGGAAATTAATTAATTATATGCCATGTTTTAATAATTAATTAATTAAATCATAAAATACTTAGGTTAATATCATGTATTATTATTACTAATAATTAACCTAAGTCATGTTCCAAATTAAATTAATTACATAGCATGTTAAATTAATTTAATTAAACCTTGAAATTATTTAACTTGTAAAAATAAATAATTAACTTGTAAAAATAAACCATGAACCGAACCCGTGTTTTAAATCTAAACATGTCATGAACCGGTCCGTGAAACTAGGGGTGTGCATGGTTCGGTTTGGGTCAATTTTTGGCTAAAACCGAAATCGAATCGACATATTCGGTTTTGGGCGGTTCGGTTTTTTTGGTTCGTAATTGCTTTCGGTTCGGTTTGTCGGTTTTTTCGGTTTTTAAAACCGTTTATATTGTACGTCATATTTAGATTAAAAAACTTATTTTGCGTGAAAAAATAGTTTTTTTTCTTTATTTTTTTGGTCAATCTAAGCCTAAAAATATTTATAACTATACACATATTAATAAGATAAACACACATGCAAGTAAACATACATATAAACGATTATCGTCAAATATGTAATGATATAATGTGAAATAAGCACATGTACATATCAAACACGCGTCTAAACAATAAGATAAATATATTAGTTCTTATTCCCTAAAAAATGATTTTTTTTATAATTTTTATGTATTACTTATTTATATATTATATTATATCTTTATTTTATATAATAGAATGGTTCGGTTCGGTTTTTATGGTTCGGTTTTTGGATGAAAACCGAAACCGAACCGAAACTTTTTGGTTTTTAAAAACGTAAAACTCGAACCATCGGTTTTTATATTCGGTTGGTTTTTTCGGTTCGGTTTTTTCGGTTTTCGGTTCGATTTCGGTTTTTTCGGGTTTTTTTGCTCACCCCTACGTGAAACCCCTTGAACCGGATCTACAACCCTTAACCATGGCTAACCGCCACCGGCCTAAACCGGTGGTGCGTGTGGTTCTCAGCCGAGGCCCCCCATGACCACCAAGGCTAACCCTGACATGCGTCGGGGTCCCTTGGTTGCTTTCGGCCGAAACACCCCAACCAAACCGAGACGTTGTGGTCTCGGTTGTTGGTGATCACACAACCACCGAGAGCCTTCCTCTCGGTTCTACCAACTAGCCGAACCAAACACCCCTTAAACCATATATTTTTAATACCCCATGATTAGATCTAGATGTTTATTAACTTGTTTTTAATACCCTCATGATTTCATGTGTTTAGATCTAATAAACAATTAAAAGAAAAGGTTTAAAGAATTACCGATTCGTGGATAACAAGGAAATTATTAACACGAACGATCTAGCAATAATTGGATTTACCAAAATCAACCAAACACCCCTCTGTGGTGATTATATGTGGCGGCCAAAAGGAGAGAAAGGAGGGGGCTAGGATTTTGTGTTTTTTTCTAATTCTTCTGTAAATGAAAAATATATTTCCTCCTTTTCTTATTTTAGTTAAAACAAAAGTGGGCTTGGCCCCTTCCTTTTTACTCCTTGCTGTGGGTATGTGGCCCCCCAAAGAGGAAACCCGTTGTTTTCCCGTGTTCTAATATATTACGTGTTCTCGTGTCGTGTTTACGTGATTTAATTATTAATCGTTCGTGTCGTAAAATATATTTATACGTAACTGTAATAAATATACGTAAATACATAATAATAGGTTCGTGATTATTTACGTTCATGATTTTCATGTTCGTGATTATAATTATTGTTGATAATAATTATCGTGTTTTAATACGTAATAAATACTTATCGTGTAATAACACGTACGTAATATTTGTAATTCTTATTCGTGAAACGTAAACGTGCTAAATAAGGAAAGTTCTAATCATGTACGTACGATTATATGTGTACTGTTCATGGTAAAAGCGTGCAGGTTTTACAACTCTCCCCCCCTAAAAAGAATAATTCGTCCCCGAATTATAGATAAAGTAAGCTGAAAGAGAAACATACCCGAATCAAACTGAGAGGGTATGTAAGATAAAAGGACATGCAAGTGACATGGTAGAAAGGAACGTGGAACCTGACATATCTTGAAAGGACATGGAACGTGACGTGACTGAAAGGATATATCTAATCGATAAGAGAAAAACGGATAAGAGGTCCGGATGAACTTGTCCGTTTCCAAGTGGCTTCCCTCTTGGAATGGTTCCTTCTCAAGATCTTGACACCATGATAAATCTTGGTCCTCCTGACCTTGACTTGAAAAACACGAAGAGTTCATTGTCATCTACGCAAGATAGATCCCCTGAATTCGATCGAGGAAATAAGAGTTAACATGCAAGGTAACTGAAACATTACGATGCCAAATAATCTAACCTAACTGATAATTAGCAACGATGCGCGAGACATATTGCAACGTAGTACGTGAAATTTTTTGAACGTGATACGTGAAAATTTATGAACGTGATACGTGAAAAATCTTGAACGTGATACGTGGAGGTATGGCGAGTATAATATGGAAACATATTTTGATCAATGATACGTGTAACATATTGTGATCAATGATACGTGTAACATATCGTGAACGTGATATGAGAAACGTGGAGTGAACATAACATGTGAAACATATCGTGAACATGGAATATAACGGCGGTAACACCAAACGCTATAAAATGAGACGTGGAATGTGACGTGAAACGTCTGTCTGAGCATAGAGAACGTGAATAGTGTCATGAACGTGAGCGTGAAAGCAAGGATACGATCATGAACGTGAATAGTGTCATGAACGTGAGCGTGAAAGCAAGTCGCGAAATTAGAACAAGAACGTGATCGTAAATCAGGAGCACAAATGTGAACCTTTGTCTGTCCCGGTAGTTGACGGATTACCAAGTGATCAGATGAGCCTTGGCTGGAACATGCCCGATCAATCTGTTGGTTCGGAAATCCTTGCGGATGTAAGGATTCTGCAGACTTGATCAAACTGTTGGCAATACCCAGATAGCATCTTGTTTCTTCTGAGTTTGCGTTAATCTGGTAACCAAAATCCTTGGGGATATTGTCCCTTTTTTATCACAATTCTGATGGTGGATAAACATCCCGGTCAGTTGGTGTTCTATCTTAGCCTGTTGTTATGTCAGGTACTTAGATATGAACGTAATTATATCTTGCTTCGTAGAAACTTGATACATAGAAAATTTGCGGAACTATGAGTCTCCGAAATTAGACCTCTCTTAGCTTAGGTTTTTTTGGAACATCTAATGTAGTGTAGGGTTCTCACCTTTTCACATAAGTTGAGTCATGCTAAGATTAACCGTGCGAATCCGTGTGCTTCAGCGTGTCACTGCAATCAACCAGAATTTATACTGGAAAACTTTAGGCTGAAATTTCTCTTGTCGTAGAATTTGTAACATAGTGCAAATATGGTCTTCCTGCTCTTCTCTAGTCTTTAGAGAAGGTTAGGTTGTCATAGATAAAAACACTGATGAATTTGTTTATGATTTCATGGAAACTCAATTTATTAAGTCCATAATGCTGCTGGAGCATTTATGAGACTAATACAAAATCATGAATCTAGCATGACCGAGACGTGTACGAATAGTAGTCATGGAAATGTCCTGCTCTTTCACTCGTCACTGTTGGCAGCATGATTATGAATCCGATTTTGGAAAAGTGTTTGACACCCTCAAATCGATTGGACATGTCGTCAATACGTGGAGGAGAATAACGGTTATGAATGGTGATTTGTTTTAAATCGACGATAGTCGACACATAATCTCATGTTACCGTCCTTCTCCTTGAAGGTTCTTTTGGAATGTATGGGAAGATTTTGGAATAATCGTCTGGTTATACGCAAAAGGAACTTCAGTGGTCATGTCTTAACTGACAGCTAGAAAGTTTAGCAGTCATGGCTAACAAAGCACGTGCTTGGAAAGCATAGATAATTTATACAGATTTTCTTGATGGAAACCATGCTGAATGTATTCAGGATCCTGGACATTACTGTACAAAATCATGAATTGTAGCAGGGTGTGCTGCTTGTAGTCCATGATTAGGATTAAATTCAACTCGCATCTGTCCGAGGTAATGAGTTAGCAACTTGGATCTCATCCTTAGTCTGAAGGAAAACCTTCGTATACATGGGGATACGAATGGCATCCTTTATGGTCATGAATATATGAAATATGGGTGCAAGAAATGAAAGTGTCGTCGAGCAAACGTGACAGATCTCACTGATACACCGGTGATGGTACTGAAATTCTTGTGGCATGATTAATGCGTGGCACAACAAAATAGATATACCCCTTGGAGGGTACCCTGAAAGTCTTAGGGATGTTTCAGAATTGGACGTGAGTCATGTGTCTTGACTCGTGTCTTGGGAAATATAAGCATGACATGTGTTTTGACTGGTGTCTTAACATGTGTCTTCAAAAAGTATACGTGATACATGTGTCTTGACTGATGTCTTGACATGTGTCTCGAGACGTGAAACTAATATAACTACAAATATTAGGTTATTATGCCAGAATTGGCGGATCGGTTGAACTACTGATCCTTTGTATTTCTGATCATGTCCGCGGCCAGGGCTTCGGTTGTGATTGCTAGGATAGTTGCTGTCATAGTAGTGGTTACTATTATCGTGTCTAGCAGTTCCATGACGGTCATTCACTTGACTGTGACTCATGTAACCATTCAGCTGAGTGGCCGGCTGGTACCGGTTTGCACTCATATGACTGAAACAACAACTGAAGGACGTGTGACAAGTAACTAAGAATTAGGGACAATGATTGATGGAAATCGTCTGATGGTGAAGCATCTTCTCATCCGATCGCTTCGATCTAACGCCTTTATCTTCGTCTTGTAGGATCACCAGGTTGTGAACATCATCATCATCTCGTAGTGTCTCCAACGAATCAGCATCGTCAACCTTTTTTAATATCTCCCCGTTATGAGCGGCATCAGCATCTTGTAGAACATCAACAAGTGAAAATATGACTGAGATGATTCAGAATCGACTAGCGAATACCCGTGAAGTATTGCAAGTGAAATACACATGGATTAAGGTACGTGTAATACACATGGATTACGGTACATGGAGTACACATGGAATATACATGAAATGATCGGTATGGGGTCGATCATTTTTCATGATTTTAAAGGAACTATAATCGGTTAAACGGTTGGAAAAACCATCATGATAACCTGTCAATGCCAGCATATACATCATTCTGGTTGCATAGAGAAACGTTAAAGTGTGGTTACACAAAAATCAACGATGATTTGCCTGAAAGCATGATAGATGAAAACCAACCATGACTATCATGAAAGCAGGATTCAATGAAATCCAACAATGTCTTGCATGAAAGCATAAATAACAAAAGAGGCGTAAGACGTAATTGATGAGACTGCCTTTATACATAGTCTCATCTTCCAAATAGGGCTTGAAATGCATTAAATATCATCAAAATACCCAAATATATGCTTGTGTTTGTTGCTTGTGTATTTTAGGTACGGATATTGAGAAAATGACAAAAGATCACAAGAATCATGCAAAAACGAACACGGGAAACGAAGCCGCACAATGAACCAAGCCCTAATGAAGACTTTCCCAAGATAAACCCTTGAAGATTTGAAGAATTATGAAGAAAGGGTCCTCCAATATGGAAGAATTGGCACTTTATACCCTTGTATCTTCATAATTACAAGTTTGGTCCCTAAAGTTTGTCAAAATTACAAAAAGGGCCCTCCACTTTAAAGACTTGGCAAGTTTAGCCCCTCAACAAAGCTAAA
Organism: Glebionis coronaria; assembly: GCA_025667525.1. NCBI lineage: Eukaryota > Viridiplantae > Streptophyta > Magnoliopsida > Asterales > Asteraceae > Glebionis > Glebionis coronaria. The sequence goes on along the minus strand of CM046879.1, from coordinate 50,794,646 downwards.
TTGTCAACCATCATCCTCCACAAAGTCAAATACATCATGAAGTCCTTCAAAGTACAAGAAATTACAAGTTTGGTCCTTTGAAAATCCCAAAATTACAAAAAGGACCTTGACTTTCAACATTTGGCAAAAATGGTCCCTTAATCATCATGACTTGGCAAATTCAGTCCTCCAAAATATCAAATATGCAAGTCAAGACCATTATCCATCTACAAAATGCCAAAACAGTCCCTCAAAAATCACAAAATGGCAAGAAATACCCCTGAAAATACTTTGGAAAAGTATTTGGGGCAAAAGTGTGAAAATGAAAAGTTTGCTAACAAAGGGAATCCGGATTTAAGGAGTTTATTTGCAAAAGACAAGTGAAAGGAAGAAGAGGGGCTTAATTTGGCAGACAATAGAACTTACCTAGACCAGTAGTGGGGTGACACGTGCCCCACTACCACTTTTCCTCCAATCAGATCCTCACAATGCTCCACCTCACCAATCCACTCATACCAGATTAACAACTTATTTAATTAAGTTTAAATCTGGCGCCTTAACATGTTTTTAAACATGTTTTAACCCAAACAGGATCAAACACATAACTATTCATATGATGAACACAATTGGGGATTTTTAATCCTGTTACAATTAAGCTATAAAAACCTCCAGATTAATGATTAATGATGTTTTAATCATAACCCAACTTCAAAAATACTTGCCACATCACCCCTTTGTCCCACACATGATTCTCCTGCTACACACAAAGAGGATACTGCCAAAAACTACCAGACATCCAACGTTTAGGATTGAAGCTTACTTTTTAAGCTTGATACAAGCCATTGGATACGTTTTTCACATGCCAGCTACAACAAGCAAACAAAAATCAGTCACATGAAGCCAAGAAGTTCAAATTCTGCAAGGGCAAATTGGGGACTTCACAGCTAGGGTTTATGTTATTTTTCAGCTTCCTTAGTCTCATTGTAGCCTATATAAAGGCATTAGGTCTTAACATTTACGTTTGCTTTTGGTTTTTTCCTTGTTCAAACACTTGTAAATCCTATTTTCAGATTAATGAAATTGTGTTAAGTGTGTTGAAGAAAGACCAAGTGCCATCTCATTTTATGCTTGTTTATGTTATTTGTTTACAGAATTTGAACCAAAAAACCTGTTTTTAAGGAGAGTGCAAAAGTTTGCATTTTTCCTTCAAGCTTGATATTTTGCTAAGTTCTTGTTTCAACCTTGTAATTCTTGGGTTATAGGGCTGATCATAGCATCCTAATTGTGATAATTAAGGTGTGGTGAGGCTTATAACTTGGGGATAATCAAGTGTGGGGTAACAAGGTTGCATTAATCAAGGCTTTTTAAGTTTCTGTATTGATAATCTTGCTTCTAACCTTGTTGAATCTTAGCAGGGGTGTTATTGGAAGCTTGTGCTTGTTCTAGCTAGCACATAAGCTCATAAATTCGTGGGTGTGGATGTACATCCATGAGGTTTGTCTAAAATCCTTGAAAATTTGATAAATATTGGAATTTTTGTGGATTTGTGCTATATTGGTGTTGTTGTTGATTTCTTGGCTTGAATCTGCTTAGTCTTGCATGATAATGATGTTTATATGCTAGATTAATCATTGGGTTAACTGAATAACACTTTTTCTTGTTTAAAATTGTATTTGAAAAGATAAAGGGGTGTTTGGGTCTACCTGTTTGAGCTTGAATCTTGTTATTGTGTTGTGGAAATTGTGTATTTGTGTTCTATATCTGATATATGCCTTGTTAAGAGTGTTTTGCTGCAAGTTTTTGGGTTTGAAACTTCAAATCAAACAATCTGCTATAACTTGGTGAGATTAACTGTTTTTGACCTAAGATTTTGGTGAAATCTAGTATTTGTGCATGCTTAGGGTTGAAAGTTGTTAAAACATCATTATTATAACTTATTTGATAGATATTGAGTGTTGAATCTGGCTTGTATGTCAAATACATCAGCAAAGTGAAATCTGCTAGTGTTTAGTGTTCATTAGTAACATTCATAATCTTGAATCTTGATTTAGGCTTTAAGCCATTGCAAGAAAACTGTTTAAACTTGTTCATTAGAGTTTATAATAGCTTGTGTATGCATTTGGTTGAATTTGGTTGGGTGATTATTGCTAAAACTGCTTATAAGTGCTTAACTGCTTATTTGTTCATGTCTGTATCATATCTGGTGCTTTATTGATTACACTGTATCAATTGGGTGTTTGTGGTTGTGATATTTTGATTGTTCTTGACTCCTTTTGATCCAAAGATCATTTGGATGCCTTTGTGTAATCTAAATCTCCAAAAAAGTCACTAAAGACAAAAAGTCAAACAAGTCAAGCAGTGGAAAAAGTTTCCACTGCTCAACACCCAAAACTAGCCACTGCTAGTGTAAAATTGAACTCAGCTTATCAATAAGCTATTTTAGCTTATCTAGACTTGCAACAACTTATTTTTTGTGAAAGATCTACATTATTTGACCCATTTGAGTAGACCGAAGCTTATTGGACTTTGACTTTGACTTTTTACTAGAAAACCAACTTATTTGACTTTTACATAAGTGCTTATTTGCTTTTTCCAGCTTATTGAGTCAGCTTATTTGAAAACTCTTTTTTGATTTTTCTTAATTAAGTCATTTGAAAGCTATAGAAACTTGAATCAGCACTTGGGGTGGCCTAGAACTTAAAAACGACTATTTTGTCGTTTTCTATAGATTGCTTATTGCATTTTCAGGCTTATTCCTTGGGCTTATTTCAAATTTATTTTTACAGAAGTCTTATTTAAGACAAAAGAAGCTTGTGTGTCTAATTTCAGCTTATGGCATTGGCTTATAGCTTAATGGGCCAAAAAGCCCATTAAGAATAAGCTGTTTGGTATAAGCTAGCTTATTTCACACTTTCAGCTTTTGGGCCTTTGGAAAAAGTTGTTAAAATCAAATTTTGAGTCAAGTAGTGCTTTTTGGGCTTATTTTGGACACTTTTTTATATTGGGCTAAATTTTGGCCCATTAAGGATCTGTTTTGGGTTTAGCCCACTTTTTAGGCCCATTAAGGGTATTTAGGTAATTTCACTTTCATTTCTGAGTTATTTAGGTTAAACTAAGCTAGTTTGCAACTTTTTAGAATTTTTTATGATTTTTGGATTTTTAATAATATTTTAATATTATTTTATTGTTAAAAATTAAAAGTATGATTTTCTAAGTTTTTATATTTTTCCTAGATTGTAATCACTTAATTAGGAATTTAGCAACTTTCCAAATATTTTTAGGGTCTTTTAATTATTTTCTAGAATTAATTTAAGTTTTAATTGATTTTAGTAGTTTTTAATTGTTTAAAAATAGTCTTTAGAGGTTTTAAAATTTTGAAAAATACTTTTTAGCTTAATTAGGGTATTTTTGAGGTTTATAAACTTTAAAATCATGTTTGGGACTTTTTAATAGTTAATTTTAATTTTTAGGGCTTTAATTAGCATTAAAAAGTCATTATTTAATTAATTAAAAGGTTTTGGCAAGTTTGGATTTTTTGTAAACTCTTAGAATATTTTTGTGGATTTTTAGTGATTTTTGGTAATTTTTAGGGTAAAATTTTAATTTTGGTGCTTTTTACGGTTTTACGTGTACACCTTTTTCGTCTTAGTTTAATCCGTCTTCGTAATCGTCATTCTCTTCTAATCTCATTCTTTCTCAGAAATATAATCACAAAGATAATCATTTCATCACACACACACTAGCCTCCTTGAGAACGAACTCATTTTAGGGTCATTTACACACGCTTTTCCTAAATCGTCGTGCTTACCCTATTTGCTCTCTTTTCCTAAAGAGTAGTAAAATCACTACATCATTTTGGCGCCGCTGCCGGGGAGGCGTGTTGTGTTTTGATTTGGAATCGTTGTTTTTATATACTAACCAAAATAGTATTTGTATTAGTAGCACTCCACTAATACGTATTATCGGTTTTTGATTTTTGTGTGAATACTATTACTATATTGTATACGTAGAACAATAAATTCACAAGTACTCCAAATACGTGAGAAATCACAAACTTGACTTTGGAGGTCATTACCCAATCATTGTATTCGAATCTCAAACCAAAGAAAAAGGCAAAAATAGATAAATACTTTCGTGAAGCTCAATCTTAAAAAATACAAACTATAAGGTGGGTATAAGGCGGATATTATATATCCTAAGGAAAAAGGCTCTTAAGTGCTTCGCGTCGCCTCGTTTCCCCGCTTGCTTGTGAGTATTTGATTTTGAGAGCTAATCGAGGGTTTTTCCGCCCAAAGTATTACTAAGTATCATATATATTTTCTTGGTTTCTATTGATTAAACCCTCTTGAACGTTTTGGTGTTCCACCTACGTTCTAAAGTCATCGAAGGCGTTCACTTCACATGATCGTTTTCATTCCTTGAGGCTTCTTTAATCGAGAGATTTGATTAAGGAGGAGATTTGTAGATTTGTGTCTACTTAATACATTCACCAAAATCCAAAAAGGTTAATACAATCAAAAACCACAAAAAATTGAAAAATACAAAACACCAAAAAGAATCTTCTTTGCTCGTCCCCTCGTTGTACGTGACGTTTATGCTAACTCGTAATCAAGCAAGACGTGCACGTAAACGAAAGAACAAAACTCCCACTCCCAATCTTTCTAGTGAGGAGTCTCCTATTGACGAACCCATTGTAAGAGAAGCACCAACCATGGCGAATCAAACTATGATGGAGTTACTTCAAGCACCCACTGAGGGCTATGGAGAGGCTATTGTGATTCCCGCTATCCTTGCGGAGAATTTTGAGGTGAAAACGGGTTTGTTGTCGATGATCCAAAACAACAAATTCAGTGGTGATGAGAAGGACAATCCACACAACCATATCCGCCAATTCAATCGTCTTACCGCCACTTGCAAGTTTAAGGATGTCTCGAATGACTCGATTAAGATGATGCCTTTTCCGTATTCCTTAGCGGGGCCCGCTAAAATTTGGTTCGAGAAAGAGCCACCCAATTCTATATTGACGTGGAAGGATCTCGTGTCTAAGTTTGTGAACCAATTTTTTCCGCCCTCTAAGACTACGCACTTGAAAAACGAGATTTCAAAATTTTCACAAGAGTTTAATGAAAGTTTTTCAACGGCTTGGAATAGGTTTAAGGAGATGTTACATGAATGTCCTCATCACGGTTTTTCCGACTTGCATCAATTTGACACGTTTTACAATGGACTTAATGATCATGAAAGGGATTATTTGAATGCCGCCGCGGGTGGTAATTTTTTGTGTAAAACGGTTGAGGAAGCTTTGGTGATAATTGAGAATAGATCTAAGGTGTATAGTCCTCGTAGCACGTCTAGTGTTCGTAAGGCTTCGTCTTCGGCTTCACCTTCTTTGTCTACTACCATCGATGCTTGCCAAATTGAGGCGAACTTGGAAAACAAGATTTTTGATAAGCTAAAAGGACTTTTGATTGAGTTTAAAGTTGGTGAACCAAGTGCTCCCGCTACGGCTAAAGCGGTTGAGGTTTCGTGCATGTATTGTGGTCGAGGTCATGATTTCTCCGAGTGCATTACCAACGGCGGTAACACTTCGAGTGCCTACGCGGCCACGGGAAATTACAACCAAAACGGTCAAGTTTCCCGCTCTAATCAATTGACTCCACCGGGTTTTGGTTCAAATCAAAATGCTAACAACAACTATCGCAACAATCAAGTTGGTTTCAAAAACAATTTCAACAAAGGAAATTATGGTAATCAAGGGGCTAATAATCAAGTTTCAAACAAAAATCAAAATGATTTTCAAAACAACAACAAAGGTTTTCAAACTTTGAAAGATCTTCCAAATGAATTTGTTGAATACGCTAATGGGAATGATGCTAGGTTCGACAATATTCAAAGAGAAATCATTAGCCTAAGATCCGAGTTTAAGACCAACTTAAAGAAAGAGTTGAAAAATGAGTTAGCTAATGAACTTAAGATCCACACCAACAAGATGGAAGGAAATGTCACTAGGTTACAACAAAACCAACAATAAATGGAACAAGGGCAACATGAGATTAAACAAGAAATGATTAAAGCCGAGAAGAGGCAATCCGTGTTTGAAGATAAAATCTCGTCTATGTTTGAGGCAATAATGTGTAAACCGTCTTCGAGTGGTCTTCCTAGCAACACCGTATCAAACCCTAAGGGAGAGATGAAAGTGATTACCACACGTAGTGGTAAGACACTTAAGGAACCGACTCCTCAACCAATTGCTCCTACAGAGGAAGCAATTGAGGAAGAACCCGAGGTGGTGGTCCAAAAGGAGCATGTCCCAATCCCACGAAGTACCGCTCATGCCACACCTACGGTTGACCCATTACCCATATTGGAACCCGAGATTCCAAAGGCTATGCCTACTATGCCTCAACCCACACCACCTTTGCCCTATCCATCGAGACTTAGGAAGGAGAAACGTCAAGAGAGCGACAATTACCAATTTGAGCTTTTTATAAAAATGTTTCGTGATTTGCACTTTAATGTGAGTTTCGCTGATGCTTTGGTCATGATGCCTCGATTTGCCGCTAACTTTAAGAGTATGTTGAACAACAAGGAGAAATTGCACCAATTGTCTAGTTGTTCGTCGGTTTATCTTAATCGCATACCTCAAAAAGTCGGTGATCCCGGTAAATTTTTGATCCCTTGTGCAATCCAAGATATGGAGGAATGCTTCGCCTTGGCCGATCTTGGTGCTAGCATTAACTTGATGCCGCTTGCAATCTTCAAGTCGCTCAATCTTCCTAATCTTACTCCTTCACTAATGTCTATCGAGTTGGCCGACCATTCCACGATTCCCGCATGTGGTTTGGCGGAAGACGTTTTTGTGAAAGTGGGGAAGTTCTACTATCCCGTAGACTTTATCGTTGTTGATATCCCCACGGATCCTCAAGTTCCTCTCATTTTAGGTCGTTCGTTTTTAGATACGTCTATGGCTTTGATCGATGTTCATGCTAGAAAGATCACCTTACGTTTCAACGACGAGGAACTTGTTATAAACGCAACTCAAAACTCTCAAATTTCTCATGTTTATTCCAATGCAACCATAAACCTCGTTGATATGATCGACGTGGTTTGCGAGGAATTTTCACAAGAAGTTCTAGGTTTTGGTGATGAAGAAACTAGTGGCAATCCCACTATGTTAGATCCAATTCTTGATAATTCGACACCAACCTTCACTCCATTTGAAGGTGGTGGTTTTACGTTGGAAGAATTCGATGTTCCACGTACTTGTAACGAAGACCTCGACAACGATGAGGAATTCTCGATTATCAAGGATTTTCTTAACGATTTCCCATTTCCTCCACCCGAGGAGGTTATGAGTATCGAGCCCAAATCTTCACTTGAGGAACCACATATCCTCGAGTTGAAAGATTTACCTCCTCATCTCGAATATGTCTATTTGGAGGAGGACGACAAGTTGCCGGTTATTATTGCGAAGGAACTTTCGAATGATGAAAAAACCGCACTTGTCGATGTTCTAAAGGATCACAAGGGGGCAATTGCGTGGAAGTTATCCGACATTAAGGGAATCGATCCCAAGTTTTGTACTCACAAAATATTAATGGAGGAGGATTACAAGCCCGCAATCCAATGTCAAAGGAGGGTGAACCCCAAAATTCACGACGTCATCAAAAAGGAAGTCCTTAAACTCCTTGACGCGGGAATGATTTACCATATTTCCGATAGCCCTTGGGTGAGTCCTATTCATTGTGTCCCTAAAAAGGGAGGGATGACCGTTGTGCCAAACGATGCCAACGAGTTGATTCCCACTAGACTCGTTACCGGATGGAGAGTGTGCATTGACTATCGTAAGTTGAATGAAGCCACTCGAAAAGACCATTTTCCCTTGCCCTTCATTGACCAAATGTTGGAGCGTCTTGCGGGAAACGATTTCTATTGCTTTTTAGATGGTTTTTCCGGTTGCTTCCAAATTCCCATCGATCCTCGTGATCAAGAAAAAACTACGTTTACATGTACATATGGAACGTTTGCCTATCGTAGAATGCCATTCGGACTTTGCAATGCACCGGGAACCTTTCAAAGGTGCATGATGGCTATTTTTCATGATATGATCGAGAAGACGATGGAAGTCTCATGGATGACTTTTCTGTGTTTGGTAATTCGTTCACTTCGTGTTTGTCGAATCTTGAGAGAATGTTGAAACGTTGTGAGGAAACCAACCTTGTGCTCAATTGGGAAAAGTGTCATTTTATGGTTAAAAGTGGAATCGTCTTAGGGCATAAGGTCTCGAAAGTGGGGATTGAGGTAGATCAAGCTAAGGTAGACGTCATCGCCAAATTACCTCATCCCAAAACCGTTAAGGGAGTTAGGAGTTTCCTAGGCCACGCGGGCTTTTATCGTCGATTCATCAAAGATTTTTCAAAGATCTCTCGACCCATTACACATCTTCTTGAAAAAGAGGCACGTTTTGTCTTTGACGAAAATTGTGTACGAGCCTTTGAAATCCTTAAGAGGAAACTTACCGAAGCTCCCATTCTTGTTGCTCCCAATTGTACCCTCCCCTTTGAGCTCATGTGTGATGCTAGTGATTACGCTATTGGGGCCGTATTGGGGCAACGTTATGAAAAGCACTTCTTGCCTATTCACTATGCTAGCAAGACGATGACCGAGGTTCAACTAAAATACACTACAACGGAGAAGGAGTTCTTTGCCGTGGTGTATGCATTTGAGAAATTTCGACCTTATCTCGTCTTGACGAAATGCATTGTGTATACGGATCATTCGGCTATCAAGTATCTCATGGCAAAGCAAGATGCTAAGCCTAGATTACTTCGTTGGATTCTCCTCCTTCAAGAATTTGACCACAAAATTGTTGACAAAAAAGGAGCCGAGAATCTAGCGGCCGATCATCTTTCTCGTTTGGAAGATCCTCACCAAAGTGTTTACGAGCCCAAGTAAATCACCGAAACATTTCCGCTCGAGACACTTGGTGTAGTGAATTCTAAGCTTGATTCTTCTACTCCATGGTTTGCGGACTTTGCAAATTACCATGCGGGTAACTTCATCATCAAGGGTATGACGACTCAAGAAAAACAAAAGTTCTTTCGTGACGTCAAGTTCTACTTTTTGAATGACCCTTACTTGTTTCAAACTTGTGCGGATCAAATCATCCGACGTTGTGTATTTGGCACCGAAGCTTCTAACATCCGTAGAGCTTGCCATGAGGGACCCACGGGTGGTCACCACGGTGCTAATCTCACGGCTAAGAAGGTGTTTGATGTCGGCTTCTTTTGGCCTACTATTTACCGAGATGCACAAGATCTTGTGAAGTCGTGTGATTCATGCCAACGACAAGGAAAAGCCTCACAAAAAGATGAAATGCCACAAAACATCATCCAAGTGTGTGAGATCTTTGACGTTTGGGGTATAGACTTTATGGGGCCGTTCCCATCATCTCGTGGTAATAAGTACATCCTCGTTGCGGTTGACTACCTATCTAAGTGGGTGGAAGCTAAGGCTTTGCCCACCAATGATGCTCGTGTGGTAGTCAAGTTTTTGAAAAGCTTGTTTTCTCGGTTTGGAACCCCTCGTGCGATTATAAGCGATCGTGGAACCCATTTTTGTAACGACCAATTCGAAAGGGTCCTAAGGAAATATGGGGTTACACATCGGCTTTCTACGGCTTATCACCCACAAACGAGTGGGCAAGTCGAGGTTTCAAACCGAGCTTTGAAGAGGATCTTGGAGAGATCCGTTGGGGAAAACCGACAATCATGGTCGGATAAGTTGGACGATGCTTTATGGGCCTTTAGGACCGCTCATAAGACGCCCATTGGGTGCACTCCCTATAAGCTTGTGTATGGAAAGAATTGTCATTTGCCTATCGAATTAGAACACAAGGCTTATTGGGCCCTAAAGCATTGTAATGATGATATGGAGACCGCGGGAAAACACCGGAAAATGCAATTAAATGAATTGGATGATTGAGAGACATTGCTTATGAAAATTCATTGATTTATAAGGAAAAAACTAAAAAGTTGCATGATTCTAAAATTAAAAACCGGGTTTTTAACATTGAGGATCAAGTTTTGCTTTTTAATTCTCGCTTGAAAATCTTTTCCGGTAAGTTGAAATCCCGTTGGTCCGGTCCATTCACCGTGACTCAAGTATTTCCATATGGGACCATCGAGCTAGCTCAAAATGATGGCCCCAATTTCAAGGTGAATGGACATAGGTTGAAGCACTACTTTGGCGGGGAAGTTCCATCCTTGAACTACCTCGACCAAGTCACTTTACCCAATGATAATTAGTATTGAGGGGATCGAGTCGAGCTCATGACTCGGTAATCAAAAACGAGGTGCCTCGTGGGGGAGTCCCATGCTTATCCTATGTACATATTATCGCTTTCTAATGTAGTTAACGTGTGGGGATTTGTGCCCTTCAAACCTTTGTTCCGTGGTTGTTTGTGAATTGTGGACTTTAGATGATCATGATCTTCACGATTGGAGCCTCTCGTGTTCATTTTATGGAAGCACTCGATCGTTTGCTTTGAAGACTTTCTCAATATCCATGATATATCCTTTTGATGTTCTAACCTTAGGTTTATAGCATACTTCATAAATGGCTATTGATTTATTGGTTACACCCTTTCCATGCTAGATTAGGCATTCGACTACGTCTCTAGCATGGGGGTGTTTGCACCCCTAGACTCGAAACATTGAGGACAATGTTTAACTTTAGTATGGGGGGGTGAATAGATACTTGCCTTGCCAAACCTTCACGCTTTCCAAAGTTTATCTTTTTGTTTATCGTTTTGTTGCAAAATAAGGCTAAAAATGGCCAAATTTTAAAATTTTTCTCATGTTTTATAAGTGTTTGAAGACACGAATGTAGGTTTTCCGATGGCGAGAATAAGAGTATTTTTTTACTCGACCGTGCGTGTTGAGCACTTAGCTTTGATTCCTTAACTTCACATTAGGCTAAGTCTCTTAAATGAGGACGAGAAATGATAGGGTTAATTATAAGTTACTATGCTAAACGTAGAGTACTCGTATTCTTTCAAAAACTCATGTGTTCTCGTTGTTTGCTTATTCTCCCTTCGCATGTAAATATTTTTTGCTTAATAAATATTGACTTAGCGGTTTAGTTGGGATTGTTGGGTTTCTAGTCTTTTCTAGTAGCTTCCGTGTAATTAAATTGGGAAGACATTAAGGTATCGCCAGCGTCACGGTTTTGAAGTATTGGCATCCTAATAATCAAAAGCTTCACCCAATAATAAGATTTCAAGTGCTCACCTAAATCAAGCAAACAATTTGAAGCCCCACAAGGCCGAAAAATCTATGCAAAATTGAAAGTGAATCAAGCCTTAATCTTCGAAGCTTTAAAGATCTAAAATTCGCCTTAGCGTGAGGATATACGTCTTTGGCTAATAAAACTACCGATGAGGTGGATAATAAAAGGCAAGGCAAGACCGAAGTCATAATAAAAGCTTCATAGCGAAGTTGAATAAAAGATGGAGGTAAACCAAAGATAATAAGGCCCTTCCGTTAGGGGGCGTATAAAAGTCTTGGTAATAAGTCTCATGTTCAAAACCGTTATAAAACCGTGTTTATCGATTCTTCTTGTCAACTTAATTTTTTGACATCGTTGTCTATTGGGAGGGGTTATTGATTTAATGGTCTTGGTTACACCGTTAGGACTCTATTTTTAGACCTAAATCTCTATTATCGCATAAGTCAAACAATGTATCCTCGTGAAACATTCAAGACAATATAAAATATAAGAGATACAACTTAGGAATAATGGGAGGATAAGTACGTGATTAGGGCATATGAGTAGTGTTAGCATTACTAACTTATAATGACAATGATCTCGTTGCACGCTTGGCATGTAATTAGGGTGAAAATCGAGGACGATGAAATTATTTCTAACGAAGCATTCACGTGTTCTTATTCTATGAACCTAAACGTCCCATTTTGCGATAAAAATCATACATAATGTCTAAAACGCAAGTAGTAGTAGCAATAGTAGTAGTGTAGCTAGTTTATCGTTCAATAAAGTGAATAAAAATGAATTTTGGAGGTGCTACGATACTTTATTCTAGCATTGCGTGAGGGCACGACAATGGTTTAGTATGGGGGAGTGATGAGACTGCTTTTATACATAGTCTCATCTTCCAAATAGGGCTTGAAATGCATTAAATATCATCAAAATACCCAAATATATGCTTGTGTTTGTTGCTTGTGTATTTTAGGTACGGATATTGAGAAAATGACAAAAGATCACAAGAATCATGCAAAAACGAACACGGGAAACGAAGCCACACAATGAACCAAGCCCTAATGAAGACTTTCCCAAGATAAACCCTTGAAGATTTGAATAATTATGAAGAAAGGGTCCTCCAATATGGAAGAATTGACACTTTATACCCTTGTATCTTCATAATTACAAGTTTGGTCCCTAAAGTTTGTCAAAATTACAAAAGGGCCCTCCACTTTGAAGACTTGGCAAGTTTAGCCCCTCAACAAAGCTAAATTGTCAACCATCATCCTCCACAAAGTCAAATACATCATGAAGTCCTTCAAAGTACAAGAAATTACAAGTTTGGTCCTTTGAAAATCCTAAAATTACAAAAAAGACCCTTGACTTTCAACATTTGGTAAAATGGTCCCTCAATCATCATGACTTGGCAAATTCAGTCCTCCAAAATATCAAATATGTGAGTCAAGACCATTATCCATCAACAAAATGCCAAAACAGTCCCTCAAAAATCACAAAATGACAAGAAATACCCCTTAAAATACTTAAGAAAAGTATTTGGGGCAAAAGTGTGAAAATGAAAAGTTTGCTAACAAAGGGAATCCGGATTTAAGGAGTTTATTTGCAAAAGACAAGTGAAAGGAAGAAGAGGGGCTTAATTTGGCAGACAATAGAACTTACCTAGACCAGTAGTGGGGTGACACGTGCCCCACTACCACTTTTCCTCCAATCAGATCCTCCCAATGCTCCACCTCACCAATCCACTCATACCAGATTAACAACTTATTTAATTAAGTTTAAATCTGGCGCCTTAACATGTTTTTAAACATGTTTTAACCCAAAACAGGATCAAACACATAACTATTCATATGATGAACACAATTGGGGATTTTTAATCCTGTTACAATTAAGCCATAAAAACCTCCAGATTAATGATTAATGATGTTTTAATCATAACCCAACTTCAAAAATACTTGCCACATCACCCCTTTGTCCCACACATAATTCCCCTGCTACACACAAAGAGGATACTGCCAAAAACCACCAGACATCTAACGTTTAGGATTGAAGCTTACTTTTTAAGCTTGATACAAGCCATTGGATACGTTTTTCACATGCCAGCTACAACAAGCAAACAAAAATCAGTCACATGAAGCCAAGAAGTTCAAATTCTGCAAGGGCAAATTGGGGACTTCACAGCTAGGGTTTATGTTACTTTTCAGCTTCCTTAGTCTCATTGTAGCCTATATAAAGGCATTAGGTCTTAACATTTACGTTTGCTTTTGGTTTTTTCCTTGTTCAAACACTTGTTAATCCTATTTTCAGATTAATGAAATTGTCTTAAGTGTGTTGAAGAAATACCAAGTGCCATCTCATTTTATGCTTGTTTATGTTATTTGTTTACTAAATTTGAACCAAAAAACCTGTTTTTAAGGAGAGTGCAAAAGTTTGCATTTTTCCTTCAAGCTTGATATTTTGCTAAGTTCTTGTTTCAACCTTGGAATTCTTGGGTTATAGGGCTGATCATAGCATCCTAATTGTGATAATTAAGGTGTGGTGAGGCTTATAACTTGGGGATAATCAAGTGTGGGGTAACAAGGTTGCATTAATCAAGGCTTTTTAAGTTTCTGTTTTGATAATCTTGCTTCTAACCTTGTTGAATCTTAGCAGGGGTGTTATTGGAAGCTTGTGCTTGTTCTAGCTAGCACATAAGCTCATAAATTCGTGGGTGTGGATGTACATCTATGAGGTTTGTCTAAAATCCTTGAAAATCTGATAAATATTGGAATTTTTGTGGATTTGTGCTATATTGGTGTTCTTGTTGATTTCTTGGCTTGAATCTGCTTAGTCTTGCATGATAATGATGTTTATATGCTAGATTAATCATTGGGTTAACGGAATAACAATTTTTCTTGTTTAAAATTGTATTTGAAAAGATAAAGGGGTGTTTGGGTCTACCTGTTTGAGCTTGAATCTTGTTATTGTGTTGTGGAAATTGTGTATTTGTGTTCTATACCTGATATATGCCTTGTTGAGAGTGTTTTGCTGCAAGTTTTTGGGTTTGAAACTTCAAATCAAACAATCTGCTATAACTTGGTGAATTTAACTGTTTTTGACCTAAGATTTTTGGTGAAATCTAGTATTTGTGCATGCTTAGGGTTGAAAGTTGTTAAAACATCATTATTATAACTTATTTGATAGATATTGAGTGTTGAATCTGGCTTGTGTGTCAAATACATCAGCAAAGTGAAATCTGCTAGTGTTTAGTGTTCATCAGTAACATTCATAAGCTTGAATCTTGATTTAGGCTTTAAGCCATTGCATGAAAACTGTTTAAACTTGTTCATTAGAGTTTATAATAGCTTGTGTATGCATTTGGTTGAATTTGGTTGGCTGATTATTGCTAAAACTGCTTATAAGTGCTTAACTGCTTATTTGTTCATGTCTGTATCATATCTGGTGCTTTATTGATTAAACTGTATCAATTTGGTGTTTGTGGTTGTGATATTTTGATTGTTCTTGACTCCTTTTGATCCAAAGATCATTTGGGTGCCTTTGTGTAATTTGAATCTCCAAAAAAGTCACTAAAGACAAAATGTCAAACAAGTCAAGCAGTGGAAAAAGTTTCCACTGCTCAACACCCAAAACTAGCCCCTGCTAGTGTAAAATTGAACTCAGCTTATCAATAAGCTATTTTAGCTTATCCAGACTTGCAACAACTTATTTTTTGTGATAGATCTTCATTATTTGACCCATTTGAGTAGACTGGAGCTTATTGGACTTTGACTTTGACTTTTTACTAGAAAACCAACTTATTTGACTTTTACGTAAGTGCTTATTTGCTTTTTCCAGCTTATTGAGTCAGATTATTTGAAAACTCTTTGTTGATTTTGCTTAATTAAGTCATTTGAAAGCTATAGAAACTTGAATCAGCACTTGGGGTGGCCTAGAACTCAAAAACGACTATTTTGTCGTTTTCTGTAGATTGCTTATTGCATTTTCAGGCTTATTCCTTGGGCTTATTTCAAATTTCTTTTTACAGAAGTCTTATTTAGGAAAAAAAAGCTTGTGTGTCTAATTTCAGCTTATGGCATTGGCTTATAGCTTAATGGGCCAAAAAGCCCATTAAGAATAAGCTGTTTGGTATAAACTAGCTTATTTCACACTTTCAGCTTTTGGGCCTTTGGAAAAAGTTGTTTAAAATCAAATTTTGATTCAAGTAGTGATTTTTGGGCTTATTTTGGACACTTTTTTATATTGGGCTCAATTTTGGCTCATTAAGGATCTGTTTTGGGTTTAGCCCACTTTTTAGGCTCATTAAGGGTATTTAGGTAATTTCACTTTCATTTCTGAGTTATTTAGGTTAAATTAAGCTAGTTTGCAACTTTTTAGAATTTTTTATGATTTTTGGATTTTTAATAATATTTTAATATTATTTTATAGTTAAAAATTAAAAGTCTGATTTTCTAAGTTTTATATTTTTCCTAGATTGTAGTCACTTAATTAGGAATTTTGCAACTTTCCAAATATTTTTAGGGTCTTTTAATTATTTTCTAGAATTAATTTAAGTTTTAATTGATTTTAGTAGTTTTTAATTGTTTAAAAATAGTCTTTAGAGGTTTTAAATTTTTTAAAAATACTTTTTAGCTTAATTAGGGTATTTTTGAGGTTTACAAACTTTAAAATCTTGTTTGGGACTTTTTAATAGTTAATTTTGATTTTTAGGGCCTTAATTAGCATTAAAAAGTCATTATTTAATTAATTAAAAGGTTTTGGCAAGTTTGGATTTTTGTAAACTCTTAGAATATTTTTGTGGATTTTTAGTGATTTTTGGTAATTTTTAGGGTAAAATTTTAATTTTGGTGCTTTTTACGGTTTTACGTGCACCTTTTTCGTCTTAGTTTAATCCGTCTTCGTAACCGTCATTCTCTTCTAATCTCATTTCTATTTTTCTTTCTCACAAATATAATCACAAAGATAATCATTTCATCACACACACACTAGCCTCCTTGAGAACGAACTCATTTTAGGGTCATTTACACACGGTTTTCCTAAATCGTCGTGCTGACCCTATTTGCTCTCTTTTCCTAAAGAGTAGTAAAATCACTACATCAGTAATCAACATGAAGACGAAATTATCATGAAGAAACATGAAACAACTTAACATGAAGGATGAAAATGAAGTTATATAACATAATCAACATGAAACTGAAGTTAACCATGACATTATGAAAACATACTTGACATAAAAACATATTAACTTATGAGGGGACATGGAAAAAAAATTATGCCACTAAATCATGAGAAACTTTTTATGCATGAAAACAGTGCATGAATGCATGATGCGGTTTATAAAAACCTTTATATGCGCGAGGGTAAACGCCAATGGTTAGTTTACCCAAAAGAAAATACATGGTTAGGGGACGTCTATGGGTCGGTACCAAAGTTAAAAGTTTCGATAAAAGCACATGCGACTAAATAGGGCCAGTCCTGTACCAACCATTACTTAGTAATAATTCCTGTGACAATAATACATGAAATAAATGAATGAAACTCAGCTGTCAAAACTTAACAGAAAAAGTTTTTATGTGACTAATTATGAACTACTAGGGTTCAGTCCACTAGTCACAGTTCACAAGGAACATCATGCATGAAACAATGACACATTACTAAATATGAATGACGGTTTTCCATCCATATTAGTAAAACAATATCGATGAAAACATCGAGGTTAAAAAATCAAGGTGCTGAAAACATCATGGTTAAAAAAACAGTGCGCTGAACACATCAATACGTGGAAGAACAAGCGTTGTCTTAGGAAGCTCCTGGTGACTACCCACTAGTCACAGGTCAAGTTTTAGAGCCTACAGGTCAAAGCCTTCGCTCTGATGCCATAATTGTAACACCCCACTTTGCTAAGTGGACCGTTACGCGTAATTATGGTGTGTCATCAATGTAAAATATTGACATGTTATTGTCATAATTTTGAATTATAGGTTACATGTATGTACATAAGTGTAGTCAAACAATTCAATTGTATGATGAATGCTCCTAATGGTACATTAAGTCTTGGCCGTTTTTATTTGACTAGTATTGATGGACATACTAGTTATTAAGCCTATATATATCTAGTCCTCTCTTTACCCAAAAATACACACAAGTAGAATAACATAGCTATCCATCAAGCTCTCTACAC
Organism: Glebionis coronaria; assembly: GCA_025667525.1. NCBI lineage: Eukaryota > Viridiplantae > Streptophyta > Magnoliopsida > Asterales > Asteraceae > Glebionis > Glebionis coronaria. The sequence continues at coordinate 50,777,215 of CM046879.1, read as the reverse complement.
TTAGGTTGGGTCAAGGGAGAGAAACTAGATTGGTTCAAAGGGTTGCCTACATCGTGTCAACATCCGCTACAACTTCCGGTATGCCATTCTCGTTTCATCTTATCTATGTGATTATTATCGTATTCTAAGATCTTGTGGCATAATAGTTTAAGTGTTCATCATGTATGTTTTGATGTTAATGTTTACACTTATAATCTTTAACATGTGGTATCAGAGCCAACGGTTTTGAATAAGATAATAATCCTTTATATTGAAATAGAAGAATGAAAGTATGCATGTATTTTGTAGTCATCATCAAATTATGCTTCATATCTTAATTCTTAAGAACGTGTCTTGGTATGCGTTGGTTTATGCATAAATGTATATAATATTGTACTAAACTAATGAATGATATTAATAGTTATTTTGTGCACCCGACATGAACAGTTGTATTTTTTATGCTAAGTTTATGATATTTAATCTTTATATTTTTATTTTTTTTAAAATGGAACAAGACAATGACTTTATTTATGTTTGACTATATTTGATGAGTTTATTTATGTTTGACTATATCTAATCAGTTATTTTATTAAGTTCAAATACATGAAAGTAGATCTGTCTTTACCGCTTCCGCTTAAAGGTTTAATGTGTGAATGTTTAAATTATATGTTTAGGCTATGTATTTGATGTTTATGTTTTCAAGGCATGTTTATGATGTTACAATAATGATTATGAAACTTATAAACTCTTTGGAGCAACTCATCAGATTTTTTTCCCTCCGTTGCTATTAAGTCTTCCATTTCTTTGTACATGTCCATTGGCTTTTGTCAATCAATATATTGAGTACCGTGATAAATGATTTGTTTGGTTTCGTGATACTTAATAATGTTCACTCACATAATCATACCTATTTGATGTTACACAAATACGCATTGATTACAAAATTCATATGTTTTCAATCTTTATTGATTAGCTTTTAAGGTTAAGTTTTATTTATTGTCGTAATTTAAAGAATTCAATGTTACATAACTTGAAATATTTTGGTAACATAACTTGAAATATTTTGGTAACATTCGTATGTTTGAATTTCTTCACTTGATTACACATTAAAGTCATTTAATTATTATACGACATTAAGTGGGATTAGTTTGTCAAGTTAGTTTCAAAATTTTAATCATATAATTCTATGTCGTGTTAAGAATGCTCTTATGTTTTTTGTTAGAGGTCTTGAAAGTTGTTTTCGTATGTAATGTTTATATTTGACATGGAGTACATGTGATGCCTATATTTGATACGTATGCTATAATCAAAATTTGTTTATCATGGCCTCAACAAAAAAAAAATTAAATGATAAATTTGTCGTGTAATTATATAATTATACTATGCTATGTAACAATATGTAAAATGTTTTAAACATTAAAGGTTACTACTGTACATCCAACTAAAGTGTCATATCAATGTACAAGTCAAGAATTATTTTGTAACATCATTATTTTTTCATAACATGATTGACTGACTATTATGAAAGAATAATGTTGCTTGATGTTACGAAAATTGTGGTTTTATCATTTGTAACATTCACATGTTTTAATGCTTAATCACAATTGATTTTTTTTATATAATCATAGTAAATGTTCATCTAAAGTCTTAAATATGTTTGATATTTTTAAAAAAAACCTGATCATTTAATTAGTGCCTTAAGAATGTTTGATGTTACGAAAATTTGATTATATGACATTAAGTGAAATTAATTTATTAGTCATCAAAGTGACCAAATTAATTTAAAATTTATAGTCATATAGTTCATGTTTTAAAGAATATGCCTTATATGACATTAAGATGAGATTAAGTTGTTAGTCACCAAAGTGGCCAATTTGATTTCAATTTTAGTCATATGATGCTATTTTGTACTGTATAACAATGCTATTACATATTTTGTTAGTTGATAGAAATTATTAATTTTACCCAAAGGAAAATTATTCTTCTATGACTAATAAATTGAAAGTTGAAAATAGTAAACTTTTGTCATATGTATATAGTTATCCAAAGATGCTTATATATTTGACTAAGTCTACTTCAATTTTCTTATAAAGTTTCTTTGCATTCTAATAATGATGATGATATATTGTTGTGTTTACCCAAAGGAGACCAATAATATATTTATATTATTTATATCGTATGTTTTTTAAGCATATACTATGCCAAGCACACCACAACAAAATGGTGTGGGAAAAAGGCGAAATAGAACTTTAATGAAGATGGTTAGGAGCGTGATTAGTAAATCCTCTTTACCCAAAAGTTTGTGGATATATGCACTTAGAACAGCAATGTATCTATTAAATAGGGTTCCTAGTAAGTCGGTTCCAAAACTCCATTTGAGTTATGGACTGGAAAGAAACCTAGTATGAGACACCTGCATGTTTGGGGTTGTCCATCAGAGGCACTGGTTTACAATCCACAAGAAAAGAAATTGGATTCTCGAACAATTAGCGGTTACTTCATTGGTTACCTAGAAAAGTCCAAAGGGTATAGGTTTTATTTTCCCAACAACAGTTCTAGAATTGTTGAAACAGGCTATGCCAAATTTATGGAAAATGGTGAAGTTAGTGGGAGTGTTGAAAATCAAGTTGTGGATATTAACCAAATAAAGGATGATGATTCATCACCCATGAATGTTTATAAATCCACAACTGCACCAGATGTTGTTCTTGTATTTCAAAATCAAGAACAACATTTGAAAAATGAACAAATACTCCATGAAGAAACTAACTTGCCAACTCAAACAAGTGAAGAAGTTAGAATACTTGTAAGAGACAGATTTTGATATTGGTATTGATAATGATCCTGTATCGTTTTCACAAGCCATAAAAAAGTGATAAGTCTGAATTATAGATTGACGCTATGAAAGAAGAGTTAAAATCAATGGCTCAAAATAAAGTTTGGATCTTGTAAACTTGCCAGAAGGTTCTAAACGAGTTACCATGATACTTTTTCACCCGTCTCAAAAAAGAATTCGTTGAGAATAATATTGGCATTAGTGGCTCATTTTGACTTAGAGCTACATCAAATGGATGTGAAAACCGCCTTTATGAATGGGAATCTTGATGGGAAAGTTTTAATGAAACAACCTGAAAGGTTTTCCATTGATGGTAAAGAAAATATGATGTGTATATTAAAGAAATCAATATATGGACTTAAACAAGCTTCTATACAATGGTATATTAAGTTCAATGATACCATTACATCTTTCGGTTTTAAAGAAATCATCGTTGATCGATGTATATATCATAAGATCAGTGGGAGCAAGTTTATATTATTGGTTCTACTTGTTAAGGATATCGTGCTTGCAAGAATGACTTTCTTTTATTGTCAAGAGTAAGGGATATCTCTCTAAGAATTTTAAAGATATGGATGAGACATTTTTTGTGATTGGGATTTTAATATTCCATAACATATTTGAAGGTCTATTAGAACTGTCTCAAAAGGCGTATATCGATAAAATTCTTGAGAGATTTATCTACCATGGAAACATAATTTGTAGCTTGTTATGAGGCTACTATTCATGCATTATGGTTGCGGAGTTTTATTTTAGGGCTTGGGGTTGTCGACACTGTAAGCAAGCCGCTAAAATGTGTTGTGATAACACCGCAACAATTTTCTTCTATAATAACGATAAATAATCTAAAGTTGCAAAACATGTGAGTTCAAAGTTCTTTATCGTGAAAGAGGAAATTCAGAAACAAAGTGTATCTCGAACATATTAGTATGTATTTCCAACCAAGGGTTTACCACCAAAAGCTTTTAGGAAATATTTTCTTAGCCTGGGTCTTGGTTGTATTGATAACTAATTATGATGTTCAAAACACTCTTGAGCTCAACAAAATGTTTCTGATTTTATTTCTTATTCATTATGTCAAACATGCATTTATGATTGGAATAAGAAATTTTATGTGTTTTCATAACACTAATGTGGACTGCATGTCATTTATATATAACTTATGAATCTAGCTTGATGAACTCATAGTGTCGTGATATATGGAAGAGAGTATACGATAAATACTGTATATGATCGTCATAATCCACGTTATGTGGTTTCTTGTGTTGAGATACTTATGACAACGGTTAATAAGATTTGATTTGCTAGCCTTATGTTGTACCATGTAGGAATATCATGTCAAGTGGGAGAATGTAAAATATTGACATGTTATTGTCATAATTTTGAATTATAGGTTACATGTATGTACATAAGTGTAGTCAAACAATTCAATTGTATGATGAATGCTCCTAATGGTACATTAAGTCTTGGCCGTTTTTATTTGACTAGTATTGATGGACATACTAGTTATTAAGCCTATATATATCTAGTCCTCTCTCTACCCAAAAATACACACAAGTAGAATAACATAGCTATCCATCAAGCTCTCTACACGTAGGTTGGGTCAAGGGAGAGAAACTAGATTGGTTCAAAGGGTTGCCTACATCGTGTCAACATCCGCTACAACTTCCGGTATGCCATTCTCGTTTCATCTTATCTATGTGATTATTATCGTATTCTAAGATCTTGTGGCATAATAGTTTAAGTGTTCATCATGTATGTTTTGATGTTAATGTTTACACTTATAATCTTTAACAATCAAAGCATGCAAGATAATATGTACTAAAAGATACATGACCATAGGGAAAATCGGAATCAACATCAGTCCCCAAACATAAGCCCACAACATAAATAAAGTAAATGAACAAAAGGAAGACTAAACAAGCATGAATATATAAAGGCATGAGGAGAAGAAGTCTAAGGTAGCTCCCATCCTATGCGTGTCCTCCAAGGGGCTCCAGTCTAACTTTAGGTACCTGCCGTTTTGGGACATGGAAAGGAAAGTAACGGCTGAGCATAACGCTCAGTGCACGGATATACAACATAGTATGAATGGCTGAAACATAAATAAGACTAATAGCAGCGGAAATGTATAAGTCCTGGAAAACCTGGTAATAACTTAGTAAAACTGGTTTTATAGTTTGAAAAGCCTTATGTTTATCTTATAAAAACTGTTTAACATGTTAACCATTAAGCCAATATAGGTCAAGAAATATTAACGTGCATGAATACTTGGAGGGGTGACCTCGTCATGCAATTAGAGGGGCTACCTCTAATTAATATAAGTTTGGATAGGAGGGATCAGATCCTTGTGAAGGATGCAAGACATACACCACATTCAATAATCTGCTGAAAACATGTAACCTAGGATGCACCCATACGCCCCACATGATAACATAATATTATGGCCAAAAGCTGAAAGGGACGCCACGAGCTATCACTCCGCCGTGGTGAAGTCATAACATTGGTGCCTCCAGTGCTATGATTATGGTACCTCTATAACTAGGTGAAACTGGTCATGCATGTATATGGATTTAGGCATTTAATTAAACATAAGCAATCAAAACATATACAACATATACTAGGAAAACAAATGGCTGCATACGGGAAAATTCTAATAAGGAAAGAATGTCCATACTGAAAGGACGGAGAATCTGTACCTTGTGTCTAAAGAACGAAGAAGACGAATGGAAGAGAGTCCTACTTCGATATCACTAATGCTACATAAATAATATATGTGTATAAGTATTCTGATTACTGAGTACGTAACTGGTTTTATATCATGTCTTAGCTTATTTTATATGTTCATGTCATGCTTTACTGATTTTATCGTTATGTTGTGTTTATCATGTATTCTGTCTATTGTGATTAAGTATTACTTGTATTTCTTGTATTATTATACTTGTTGTGTAATAATAAGTAACTTTCTAAAAATAGCAGGTTTCCAAAAATAGAAAGTTTATAAAATAGAAAGTTTCCAAAAATAGAAAGTTTCCAAAAATAGATAGTTTCCAAAAATAGAAAGTTTCCAAAAATAGAATAGCTGCCTTAAACAAATAAGTTTCTAAAAATAGAAAGTTCCCATAAATAGATTAGTTGCCTTAATTAAATAAGTTTCTAAAAATAGAAAGTTTCCATAGTTAGAAATAAGCGGGATTATTAAGCTAATAATATAAGCTTAAATTTTACTGATTAATATTCTAAGTCATGTGATATATAATGTAGTTTATTAATTATTACATGTAAATTAAATAAACTATAGGTTATAAGATTTAATTAAATATACATGATTTAATCAAATAAAAGGTAAGAATAGTTAGGTTAAAACATGTATTAATATCTATTATTAATATAATCCTAAGTCATGGAAATTAATTAATTATATGCCATGTTTTAATAATTAATTAATTAAATCAAAAAATACTTAGGTTAAAATCATGTATCATTATTACTAATAATTAACCTAAGTCATGTTCCAAATTAAATTAATTACATAGCATGTTAAATTAATTTAATTAAACCTTGAAATTATTAACTTGAAAAATAAATAATTAACTTGTAAAAATAAACCATGAACCGAACCCGTGTATTAAATCTAAACATGTCATGAACCGGTCCGTGAAACCCCTTGAACCGGATCTACAACCCTTAACCATGGCAAACCGCCACCGGCCTAAATCGGTGGTGCGTGTGGTTTTCAGCCGAGTCCCCTGATGACCACCAAGGCTAACCCCGACATGCGTCGGGGTCCCTTGGTTGCTTGCGGCCGAAACACCCCAACCAAACTGAGACCTTGTGGTCTCGGTTGGTGGTGATCACACAACCACCGAGAGCCTTGCTCTCGGTTCTAACCACTAGCCGAACCAAACACCCCTTAAACCATATATTTTTAATACCCCATGATTAGATCTAGATGTTTATTAACTAGTTTTTAACACCCTCATGATTTCATGTGTTTAGATCTAATAAACAATTAAAAGAAAAGGTTTAAAGAATTACCGATTCGTGGATAACAAGAAAATTAATAACACGAACTATCTAGCAATAATTGGATCTACCAAAATCAATCAAACACCCCTCTGTGGTGATTATATGTGACGGCCAAAAGGAGAGAAAGGAGGAGGCTAGGGTTTTGTGTTTTTTTCTAATTCTTCTGTAAATGAAAAATATGTTTTCTCCTTTCCTTATTTTAGTTAAAACAAAAGTGGGCTTGGCCCCTTCCTTTTGACTTCTTGCCGTGGGTATGTGGGCCCCCAAAGAGGAAACCATTGTTTTCCCGTGTTCTTATATTTTTCGTGTTCTCGTGTCGTGTTTACGTGATTTAATTATTAATCGTTCTTGTCGTAAAATATATTTATACGTAACAGTAATAAATATACGCAAAAACATAATAATAGGTTCGTGATTATTTACGCTCATGATTTTCATGTTCGTGATTATAATTATTGTTGATAATAATTATCGTGTCTTAATATGTAATAAGTACTTATCGTGTAATAACACGTACGTAATACTTGTAATTCTTATTCGTGAAACGTAAACGTGCTAAATAAGGAAAGTTCTAATCGTGTACGTACGATTATATGTGTACTGTTCATGGTAAAAGCGTGCGGGTTTTACAACTCTCCCCCCAAAAAAGAATAATTCGTCCCCGAATTATAGATAAAGTAAGCTGAAAGAGAAACATACCCGAATCAAACTGAGAGGGTATGTAAGATAAAAGGACATGCAGGTGACATGGTAGAAAGGAACGTGGAACCTGACATGTCTTGTAAGGACATGGAACGTGACGTGACTGAAAGGACATATCTAATCGATAAGAGAAAAACGGATAAGAAGTTCGGATGAACTTGTCCGTTTCCAAGTGGATTCCCTCTTGGAACGGTTCCTTCTCAAGATCTTGACACCATGATAAATCTTGGTCCTCCTGACCTTGACTTGAAAAACATGAAGAGTTCATTGTCATCTACGTAAGATAGATCCCCTGAATTCGATCGAGGAAATAAGAGTTAACATGCAAGGGTAACTGAAACATTACGATGCCAAATAATCTAACCTAACTGATAATTAGCAACGATGCGGGAGACATATTGAAACGTAGTACGTGAAAAATTTTGAACGTGATACGTGAAATTTTTTGAACATGATACGTGGAGGTATGGCGAGTATAATATGGCAACATATCGTGATCAATGATACGTGTAACATATCGTGAACGTGATATGAGAAACGTTGAATGAACATGACATGTGAAACATATCGTGAACATGGAATATAACGGCGGTAACACCAAACGGTATAAGATGAGACGTGGAATGTGACGTGAAACGTCTGTTTGGGCATAGAGAGTTATACTAGGCTTGAGTCTGGTCTCTCAAGTTCTTGCAAAACTTCCCAGAACGAAAATGAACGTAAAATCGTAAGCCATGATACGATCATGAATGTGAATAGTGTCATGAACGTGAGCGTGAAATCAAGTCGTGAAATTAGAACAAGAATGTGATCATAAATCAGGAGCACAAATGCGAACCTTTGTCTGTCCCGATAGTTGACGGATTACCAAGTGATCAGATGAGCCTTGGCTGGAACATGCCCGATCAGTCTGTTGGTTCTGAAATCCTTGCGGATGTAAGGATTCTGTAGACTTGATCAAACTGTTGGCAATACCCAGATAGCATCTTGTTTCTTCTGAGTTTGCGTCAATCTGGTAACCAAAATCCGTGGGGATCTTGTCCCCTTTTTATCACAATTCTGATGGTGGATAAACATCCCGGTCAGTTGGTGTTCTATCTTAGCCTGTTGGTATGTCAGGTACTTAGATATGAACGTAACTATATCTTGCTTCGTAGAAACTTGATACATAGAAAATTTGCGGAACTATGAGTCTCCGAAATTAGACCTCTCTTAGCGTAGGATTTTCTGGAACACCTAATGTAGTGTAGGGTTCTCACCTTTTCGCATAAGCTGAGTCATGGTAAGATTAACCATGCGAATCCATGTGCTTCAGCGTGTCACCACAATCAACCAGAATTTATACTGAAAAACTTCAGGGTGAAATTTCTCCTGTCGTAGAATTTGCAACATAGTGAAAATATGGTCTTCCTCCTCTTCTCTAGACTTTAGAGAAGGTTAGGTTGTCATAGATAAAAAAACACTAATGAATTTGTTTATGAGTTCATGGAAACTCAATTTATTAAGTCCATAATGCTGCTGGAGCATTTATGAGAATAATACAAAATCATGAATCTAGCATGACCGAGACGTGTACGAATAGCAGTCATGGAAGTGTCTTGCTCTTTCACTCGTCACTGTTGGCAGCATGATTATGAATCTGATCTTGGAAAAGTATTTGACACCCTCAAATCGATTGGACATGTCGTTAATACGTGGAGGAGAATAACGGTTATGAATGGTGATTTGTTTTAAATCGACGGTAGTCGACACATAATCTCATGTTACCGTCCTTCTCCTTGAAGGTTCTTTTGGAATGTATGGGAAGATTTTGGAATAATCGTCTGGTTATGCGCAAAAGGAACTTCAGTGGTCATGTCTTAACTGACAGCTAGAAAATTTAGCAGTCATGGCTAACAAAGCACGTGCTTGGAAGCATAGATAATTTATACAGATTTTCCTGATGAAACCATGCTGAATGTATTTAGGAGCCTAAACATTACTGTACAAAATCATGAATCGTAGCAGGGTGTGCTGCTTGTAGTCCATGATTAGGATTAAATTCGACTCGCATCTGTCCGAGGTAATGCGTTAGCAACTTGGATCTCATCCTTAGGCTAAAGGAAAACCTTCGTATACATGGGTATACGAATGGCATCCTTTATGGTCATGAATATATGAAATATGGGTGCAAGAAATGAAAGTGTCATCGAGCAAACGTGACAGATCTCACTGATACGCCGGTGATGGTACTGAAACTCTTGTGGCCTGATTAATACATGGCACAACAAAATGGATATACCCCATGGAGGGTACCCTGAAATTCTTAGGGATGTTCCAGAATTGGACGTGAGTCATGTGTCTTGACTCGTGTCTTGGGAAATATAAGCATGACATGTGTCTTGACTGGTGTCTTAACATGTGTCTTCAAAAAGTATACGTGAGACATGTGTCTTGACTGATGTCTTGACATGTGTCTCGAGACGTGAAACTAATAGAACTAAAAATATTAGGTTATTATGCCAGAATTGGCGGATCGGTTGGACAACTGATCCTTTGTATTTCTGATCACGTCCGCGGCCAAGGCTTCGGTTGCGATTGCTAGGATAGTTGCTGTCATAGTAGTGGTTACTATAGTCGTGTCTGTCAGTTCCATGACGGTCATTCGCATGACTATGACTCATGTAACTATTCAGCTGAGTGGCCGGCTGGTACCTGTTTGCACTCATATGACTGAAACGACAACTGAAGGACGTGTGACAAGTAACTAAGAATTAGGGACAATGATTGATGGAAATCGTCTGATGGTGAAGCATCTTCTCGTCCGATCGCTTCGATCTAACGCCTTTGTCTGCGTCTTGTAGGATCTCCAGGTTGTGAACATCATCATCATCTCGTAGTGTCTCCAACGAATCAACAACATCAACCTTTTGTAATATCTCCCCGTTATGAGCGGCATCAACATCTTGTAGAACATCAACAAGTGAAAATACGCCTGAGATGATTCAGAATCGACTAGCGAATACCCGTGAAGTATTGCAAGTGAAATACACATGGATTAAGGTACGTGTAATACACATGGATTACGGTACATGGAGTACACATGAAATGATCGGTATGGGGTCGATCATCTGTCATGATTTAAAGGAACTATAATCGGTTAAACGATTGGAAAAACCATCATGATAACCTGGCAATGCCAGCATATACATCATTCTGGTTGCATAGAGAAACGTTAAAGTGTGGTTACACAAAATTCAACGATGATTTGCCTGAAAGCATGATCAATGAAAACCAACCATGACTATCTTGAAAGCAGGATTCAATGAAATCCAACAATGTCTTGCATGAAAGCATAAATAACAAAAGAGGCGTAAGACGTAATCAACATGAAGACGGAATTATCATGAAAAAACATGAAACAACTTAACATGAAGGATGAAACTGAAGTTATATAACATAATCAGCATGAAACTGAAGTTAACCATGACAGTATGAAAACATACTTGACATAAAAACATATTAACTTATGAGGGGACATGAAAAAAAAAATTTATGCCACTAAATCATGAGAAATATTTTATGCATGAAAACAGTTCATGAATGTATTATGCAGTTTATAAAAACCTTTATATGCGCGAGGGTAAACGCCAATGGTGAGTTTACCCAAAACAAAATACATGGCGAGGGGACGCCTATGTGTTGGTCCCAAAGTTAAAAGTTTTGATAAAAGCACATACGACTAAATAGGGCCAGTCCTGTACCAACCATTACTTAGTCATAATTCCTGTGACAATGATACATGAAATAAATGAATGAAACTCAGCTGTCAAAACTTAACAGAAATTTTTTTTATGTGACTAATTATGAACTACTGGGGTTCAGTCCACATAGTCACAGTTCACAAGGAACATTATACATGAAACAATGACACATAACTAAATATGAATGACAGTGTCCATCCATATTAGTAAAACAATATCGATGGAAACATCGAGGTTAAAAAATCAAGGTGCTGAAAACATCATGGTTAAAACAACAGTGCGCTGAACACATCAATACGTGGAAGAACAAGCATTGGCTTAGGAAGCTCCTGGTGACTACCCACTAGTCACAGGTCAAGTTTTAGAGCCTACAGGTCAAAGCCTTGGCTCTGATACCATAATTGTAACACCCTACTTTGATAAGTGGACCGTTACGCGTAATTATGGCGTGTCATCAAAGCATGCAAGATAATATGTACTAAAACATACATGACCATAGGGAAAACCGGAATCAACATCGGTCCCCAAACATAAGACCAAAACATAAATAAAATAAATGAACAAAAGGAAGACTAAACAAGCATGAATATATGAAGGCATGAGGAGAAGAAGTCTAAGGTAGCTCCCATCCTATGCGTGTCCTCCAAATGCTCCAGTCTAACTATAGGTACCTGCCGTTTTGGGACATGGAAAGGAAAGTAACGGCTGAGCATAACGCTCAGTGCACGGATATACAACATAGTATGAATGGCTGAAACATAAATAAGACTAATAGCAGCGGAAATGTATAAGTCTTGGAAAACCTGGTATAACTTAATAAAACTGGTTTTATAGTTTGAAAATCCTTATGTTTATCTTATAAAAACTGTTTAACATGTTAACCATTAAGCCAATATAGGTCATGAAATATCAACGTACATGTATACTTGGAGGGGTGACCTCGTCATGCAATTAGAGGGGCTGTCTCTAATTAATATAAGTTTGGGTAGGAGGTATCAGCTCCTTGCGAAGGATGCAAGGCACACACCACATTCACCTGAATAATCTGCTGAAAAAATGTAACCTAGGATGCACCCATACGCCCCACATGATAACATAATAATACGGCCAAAAGCTGAAAGGGACGCCACGAGCTATCACTCTGCCGTGATGAAGTCATAACACTGGTGCCTCCAATGTTATGTTTATGGTACCTCCATAACTAGGTGAAATTGGTCATGCATGTATATTACTGGGAAAACAGTTGGCTGCATACCGGGAAATCCTAATAAGGAAAGAATGTCCATACTGAAAGGACGGAGAATCCGTACCTTGTGTCCAGTGAACGAAGAAGACGAACGGAAGAGAGTCCTACTTCGATATCACTAATGCTACATAATAATATATGTGTATAAGTATTCTGATTAGTGAGTACGTAACTGGTTTTATATCATGTCTTAGCTTGTTTTATATGTTCATCTCATGCTTTACTGATTTTATCGTTATGCTGTGTTTATCGTGTATTCTGATTAAGTATTACTTGTATTTCTTGTATTATTATACTTGTTGTGTAATAATAAGTAACTTTCTAAAAATAGCAGGTTTCCAAAAATAGAAAGTTTCCAAAAATGGAAAGTTTCCAAAAATAGAAAGTTTCTAAAAATAGATAGTTTCCAAAAAGAGAAAGTTTCCAAAAACAGAAAGTTTCCAAAAATAGATAAGCTGCCTTAAATAAATAAGTTTCTAAAAATAGAAAGTTTCCATAAATAGATTAGCTGCCTTAATTAAATAAGTTTCTAAAAATAGAAAGTTTCAATAATTAGAAATAAGCTGGATTATTAAGCTAATAATATAAGCTTAAGTTTTACTGATTAATATTCTAAGTCATGTGATATATAGTATAGTTTATTAATTATTACATGTAAATTAAATAAACTATAGGTTATAAGATTTAATTAAATATACATGATTTAGTTAAATAAAAGGTAATAATACTTAGGTTAAAACATGTATTAATATTTATTATTAATATAATCCTAAGTCATGGAAATTAATTAATTATATGCCATGTTTTAATAATTAATTGACTAAATCATAAAATACTTAGGTTAAAATCATGTATTATTATTAATAATAATTAACTAAGTCATGTTCCAAATTAAATTAATTACATCGCATGTTAAATTAATTTAATTAAACCTTGAAATTATTTAACTTGTAAAAATAAATAATTAACTTGTAAAAATAAACCATGAACCGAACCCGTGTTTTAAATCTAAACATGTCATGAACCGGTCCGTGAAACCCCTTGAACTGGATCTACAAACCTTAACCATGGCAAACCGCCACTGGCCTAAACCGGTGGTGCGTGTGGTTTTCAGCCGAGACCCCCCATGACCACCAAGGCTAACCCCGACATGCATCGGGGTCCCTTGGTTGCTTGCGGCCGAAACACCCCAACCAAACTGAGACCTTGTGGGCTCGGTTGGTGGTGATCACAGAACCACCGAGAGCCTTGCTCTCGGTTCTACCCACTAGCCGAACCAAACACCCCTTAAACCATATATTTTTAATACCCCATGATTAGATCTAGATGTTTATTAACTTTTTTTTAATACCCTCGTGATTTCATGTGTTTAGATCTAATAAACAATTAAAAGAAAAGGTTTAAAGAATTACCGATTCGTGGATAACAAGAAAATTAATAACACGAACGATCTAGCAATAATTGGATCTACCAAAATCAACCAAGCACCCCTCTGTGGTGATTATATGTGGCGGCCAAAAGGAGAGAAAGGAGGAGGCTAGGATTTTGTGTTTTTTTCTAATTCTTCTGTAAATTATAAATATGTTTCCTCCTTTTCTTATTTTAGTTAAAACAAAAGTGGGCTTGGCCCCTTCCTTTTGACTCCTTGCCGTGGGTATGTGGGCCCCCAAAGGGGAAACCCGTTGTTTTTCCGTGTTCTAATATATTACGTGTTCTCGTGTCGTGTTTACGTGATTTAATTATTAATCGTTCGTGTCGTAAAATATATTTATACGTAACAATAATAAATATACATAGATACATAATAATAGGTTCTTGATTATTTACCTTCATGATTTTCATGTTCGTGATTATAATTATTGTTGATAATAATTATCGTGTCTTAATACGTAATAGATACTTATCGCGTAATAACACGTACGTAATACTTGTAATTCTTATTCGTGAAACGTAAACGTGCTAAATAAGGAAAGTTCTAATCATGTACGTACGATTATATGTCTACTGTTCATGGTAAAAGCGTGCGGCTTTTACAAAAGCCTCCAAAATAAATATATAACTTGGACTTTATGTTTAATTTGGACCAAATATATAAGTGAATTACAGTTTTATGTTATAACTCAGGTACCAATGAAATTGCCGTATAATTAATTATATATCAAGTTCATCATTTTCTAGATTCGTATATCATTTTTGAGAATAAATTTGTTTATTCAACAATCCATCAACCTTATTCACTACTTGACCTATTTACTTAAACTTGCTAAACGAGTCATAAACATGTTAAATGTGTTATGCATGTATGAGTTAGGGTTGAGTTCTTAACACAGTTAATAAAGGGGTCTTGTTGGATAAAGGATAACCGGTCAACCCTGCAAACCCGAATAGGTTGATTCGAACACGATTTAATTGGCAAGCTAATTATCTATACCTATTTATACAACATAATTAAAAATATAGCCTTTTATTTTTAGCATACTTGAATTTTTCAACTTACATTCATGTATGCTTAATGTACAGTCATAATTAAAAAAAATTCAATTAAAAAATAAAAGTATAATTTAATACTTATATTAAAAAATAATTAATACATAATAATTAAAAAACTTGAAAATAAAAAAAATAATCTACACTGATTAACATATAATTAATACACCTATTATTTAATAATACAATTATATATAATTATATATAAATGGATTTAAGTTCATTTGGATACCAAAATTTATTTGGATACTAAGGGACTAATCTCCACCACTCATCTCCATCTTAATCTAATAGATAAGATTAAACATAAAACCAATTTCCTCTTTTTTTTCAAACATTAATATCTTTTAAACCGTCAATCGTTATACGAAAAAAAATATACCATTACGACGGGCATTTGATTATCTTTCTACAGATATGCTATATGATATACTTTCGACAAATTATTTTTTTTTTGTTTTTTCCGTAATTTATCATATATGATACTAAATATCATATATGATAGTAACACTGGTATCATATATGATATAACTTATCATATATGATATAAACCAATATCATATGATATAAACCAATATCATATGATATAAACCAATATCATATATGATTCTGTAATAATTTGTAACATAATAATAATATCATATATGATAAAACACTATTATCATATATGATATTTTACGCAAATTAAAAAAAAACGATTTTTGTTTTCCTCAAAAGTATATCATATTGCATATATGTAGAAAGCTAATTAAATGCTTGTCGCGATGGTATATTTTTTTCCGTTTAATACTTAACGGTTTAAAAGATATTTAAGTTTTAAAAATAAGTGAAATAATTAAATACTTTTAATCTCAACCATTAGATATGATGAGGATGGATAGTGGGGATGAGTCCTTTAGTATCCATGATAGATATGGTATCCAAAATAACTACCGTCCCTATGAAATAAAAATTTGAAAATATTAAGGGTTTTAAAGAAGAGCGAGAAGGTCCAAGCAGCCCAAACCCTCCATTTCAAAAACTGAAAAACATACAGATTAGGATTTTAACTTACCAACCCTTTTTCATGGAAGCGACTGCTGGTTATGATGACGACGGAGCATCCAAAAAGACCTTTATTTCAAACAACCAACTGATCCCTGCATCCATGCATAAGGTATTATCCAATAATGATCTTTTGATGCAAATCTTACTCTTGTTACCATTACTCTCACTAAAACTTTTTAAAAGCGTTTCCAAACGTTGGCTGTCTCTCATAACATCTCCTAGTTTCGTTCTCAGACGAAATCAAATCTCTGGTTTTGTTCCTCCTTCCGGTGTCTTTATCGGACGGGACACCTCGCCTTCTGTGGTATATGATTTCATTTCATTTGGTTCTAGAAAAATATTCAAAAGACCAACCCTTCCTTACAACTCAGAGACATCTACTAAGCCTTTAATTTTGCAGTCGTGCAATGGTTTGCTTCTGTGCTATGATTATAATTTTAGGCATGATTTCATATACAATCCTTTGATTAGTGTGTTTAAGATTCTTCCACCTGTTCATCCTTTGAATTATCATTATCATATATCTAGATTGGTTTTTGATCCTATTAAGTCACCTCATTACAAAGTTGTACATGCTGGAGCCTTAAAAGACGCTGCTGACGTATCTGGTTATTCCATTAAAATTCAAATTTATTCTTCAGAAACCGGTGTTTGGAGTGTGTATGATGATCACTTTCCCTCTAGGAGTTTCTTTGGTTTTCAGAATGGAGTATATTCAAATGGTGCCATTCATTGGTTAAATAATCTTCGTAAAGATTCTTTTCATTCCAAGTTAGAAATTGTGGATCGTCTAGTTTTAACGAACATACAAACCCCTCTAACTCTAGAAGGGGAAGTGCATTTTGATCGCAAGTTGTTCGGATCTTATGGTAATTTGCTTCTTCTTTCTAAAGAATATAAGCGTTCTCAAAAATTAAATATTTACGAGATGAAAAATGGGTATTCGGAATGGTCGATTAAGTACATTGTTAATTTTGATAACATGATATTTGTATGGTATTTTCCCAAGGGCTGGCGTTGCTATAATATTTGGAGTATCTTCTTTGGAGAACAAGAAGAGGATTCATTTATGGTAATTCAGTTGTCTGGCAAGGTCTTGCAATACAAATTCGTGTCAGCGACTGTCACTGTGCTCTTGGATGTGGGGGAAAGGGTTCGCGAATGTTATTCCCATGATTTCGTTCCATCTTTTGCTCATGGTTGATTATGTATATATATTTCAGAGTTATTTCTCTATCTTATATTGTTTAGTCACAACATGACTTTTGATCAACTGTTGCACTTTTTAAAAAGATGTTCTTATTATCCCATTGAGTAAAAAATGAGACACTGAGGTTATTTCTTATTTGGGGTTGTTAACATACGACTTGTACAAGCTCTAAGCCATTAGCTTTCATTTTGGTCCTTTTTACAATTAAGTATCCTTCATTCTCCTTTTTTATTGGAACAATTATATGACCATATTCACTTATAAGGGGTGTTTGTTTTTGCTTATATTGTTGGCTTATTTAGTTAGGGCTTATGTTTCATAAGCTCACTTTGTGTGGCTTATTTTGAAACTTTTTGGCTTATATAAGTTCATTATGCCATAATAAACTTATACAATCTGAAAATTTTCAAAATAAGCCACAAAAAATGAGCTTATGAAACATAAGCCCAAAACCAAAGCCTGGTATATAAGCTGAAACAAACACCCCCTAGTTATAAACCATTGACGGGGAGTTTGGTTCATGTGGTTTTGATGGTTTTGGAGCTGAAATGCAATTACATAAGATATGAGTTTTGGTAGTAAAATGACAGAAAGTTAATTCCAAATGACTTAAACAACATAAATCATGGAAATTTAGAAATCCCTGCCTCTAATTTATTAGTTATATATATATATATATCGGGGAGCCCTGGATTTATATGCCTTTTCATCACTTTGCTTCAGCGTGTGGTCTATGACCGTTCCCGCGCTGCTGCTTGCGTAACTCGAGAAATTGGTTTGTTGTCAGATTTTCAACCTTTTGATTGGCTATTTGTGTGACAAAGCTCCTTGTTTTTAATGCACGTGTCATATGTTGTCGACACAAGCTGTCTGTTGAGTTTTCAGATTTGGTTTGTAAGTAAAATTCTTTGATGATTTCGCTTGCTTACTAGCTAGAAATGTCCTGTCCTGTCTAATATTGTATAGACGCACTCAACAGGTAGCTGTTTGGGATTTCCGGAGCGCTGTCTATGTTTATAGTCTTGTAGGTAGGTGATATATGTCAGACGGCGCTCGTTATATGCTCTATACACATATGGGTACTGGTCAATGTTGCTTGCAACTACAGCAATTGTAATGGGGATTGGCATCTGACATTGTTGTCACTAGTCCTCCATATTCACTCTTATATAAGTGTGCACTCTTTATCTGCTGGTAACTCCACTAGACAGGTGGATTGCTTTGTGATTCTTGCCCCAAATGTTTCCATGAATAAGAATCAAACTGACCTCTTCATTGACATGCCACTAATGCGAAGTTAATGGGAATCTTATAATTTAACAGGTAGTAGCTATTCATATGCCACATAACAATTGTTGATCAGCTTATCATATTCCATTCTGCCATATAACGGCACCCCTCTATCTGTTTTATGAATTACACTCACACTTGTCTGATTTGAACATCCTGTGTCTGGTCTGAGCTCAATCAGGAAGTATATTTTAGTAGATATTAATGTTGTAAGTTAATGGATCTTATGGTGCAACATGTTTGGAAAGACTACAAACCAAATATCAGAAGCAAGTATCCATCAATACAAAGCAACACGTTTAGCGTATATAACATTTGTAGCTTGTAGAAGCATTTTCACATGAATTTCTCGAGTTTGTACAAAAATAAATCATTGGTCCTGGAAAGATTTTGGATTGTCTATGTAGGGGTGTTTGAAAATATATATGTACTGATAATTTAAGATGATTTTGGGTGTATTCAGAAATTCTTTTTAACTTCTTTAGTCTATAAAACTAATAAAATCAAAGAAGCATACATTCAATAAGAAATGATTAACTTCAATAGTGGTTTTGGCCTGTAGTAAGCTTTGACGGTGCCAACGATGGTGACTGCAACGACAATTGTGCCGGTGGTCAAGATTGATGGCAATATTGACAACGAAAACAGTGGTCAATCATGGTGGTAGTAAGTGGGTGCAGTAAGATGTGATGAGCATCAACGATGGTTACAAGAAACGAGGTGGCTCCTTGAAATCTACGTGAAAGGTATTTTAAAAGCAGAAACAAAGAAACGGATTAAATTTCGATTGTTGTTTGGTAAGCTTTAGAAATATGATGGTGCATGTAGAATCCCAAATTTCGAGAAATATAGTCCTTTGTATTTTGATCTCTTTCTTTTCATCCGTTTGGTGGTGGCGTTGGATTAGTTTGTAGTACGGGTGAGCACAATGAACCACGGACAGAAACGAAGCGCCAAACCGACAACCAGGTTAGAGAAAATGCTACAGAGCTTTCAAAACTCAAGAAAATAAGGTTTTCATATTGCACCTCGTGGGGAGGCACGTAACTGTGCTTCCTCGCTTCGCCCAAGAAAAGCTAGTTATGATAAACTAACAATTAATGTATTTCTCATCAATAAAACCACGGTCATGATAAAAAAAATTTTCTTGTCAATAACACCACGTATGCGAAGATTGCAACAGATAACGTGTGGTTTTCATACCCGAAACATAGATTTTCCTGGTCAACGTGAGTCAAGAATGAACTAAATCTTACCCTTTGCGATTGTCTACTTGGCCCAATCTTTCTGGATGTCGAAAGTGTATTTTAGCTCCAAGAATAGTAGCACTTGTTTGCATCGTCGAGAAACTGGACGAGATTAAAATCGAAGAAACTAATAAAACGAAACTAGTAAAGATCGATTATTATCAGAGATGAAAAGCTTCTTGACTTAGGTATAGCTGTTCAACTAATAGCAATATAGCAACATATGACTTGTTTACTTGAATAGGTGGATTTGGGGTGTTTATCTCTAATGGGTCAAGTCTGGAAATTTAAATGAAAAGGAGAGACATAAAATGGGCTGAAACCGCATCTTTCATTTACTTTGATGTGTAAGAGCGAAGACATTATGCATCATTCAGTTAAAAATTACAATGTCAATATTTTACTAACTTACAAAGCCTCTGAAAACTCAACAGACAGCTTGTGTCGACAACATATGACACTTGCATCAATACAGGGAGCTTTGTGACACAAATAACCAGTCAAAAGGATGAAAATCTGATAACAAACCAATTTCTCGAGTTAAAAACCAGCTGCGTGGGAACGGTCATAGACCATACTCTGCAGCAAAGGGATGAAAATGATTTCAACTCCGGGGCTCCCCGATATACAAAACTAATAAATGAGAGACAAGGATTTTAAAATATCCATGATTTATGGAGTTTATTAAGAAGTGATATGGAATTAGTTTCCTGTATTTTTTAAACTCCAAACGTATTTTTCCACCATAACACACGACACATTGCACATAATATTCAACTAAATTAGATAGGCGAGCCTTTTTCCTCTACTGCATATATCTTCAACTTAACAACCTGAAATGCATGATAATAACAAGTAAGCAAGCACTCGACGTGTTTAAACTTCTATACACGTTTGTGAAAAAAGTTGTTCAATAAAACATCGGCCAAAACAAAAACTTATGAGATTGTAGGTGTTTTTACATTCATAGGTTTTCTTTAACCTGAGCGTCTGATCTTTTATTAAAAGGGATAAAAAAACAGTTTTAAAAAGTGCTACAGTTGATCTAAACTCATACAGTAGCTGAACAAGATAAGGTAGAAAAATAAAACCTGAAATAGACATACATAATCACACATGAGCAAAAGATGCAATGAAATCATGGCAATAACATCCGCCAACCACTTTCCCCACATCTAAGAGCTTAGTGAAAGTCGCTGACACAAGTTTGTAGTGTAAGACCTTTCCGGATAATTCAATTACCATAAACGAATCCTCATCTAGTTCTCCAGAAAAGATACTCCAAATATTATAACATCCCCAGTCCTCGGAAAGCTTCCATGTTCGCCTCAGCATGTTATCAAGATTAACAAAGTATTTAATTGACCATTCAGAACACCCATTTTTCATCTCATAAATATTTAACTTTCGGGAACTATAATGCACCTTACAAACAAGAAGCAAACTACCATAAGATCCGAACAACCTGCGATGATCATGCACCTCTCCTTCCACAGTTAGAGGGGTTTGTATGTTTGTTAAAACTAGACGATCCACAATTTCTAACTTGAAATGAAAAGGATCATCATGATTATTTAACCAATGAATGGCACCATTCCAATATATTCCATTGCAAAAACCTTCGAAACTGTTAGAGGGATACCGATCATCCCACACACTCCAAACACCAGTTTCGGAAGAATAAGTTTGTATTTTTATGGAATAATCATACAAATCAAGAGCAGCAGCAACAGCATCTTGCACGCCTCCAACACGTACGACTTTGTAGTGAGGCGATTTAGTAGGATCAAAAGCCATTCTATAAGTATTACACCGCCAAGAGGGGATATAGTTCAAAGGCTGTATAGGTGGAAGCGTCTTAAACAAATTAGTCAAAGGATTGTATACATCATAATGGTGATTATAATCACGGCACAGAAGCAAACCATTGCAGGACTGCATAATTATAGCCTTAGTACCTGTGGATATGTCGGACATAGTGAAGATTGACCTTTTGACTTTTTTTCTAAAATCAAATGACACAAAATTATATTCCAAGGACCTGGGATCGTGTAGGGTAAAGAGACCAGACGGAGGAACAAAACCAGAGATTTAAGTTCGTCTAGAAATGAAAGTAGGAGATGTTACGAGAGATAGCCAATGTTTGGATACTCTTTTGAAAAGGTTTAGTGAAAATAATGGTAATAAGAGTAGGATTTCGATCAAAAGATCGACAATACCATTTGCACGGATGAAGGGAGTTTGTTAAAGGCCTTTTTGCATGATCTGCCATCGTCACCCTTTGATGACCGTCCACCAGTCGTTTCCATGGAATCAAAACCCTAATTTTATGTTTTGGAAATGGTGGCTATTTTGGACTTTAATTTCTATTTAACTTTTTGGAACTTCTTTTTTGTTTGGAGGTAATATGCAACTTTTTAAGGAGAAATTTCAAAAATTATCCACGATGACTCTTTGCTTCCCAAGTTTTTTTCTTTTAAATAACTCTTATGCGACTCTGTAATCATGTAATTTTGAAAAAACAAATCATTACATGTGTGGTATTATTTTAATAATATAGACATAAACAAAAGTTCCATCGGGAACAAGCACATAAAAAGGTAAAAAATAATAGATCTCATCCATTCATTTCTAAATAGATCCTACGGTAGAGATCTCCTCCATCTTTTCCCTTTCCACCTGCTACACACACACAAACACACACCCCAAATCAAACCCTAATCAAACTCTACAACTGCACTTACCACCACCGTGACACCTCCGCCGCACCCCCGCCATAAGTCGTCGATCTATAGCACTCCGTCGACACCACCTCTAGCAACACTAACAAATTTGGATGATATGGATTCATTTTAACAAACTGGTGGTGTTTGTTTATACTTTTAGATTGATGTGTTATATTAAAACATGTTGAATAACCAATTTTTTGAAAGAGTGCTCAGGTGTTTTCCCATTACTATACTTAGAGTGTCATGGCTACTAATGTATCAATGTATCAGGTGTCCGATAAAATCCCATAATGAGGAAGCTTTGTAATGATTGATGGAGGCGAAGTGTTATGTGAATTCGCGTGCGTTGGGGTATTTTGTGCCGTGTTTAGGTGGTTTAGGGGTGGTTAGTGAGGTGAAACGGTTTTTGACCGGGTTAAGGAAATGGGGCGTGCGCCAAATGAGGATAGTTATAATGCGTTATTGGAGCTGATTTTCGAAAGATAGGTTGGTGAGTTTGATGGTTGTAAGGATGCGAGATGAGGAAGAAAGGGTGGAAGTGTGATAACTTTACTATGGCATTGGTTTCTAGTGTTACTGTAGGGCGGGGAAGTTTGATCACATGATGGAGGGATTAAGGCAGCTTCTAAAAGATATGAAGGCTAACGGGGTTGCACCATCACAATTCATCCACAACTCTAAATTTTGACGAGCATGTACGCCTGATAAAACTATTATCAAGCTCGCTTAAGAGATGAACTTTTAAAATTTTCATGATCCCACTCTTGCTTTTGAGAACTGAGATACCTCTGAAGGCTATTAGTGTGGTGGTGTGTATTATTTTTTATAGGCTTATGGTTTGCGTGTGATAGAATCACATGTGATTTGAGCAGAATCACATGTGATTTGAGGAGAATCACATGTGATTTAAGTAGAATCACATGTGATTTGAGAAAAATTACAATCGATTTGTATTGATTTTGATTTAATGGTTAAATCTGTCTTGTTTTAATTGACTAGATGATAACTATAAAAAGTTGATTCAGAGATGTTTTCAATTGAACAAGTCTGTTGTTATACTTGTTTTAATTTCTTACGTATTCATACTTGTAATATAGATTTTGTTGAGATAAATCACATGTGATATACACATGAAATATGTCGAATCAAAATTTAAAAGAGAGAACAAGTATAAACCAAGAGTCGGACTTAGTCGGTTTCTTTGGTTAAGTTATTGTTATTGCTGGTTATAAAATATTGTCATTATCATTTTTGGTATTCATTATTCCTTAATAATAGATAACTTGATTGGATGTTACATTTTTTTTTATCAAAGTGTATATATAAAGATGTCAAATTTGTGACCTTGTGTTGTCTTTGCAATAATACGACTTTAATGTGTGTATAAGTCGTCACACGTGACTCGGTTAAAAAATATGTATTCGTGTGCAAATCACATGTGTTTCGTATGCAAATCACATGTAATTTTGCTTAAATTACATGTGATTCGGTGATAATTACATGTGAATCAAGCATTTCTAAACCTTAACTTCTTTTAACAAACTAACTTTAGATGAATCACATGTCATTTGTTTGAATCACATGTAATTCTGTCAATATATAAAAATGTCATTCATGTAAAATATATACAAAAAATTTGGCTTCTAAATTACATGTGATTTTGTTTGAATCACATGTAATTTTGCATGAATTACATGTGATTCGATGATAATTACATGTGATTTTACTTGAATTACATGTAATTCAATGAGAATCTCATGTAATATTTGTTACTTATCGTATGGCTAACTAACCTAAAAATATATAATTTGTGTTCAAGTAACAAACATATGTATTTTATATAGTAAAACCAAATCTGATCAAGTAACTATCGATAATACATAGAATTCAAAAACAAAAAAGTTTTTAAATATAAAAAAATGAGTGTCGTCTTCTTCTTTCTCCTTGCTTTTGGATTATTTTGACAAGTCGTTTTGGTATGCTCGTTCGTCTTCACTTTATAGTATCCGCAAACCTTCATCTTTTCTCAACTTTCACTTCGTTGGATATATTGATACACCAGGTGTCAAAAAATAGAATCACATGTAGCTTATCACAAAATAACAACTCAATCACATGTGATCAGATAGAATCACATGTGATTTATACAAAATTACATGTAAAATTTATTTATTAACGAACACAATTTCATAACAAATTACATGTGATTCACTTAAATCACATGTAATTTTCACTTATTAACAAATACACACTTATATAGCCAAATCACATGTAATTCCAGAAAAATTACATGTGATTCAAATGAATTATATGTATTTTTTTACTTACTAAAATAGAAACAACTACATATACAGATCACCACGTAATTCCATAGAAATTACATGTGATTCAAGTGAATCATATGTAATTTTCACTTATCAAAATATAAACAACTCATAGAAAATTACATGTGATTAAAGTGAATCACATGTAATTTTCACTTATGAACAAATCACAAGTGATTTTAAAAATGATGACGTATAGTCCCCAGCCGGGTCAGGAACCCGGCCCACGGGTACTACCCGTATCCAGCCCATCACAGATGGGTGGGAATAATGTCATTTGAGCTTATGGGCTTGAATGAACAGTAACCGCACACATGTGTGTGGCCCATAGCCCGACATGACCAGTACAGGGTTAGACAGAAACATATTCTGTCTATGATTAGGATTTTCCCCAATAAAGAGGATATTCACTCACCATATTTAGAAGATAACAATCAATCTAATTCTGGTGCTTATCCTTTCCTTGGGGCCGAAGTATCAGTGACAACCCATTAGGGTTTCACTGCCTATAAAAGGAACCCCCAAGGGTTCCACAAAGGTATTACGTTCTATATACTCTCAACTCATTCAACTCCTATAAACCCTAACCGATTACTTACTCTCACGCCGGAGCCTAATCGTGGGAAACATTTCCACGGTAAGCCTAACGCGTGTTGTTTAGTGTGCAGGATCCCAACCATACAGTTCACTTGGTGCAGGAGCCGGAACCCAGCCAACCCGAATTAAGCCTAATTCGGGTCCAACAAGGATCACCCAAATTTTGCATCAACAAGTTGGCGCCATCCGTGGTACCCATTACACTAAGCTAGAGCAAAATCTCATCTTGAACTCTCAATGACGAAGGGGCATCCGCAAGCTAATCCCAGGAACATAAATCCTGGAAATCGGAAGTCCCAAGGGGAAGGGATACTCATCCCCAATCAATCCCCTAGCCGTCCAACGGGCGGACAGAACAACCATAGTGGTTTTCAGTCTATGGGAGTGACGAGCACGATCTCTATGACTCCTCCACCTACTTCGACCCTGGACAACCCTGACCCAGGGAGTGCGCCCAATCCCCCTAACAAGGAGCCGCGCAGACCGTCGATTGAGGAAGAAGTAGAAGTCCAACCACTCAGCGAGGAAGATCTCACTCGAGTTCTCACGCAGAACTTTGATAGGATCATCCCAGGGATTGCATCAAGGTTGAATCTAGGAAGGAACCTCCAATCTAGACTCAACTTTGGCAATGCCGGACCAAGCACCTCTTCCCAAAATCAGAGGAAAAGAAAGACCCGGCCTCAGGAGCGGAGCCTCTTCGAGGAAACTCCCCAACCTAGGAATGTGTTTGAGCGCATAGGAGATCGCCTCATGCAGGAACTAACGCAGTCCCAGGAAGGGGAAGAGAAGTCCGACGGTTCACCTGAGCGACCAGATCTGGAACTGACCAGAGCCACTCGCCACACAAGTGTGTGGGATAGGATGAACACTGGAAATAAGGCTCCTGCCTCTTCTCAAAAGAGTGGTCCTCACCCAAGAGATGGGGCACCACCCCCCTCTCTAGATCCATCAGGAGAGGACTCGGATGACCATCCGCCCAAGCGTCGCCGGCCTAGGCGTACCCCTCCACCACCACCAAACAATGATGAGTATTATGGTGGTCCCTATTATCGAGAGGCAGAAGCGGAGGATCTTTCCCGCCCGTGGTGTGACCCGTGGGAAGACCCTAGGCTCACCCGTCCATGGGCGGATCCCAGGGAAGATCCTTTTCTCTCTGCATACGGAACTACTCCGAGGACACAAAACATCGCATGCCGGCGTGTGTCAAGACTTATGATGGAACTGGTGATCCGGATGATCACCTCAAAATATTTGATACGCAGGCTAAGATCGAGCGATGGCCCATGCCTATATGGTGCCAAATGTTCAATTCAACTTTGATCGGCAATGCTCGTGACTGGTTTGAGGGACTCCCCCCGTGAAGTATTGATAGCTTCACTGAACTACGCACTGCGTTCAAGAATAATTATACTCAGCGGAAGAAGTATAATAGGAATTCGGTCTCATTGGCAACTGTCAAGCAACGGTCGGGAGAGTCAACAGAAGCTTTCACTGAACGCTTCAATGATGAGTGCACACGCACGAAAACAATGCCGGAACTCCTGAAAATTTTCGACTACATGCATGCCATAACGGACAGGGAATTAATCAGGCGTCTCAATGAGAAGCGTCCGGAGAGGTATGATGACCTCATGGAAAGGGTCAGAAACTTCATAGAGGGAGAAACAGCGGTTGCTGCGGCCTATCCTTCCAAAGGAAACGGCTACCGATCGAACGACCAGTCCAGGAAACAGTCGGGCGGTCAAAGCAACCAGAACAATAGTAGGGGCTCAGATTACAAGAGCCAAAACAAAGGAGGACGGCCGGACGATAAGTTTACCCCTCTAAAGATGTCCTACCAGGAGATCTTGCTGACGGAAGGGGCAAATTTTCCAAGGCCTCCCCCAATGACGACTCCGCTGGACCGTCGCCAAGGAAATCGTTTCTGCGAGTTCCATAACGACAAGGGACATGGCACGGAGGAGCGTATCCAGCTCAAGAAGCATATTGAGTCACTGATCAAATCAGGTAAACTCAAGCATTTGGTTAAAGATTGGAAGGATGGAAAAGACAACAAGAAGTATGACAAGAAGGATCCCCAAAAGGACAAACCTTCGACCATATACATGATCCAATCCAGACAACGCCGCACGAGGCAGAAAATTAGTCAAAAATTTTCACGCGACATGGAAATCTCATTCCCTCCCATCACAGCAAGCGATGTGATTGATGCGCCTCTCACTATTGAGATAAGCATTGGAACACACAATGTTCGTCGCATGTATGTGGATGGGGGGTCATCAGCAGAAGTACTGTATGAACACTGTTTTGTGCAGTTACAACCAGAAATAAGAAGCCAACCGGTACCGGCCACGGCGCCGCTCGTTGGTTTTAGTGGAGACACCATTTGGCCGATAGGGCAACTGCGTCTGCTTGTAACCATTGGGAATGAGGAACACTCCACCACTGCGTGGATGAACTTTATGGTGATACGCTCACATTCTCCATACAATGGGATCATAGGCAGACCAGGTATTCTGGCCATACGTGCGGTACCTTCCACGACACACGGAATGATCAAGTTCCCTGTAGAAGGAGGAATCATCACCATTTACAACACAATCGTACCAGCATCTGAGTGTCATACCGTGACAACACCGGTTCCGCCCGTTCCACCCAAGGATGGATCACCACCTCCCAATTTGAAGGTGGCAATCCATCCTGATTATCCGGAACAGGAGGTATCCATAGGAGAAACGCTCTCGGATAGCGGCAAGAGGGCCATGTGCTCTCTCTTAAAAGCAAACTTAGACATATTCGCATGGGAGCCAAAGCACATGACAGGCGTACCACGCGCGATAGCAGAACATAAGCTCCAGATCCGCCATGGGTATCAACCTATCAAGCAAAAGAAGCGCGACCAGGCACCTGAACGCAGCTGAGTAATACTGGATGAAGTACGGAAGCTAGTGGACGCGGGTATCATGCGCGAGGTGTACTACCATGAGTGGTTATCCAATCCAGTCATGGTCAAAAAACATGACGGAAGTTGGCGCATGTGTGTGGATTTCACGGATCTGAACAAAGCCTGTCCACAGGATTGTTACCCGTTACCGGAGATTGACTGGAAGGTGGAATCTCTATGTGGATATCCCTTTAAGTGCTTCCTAGACGCATATAAAGGATACCACCAGATCCAGATGGCGGAGACGGACGCAGAGAAGACGACGTTCCATACCAGTCAAGGCGTATATTGTTATATGAAAATGCCGTTTGGGCTAAAGAACGCCGGTGCTACATACCAGCGGCTTGTGGACAAAGCCTTTGACTCACAGATAGGCCGCAACCTGGAAGTCTATGCGGATGACTTAGTCATAAAAAGTCATACGGAGGATGCACTTCTCCGGGATGTCCAAGAGACATTCGACACACTGAGGAGGATTAATATGAAGCTAAACCCAAAGAAATGCACGTTTGGAGCAACGGAGGGAATGTTCCTTGGATATATGATTGATCCAAATGGCATCAAACCTTGTCCAGAGAAAACGGACGCAGTGATACAGCTACCATCCCCTCAGACACGGAAAGAGGTGCAATCCTTAAATGGGAAGCTGGCTGGGCTAAATAGGTTCTTATCAAAGTCCGTAGAGAAGTCACTACCCCTATTTAAAACACTCAAGAAGTGCATTAGGAAGGGAGACTTCCGGTGGACAAAGGAAGCCGAGGAAGCCTTTGGCCAACTCAAGCAACATCTTGCATCTCTCCCTATGCTAGTAGCTCCCCGGCCAAAGGAGGAGCTCATTATGTTTCTATCAGCCACGCATGGAGCAATAAGTGCGGTACTCATGACGGATAGGGATACGGTACAAACTCCGGTCTACTTCATAAGTAGAACATTACAAGGGCCGGAGTTGAATTACTCCTCTATGGAAAAATTGGTTTTGGCACTAGTGTTTGCTACAAAACGGTTGCGCCGATACTTTCAGGCACACCCAATTGTAGTCATTACCGACCAACCAATAAAACAAGTTATCTCTAGACCGGATGTGGCAGGAAGGCTACAAAAAGGGAGCATTCTACTGGGGAGCATAATATATCTTATAGGCCAAGGACGGCTGTTAAAGGCCAAATCTTGGCAGATTTCTTGATAGAGAAGCCGGAGGAGGAAGGACCAGTCGTAAAACAGGACGAGACTCCAGCAGAACCATGGGTGTTATTTACGGACGGATCTTCGTGTACGGATGGGTCAGGAGCTGGTCTCATCCTCACAAATTCGGAAGGGATGGAGTTTACGTACGCCCTCCGCTTTGAGTTCACAGCCACCAACAACGAGGCGGAATATGAAGCATTAATTACGGGTTTAAAAATCGCCGCTAGAATGGGAGTCCGCAACCTTGAGGCCTACGTGGACTCACGACTTGTCGCGAACCACATTCTAGGTGGATATGTGGCTAAGGAGGAGAACATGGTCCGGTACTTGGAGAAAGTCAAGTCACTCATCGCGACTTTCGGCAAGTTTTCTATCAAGCAGTTACCAAGAGGTGAGAACAAGAAGGCGGATGCTCTTAGCAAGATCGCATCTACAAGCTTCGCCCACTTGTCTAAGCAGGTCTTGGTGGAAATACTCAAAGAAAAGTCTATAACAGAAGGGGAGGTCACTACTATAGTTGAGGAGGATGGACATACATGGATGACCCCGATCGTCAACTACTTGACTAGTGAGACCCTTCCGGATGATGAAAAAGCGGCACGGCGCATCAGAAGGAAGTCGCAGCACTTCGAGCTTCGAGAAGGTATCCTCTATAAGCGCTCTTTCTTGTAGTCGTGGTTGCGGTGTGTTGGACCACGTCAGGCCACTTATGTGATTAGTGAGATACATGAGGGGTTATGCGGCATGCACGCAGGTCTACGATCCGTGGTAGCTCGAGGCCTACGTACAGGATATTATTGGCCTACCATGAATAGGGACGTACGCGACATGATTCGCAAGTGTAGTGATTGCCAAGTGCATAGACCAGTACCGCGACATCCGCAGCAGGAGCTTACACCTATTACATCCCCATGGTCATTCTATAAGTGGGGAATCGACATCGCAGGACCATTTCCTGTAGCTGCGGGGGGAGTTAAGTTCTTGATTGTCGCAATGGACTATTTTACACGATGGATAGAGGCCAAGGCAGTTAAATCCATTACAGGCAAACAAGTTAAAAAGTTTGTTTGGGAGAACATTGTGTGCCGTTTTGGCTTACCAGGAGAAATCATCTCGGACAACGGTAAATAGTTCGCGGATAATCCATTCAAGGACTGGTGCGCATCATTGAATATCAAACGGCGCTTCGCGTCTGTTAAACACCCGTAGACAAATGGCCTTGTGGAACGAGCAAACAGAAGCTTGGGAAACGGCATCAAGGCACGCCTAGAGGAACGAAGTGCCAAATGGGTGGACGAATTACCACATGTGCTATGGGCGCATAGGACTATGATCAAAACAGCCAACGGGGACACTCCATTTGCATTGGCCTACGGCACTGAAGCTGTCATACCAGCAGAAATCGGAATGCCTACCATCCGCACATCGGAGGTTAATGTCGTCACGAACGACGAGCAATTACGAATCAACCTGGATTTATTGGCAGAAAAAAGGGAGATGGCAGCCATCAATAAGGCTAAGTCCAAGGCTAAGATGAAGGCTTATTATGACGCCAAGGTTAAAGGTGTTTCTTTTCGACCCGGAGATTATGTCTATCGTGCTAACGAAGCAAGTCGAGCGGAGAATACGGGGAAGCTGGGCCCTAAATGGGAAGGACCGTATGAGGTCACGGAAGCCTTAGGGCGAGGCGCGTACAAGTTACGTGACATGGATGGCCGCAATCTGGAACGCACGTGGAACATTTCCAATCTCAAAAAGTGTTATCTTTGAAAGCTACGGCTTCTGCATGGATACTTCGCTACACTTGGCTTTAATGAAGATCCATGTACTCTATCTGTTTTGTTTCTTATGTTTTTTCTAGGTTCCTTTTTTGTTTTAATACTTCCTATTCTTGTTCAAACAAAAAATGTAAACGTTCTAATAAAATGCCGTGGTGCCTAGCTAGCTCCACGGCTTGTTTTTGTGCAAATTATTTCTTAGGATTTTGTTAGTCATATGAATTTTAGTTATTATTATAATATGCCATGTCTCATTCCTATGCATTCATTCAATCACCGTACATGTACTATACGCCTCCAGGCGGGGTAAGAGGATTAAGTGAACCTACTAATTCAACATGCCGCGTAAGAGGGATGCAACCCCAGTGGCGCGGATCATGCATCCTTACTAGACACCTTACTCACAAGACGTTGTGGTAAGTTTTCGTATGCCGTACTCACGTAGTGCTTTGCATAGTAAAGACGCACGTCGCACGTCTAGTAAATTATAGACTTGAATGTATTTTCTCTTTTGGGTAAGACGTGACATGTCATGCAGTATCGGTAATCGATATTTAACAAAATAAAAATACACAAGTTTCCAAATCATAACAAAATGGTCGTGGTTATCACGGACTTACATACAAAAGACAATTATTTTACACATCAGTCTTAGCCGTGTACATGAACGGACGAATAAAAGCTACAAATGTTTAAAAGATAAATTACAAGGGAGGTAGGAATTCCCCTATGTCTTTCTTTCCTTCTTCGATCAGAGCATGGAGGGCCTCCCCGCGAGCGTCCTTTCCATCCCGCGCCTTGATCGCAATCGCATCGAATGCCTCAGCAAGCAGCTTTTCACCTTTCATTACTTTCGACACGGAGTCGTAAGTAGGCAAGGTCAATTGGATGGGATCCGCAGTAAGCCTGGACATTACCATCTCGTACGGAGCATCCTTAAGTGCCTCGAGTTCATCCAGAAGAGGGTGTTGGATTTCCGCCAGTGCATCCATCGACGCGGTCATCTTGTCCGCAGCTGAAGGGTTATGGTAGGGATGGTGCATAATATCTTCGTTCTTCCCTATCAATTCCGCAGCCTGGACCAAACCCTCATGCCTACCACGGTCGATTCCATCCGACACGACCCCGGCGAATGCTTGCAGCAGGTGCGGAGCTTCCATGACCTTGTTTACGGCAAGGCGCATTCCTTGTCCAATCATCCACCTGCGTCCAACTATGGCAGATAGCAACGGGGGACACATTCTTTCAGCACAACTTGTGGCCATCTTGCTCAGCTCCGCCTCAACCGTTGCGGCTTGCTCTTCCAAATTGGTCCGCATTTGTGTTAGCTCATCCTTCAGCGCATCGCGCTCTTGGGCGATGTTGAAGGCTTGTACGGTTACGGCCTTGGTAGAGGCTTCGGCCGCGGACACCTGCATATGGAACTTCGAGTTATCACAAGGATAATATGTTTTTTTTCTTGGGTAAAAAAAAAACAAAAAAAAAATCGAGGAAAAAATATATGTATAGTATTTTTGAAAGCATACCTTCTCGTTCGATGCGGCTACGAGGGACTCGAGCTCGGCGATGCGTTTTTCTCGGTTGTCAGCATGATGAGCTTGCTCTTTCACTGTAGCCTCGGCCGTCACCAGCGCCGTTTGCAATGACGTAATGGTCTTCTCATTCTTCACAACCATTGCCTCTCGACGAGCTATCCTTTTGTCTGCCCGCTTCACATTCGCCAGGGCCTTGATCAGGCGGCGTCTTAGAGCGGCACCCACCGTCACTTGATGAGTGGACGACACATCAAACTGCTCTAGCAGGGATTCATGATCCAGCTCGTCTAAGTCTTGTGCAAGGGCTGGAGGGGTAATATGCTCGATAAATTCGGAACACTCAGATTCCACCTCCAACCTTGTTAAACTAGAGAGATTCCATGCTAGGCGCATGCTATTTTCTGGTCCTTCGGGGAGCGGCTCCTCGGCGTGTGTCGCAGCAGGGGATGGGGGCCTGTTTGATGTTGCGAGGGATGGATTCCTCTCCACCTCTTCCTCTTGGCTACAGTCGACGGATCTGCCCTGTTATTGACATTGCAACTTTTGTTTAGGCATTCTATATTTAACAAGCAACATGACAAGACTGACATACGAGGGGTGCTTACGTGGTACCAGTCGCAGGTTCTGGGGCGGTAGGAGCTACGGCACTCACAGGGGTAGCCCGCCAGACTTGCTCATCCATGTGCGGGGTAGGGTTGGTCTGGGCCGTCGCAGTACCACTTCCCTCCTGGTACTGCGGATGCTCTTTCCTTAGTTTCTTTGGGGGAGCATTCGAGGCCCCTGCCTCATCCCCTATCGTCTTTGCCACCCTCCTGGTGGTCTTTCTCTTTCTGGATGTGGGCTGGGCGGACCCAGAAGCTTGAGTGATGTCTTCATCCTCAAGGTTGAGGAAATCACTTTCATCTTCCTGGTGCGTCGCGGTGCCCTCCAACAGCAGCTCTCCACCATCTTCATTATGGAAATCCAATGGGGATTTCTCAATGATAGGCTCCTCTTCATCTGATCTTTGCTCGGACGTTTCTTCGAGTGGAATGGTACGGTCTGCGGTCGCATCGAGAAGGGGGAGTTCATTCTCCTTCAAAGGGCGGAATCCTTCAGGCACCTTCATTGGGTCACCCTGGCGCAATAATCCGTGTAGGTTCATTTCTGTGGACATTTATAAATACACGGGTTAGTACGGTCCTTCTGTACAAATGAACGTTTATCACATTTACAAAGTATAAAATACACCTACCCTGTCCACGCTCCGTCAGAAAGCACAGATAAAAGTTCTCCCTCCCAAAATAACGACGGCTTAATCCTACTAAGCATAGAAAATGTTCCGGCAACCCCTTATGGAATTCTGTGCGGTGGGTATCTAATATTTTCAGGTCTCTGCTGCTATAGTCTTTGGATTTGGGCAGAGAATCTTTGGGTACCCTGGTTTTAAGGACGAAGGGAGTGGGGAATACTTTTTCATCCACAAAAAAGTAATGGTCGTACCAGTTCTTAAGGGAGTCTAAGGGCTTCCTATACGTCATGGGGGCATTCCCGGATCATTTTTTAAAAGATAACCACCCATTCACTAGTTGGGGGGAGTAAAATGCCCCAAATAGGTTCACGGTCGGGGTTACGTCGCATGTATGGCATGTAATTTCAAACTGGTTGATTTTACACGCCCCTATGCAGTGAAGCTGGGTTATGTGGAAGTCATAATATAAAAGCAGATCTACCAAGAATTTGGACAGGGGAATACGGTAGTTGGCCGAGTCAAATAGGCGCGTGTACACGCCTATCTTCCCCTTTGGTGCATCCGTAATTGCCTCACCTTCACCTGGATAGGTGGGGTGTACGCTTTCGGGAATGTAATACTTCGACAAAAAGTCTATGTATTTTTCCGCCGACATCACGTTCAGGACATCCGTGATAAGTGGGTTGTCCTTTACCATGTTTTATAAAAAGGGTTTGTAGGGCGTGATGATCTAACCTGCGGTGGAGGAAATCCGTGGAATAGAAGGCAAAAGTTTGGAGGATGGAGCTTGGAAATAACAATGGCGGAAAAGAGTATGAATTGTGTGTGTAACAAACACACACACCAACTCTTATACAGGGTTGCCTCGGTTTCCGAGGTAACGTGGATGTTTGACACGTGTAGGCCGCTACGCCTATCCAACGGATGGGATTTCTGACACTTCTGCAATGTCAGAAGGGACCCACGGGTCACTTCTTAGCAGTTTTACGTGGCTCAATGGTGGGCATTAATGGTACACTTTTGCAGAAGTGCGGCTGCCAGTTGACTACCATTAATGCATTTATTCATGTGTCGGGATATGCGGTCTTACGTAAGACACTATTCAATGCTACATTTAATTTGTCTCGGCCGTTACGTACGGCTGAGGTTCTTTTGGGATAACATTCCTAGACAGGCAGCCACGTGCGGCCAGAACAAAATCTTACATATTTATCATTCCCTAGGTCTTTCTTGGTACGTCCGGGGAGCATCTTGATAGACTAGAGGTTACGCCTACGGCTGTAACAACTAGACTGGGGGGACATGATGACGTATAGTCCCCAGCCGGGTCAGGAACCCGGCCCACGGGTACTACCCGTATCCAGCCCATCACAGATGGGTGGGAATAATGTCATTTGAGCTTATGGGCTTGAATGAACAGTAACCGCACACATGTGTGTGGCCCACGGCCCGGCATGACCGGTACAGGGTTAGACAGAATCATATTCTGTCTATGATTAGGATTTGCCTTAATAAAGAGGATATTCACTCACCATATTTAGAAGATAACAATCAATCTAATTCTGGTGCTTATCCTTTCCTTGGGGCTGAAGTTTCAGTGACAGCCCATTAGGGTTTCACTGCCTATAAAAGGAACCCCCAAGGGTTCCACAAAGGTATTACGTTCTATATACTCTCAACTCACTCGACTCCTATAAACCCTAACCGATTACTTACTCTCACACCGGAGCCTAATCGTGGGAAACATTCCCACGGTAAGCCTAACGCGTGTTGTTTAGTGTGCAGGATCCCAACCATACAGTTCACTTGGTGCAGGAGCCGGAACCCAGCCAACCCGAATTAAGCCTAATTCGGGTCCAGCAAGGATCACCCAACTTTTGCATCAACAAAAAAGTTAGCTCTACTATTTCTTCTTCATCTTCATCTTCTACCATTATACCTGCATCTTCTTACATGAAATCTTCTTTTTATTCAAATCTAGCTGGCTAACCACAACCATAACATCATCTATCAATGTCTCATCTGTTTTCCGACGAAGTTGTTATTTTCCGACGACGTGGATCTAGTGCTCGTGGTCTGGGATGATGGTCGGGGGTGGAACTGGTGATAAAGAGAAAAAGTCGAGGTCGGGGTAGATAGCAGAGAGATAGCAAACGTCAGGGTGGATCTAGTGGTCGGTGGTGGTGGTGGTCGGATTTTTAATTTTCCGGTGAGGTGGTTGTTATCTAGATATGATACTTTTTAGATAAGGAGAGGATATTTTTGTAGAGAGAAAAAGTGGATCCAATGTGTGTGTTTTTGTTGTAATTTTAGTGTTTAAATATGATTCGTAAATTCAATCTTAACCCTTGGATGATAATGAATTGGATAGAATCTACATAGGTGTCGGGTGTAAAACGGGCTACACCTGTTTTCAGGTCACAAAAGGCAAAAAAGTTTCAAAACTATTTTTTTTGTTATGTGCAACCCACGAATTTTTTTTGCTACCCTTGTTTCTTATTATGTAACTTTAGTTGGCCTACCATTTTTTTGCAACACTTAACAAAAAGTTCGGGGTCCGCCCCTGTATGTATTTGGGCAACATGTAAGTTAAATTTTACTCGTAATTGAACTATTGGGTTTTTAGTCATCTACCACTTTTGAATAGAATAAAAAAATTTTATAGTACATTGGGCGGCATAAACTATTGTGCAATATGTATTTTTGAGCAATTTATTAGTAAAATAAGTACATAATATTTTTATTTTATTATTAACCATTCTTATTATTTATTCATTTGAATCAAAATATCAACTAAAACACACAAACATAAGCAACAAGAACACACACACACACAAACACCAGCAAAACATACGCACACTAAAACACCAAGAACACACACACAAACCCTCCGCCTCCAAAACACAAACAACTATCAAACACAATGAAACACTAACAACTCATAGAATGTGGAAATCGTAAAGCAATTGCATCACAATTTTTCTAATTTCATATGAGTAATCCGTTCGAGTTGTACGGAGTCAAGATCAATGTAAGGTATATGGTTAAGTTGTTTCCTGAAATTAAAGCAATTTTGATCAAGAATCTAAACTATGAGAGGTTGTTTAGGAAACCGTATTTGGACCTTGGTTGGATATTTTTGTCACGATATGATATCCATCTTATGTATTATGTTCTCTAACATCACGTATATGTGTTTGATATTTGTTTTTGATTCCCCTCATTTATACTATATACTGGAGATCATTTTTTTGTAGTTTGGCCATAACGAGTTTTGTTTGATTACCGAATTTTAATTCGACAACGTTCATAAACAATACAATCTATTTAGCCCCTTTTGCAAACATGTATTTCCTAAAAAAGTACATTGGCTAAAAATAATGTTAAGGCATTTGAGCTTTTACATGTTTAAAGAGATGCAAATAAATGGCTACATATATCTAATGATGATGTTGTCAAGGTGTGTCTATTGATTCTTACTGAATTAGTGTTTATGAGTCGTGAAAACAAAATTGTATCCCCAAGCATATATTGTCC
Source organism: Glebionis coronaria (assembly GCA_025667525.1). NCBI lineage: Eukaryota > Viridiplantae > Streptophyta > Magnoliopsida > Asterales > Asteraceae > Glebionis > Glebionis coronaria. Next base: position 50,739,536 of record CM046879.1, on the reverse strand, counting down.
TTGGTGAAAGATTTTGATGCTTGGAATGTGTTTACTAGGATTGAATACGCGTGGCACAACTTTTATCAAAAGATGGTCAATGTTATAGAAACACATTTATCATATCACTTGTTTGAGTTGAAGAAAAACTAGTTGTTTTGCCCTACATAGAGTACGTGCGGCTTTCCTTAGGCTTTCAAGGTTAGATTTTACCAATATATTTATTTTGAATACATTATGAGAAGTAGAGTCATTTATGTATTGAATTTTAACATATATGGATTTTGGAGAGTTTTCCAAGCAACATGTTATGTTGTAATTACATGTGGTATTGCTTGGGCAAGGTTACCAATGTTTTAAAAGCAGGTCATGTATGTTTCTTTGTCTAGGTAATCGGAGACATATAATACCTCTGATATTTATAATTAAAGTTCTATTCTAGTGGTATTGATTCTATCCATAAATTTTTATCGAGTCCATATAGGGTGGACCTATTTGCAACTGATGCATAACTTGGGAAACAATGGCTAATTTATAGGGGTGATTTTATTTCTTGTTTACTTGATCGAGACATTCAAAATGTTATCTTGAAATATCAACAAGCTCATATCGCCCCAATTAAAATGTGATCCCTCTGTCGTACTACAATCGAGATGTAGTAGATAAAAAACTTGTTGATAAAAGTGAGAACGGAGATGGAGGTTTTTGAAGTTGGCATAACATATAATGGACGCATGGATCAACAAACAAGTGTTTCTATTGCTCAAGTAGTTGATGAGTTGCATTCCTTAATAACAAGTATCTTGATAGATATAAGAAAGAGGTGTGTTGCAATGTCGAGTCGGAAACCTAGGTATACAAAAAAAAAGAGGTGTGTTGAGGATGAGATCCAAGATATGAAAGCTCGAATATTATCTTTAGAAATTTTGTTTTTCTGGTACCCTGAAAGTGAATGAATCCCCAACAAGGGACAACATATGTCAACACGCTAAAGCTTGATACAGTTATCAGTCCAGATGGATGTATACCAACAACCACATTGATAATGTCGTTAGTTATCTCATGGTTACTATTATATTAAACCAACTATGTGCTGGTACTTGTGTGTTTTATAATGTTTTCTCAAGATTAATAATAAGAAGTTATAATTTAGATATCAACCTCATCGCGTCATGTTGTTAATGACCCCGTTGATGGTGACTCAAGCCACGTATGGATGTGGATGAGAAGATGTGAGTCGTGATTAAAATGATTAACATATGGATATGGGGTATGGGAGCTTGTGGCTTCTTATAAAAGCATGTGTTGTTTCACAACAACAACCAAATTTAATTATTCTCCATAAAGAAGAACAAGTCCACTGACATTGTCAAACATAAAACAAAAGAGTCCCACTCTAAAACATGTTGTACGTACATAAATCACAAATATAGTTAATTTGATTATGTTTGTATTAAGGTATAGACAAAAAAAAATTATTAGATGAATGATTTACAGATAAATAGAAGTTGTTATTGAATGAAGAAATTGAGCATTTTTGTTGACTGGTCAAACTTATTTGGTTGTTTATCTTGTGCCACTTTTGTTTACTTTGTTTGTGCAGGGACCTATTGTAGCTAACTTGGTTTCTCTTTGTGGGCTTGTGATGGGCTCCCAACGGTTGGCCCATGTTTTCTTGTGGTATATAAGCCTAGTTGTTGCTAGGATTTTGACTCATTCATTCATAATACACACACTCAAAAGTGTGTGTGCTCTCTCGTTCTATCCGCCGTGAAGGCTTGCACCATGGGAGGATTTCATCTCTTCTTTTATGTGTTATAGATTAGATTGAGTGTGAGTGAATCTGTAGTGAGGGAGATTGGATCAACCTAGTTGGGACAATCTCACCATTTATCTTGTATTTGTACGATCAGCATACATTTGGGGACTAATCTTTTCTTTGTTTTGTTTGTACTTAAATCTTGTTATAATAAATCACCAAGGGGGGGATGATTGGGTGATAAGATCTATTCTCTATTTCTGTTATTCATGTTCTTTACATGGTATCAGAGCGTAAAAGAACTTAGATCGTATCACCAATCTTGCTCTCTCGTGGTTATTTGTTGTTTTCTCGAAAAAATTAATTACGGTTTCTTGAAACTCTAATTTATTTTTTGGGGATTCTTGATTCTTTGGTCTCTAGAGGCTTCCCTGTGTGTTGCCGTTGATATTTCTGGTGGTTGCATTACTTCCTTTGCTAAATAGAGTTAGGGTTTCGTGAAACCCTAATTTTATTTTTTGGGGATCCTTGTTCTTTTGGGTTCTGGAAATTTTTATAGGTGCTGTTGTTGATCAATCTGTTGGTGTCGTTGCCTGATTTGTGATTTCCAAGCTTGAACAAATTTAGGGTCTTGAAACCCTAATTTGTTTTTTGGGGGTTCTTTGGTGGTGACTCACCCATCCTCTAGACTAAGCGAATCTAGAGATTTGGCCCTTTTTTGCTGGATGCTGTATAGCGCTGTAAGTCCTTCTTGTTCTTCCCTTATACTCCCTTCTCTCTTAGCTACCTTTTGGGTTACTGTTGCTTGTTCTGTGGGTGCAAACGGATTGGTTAACACCTTGACCCTCCAGTCTTGACTGGTGTGGATACATGCTCTGGCCAATCCCAGTCCACAACTGGCATTTCTGCTAACTCAGCTTTTGAGTGATTTTTGCTTATCATACTTGTGGTTATTTGATTCTTCATTCTTGTTCTTTGCTTCTTTGATTGTTACTTGGTTGGTTTATACCTTTTTGGCTGTTTTTTGTCTGCTTTGCTCTCTTTTGCTTTATCATGAGTGCTGGTGGTGCTACTGACCCCCTTGTTAACACAAGTGGTGGTGGTGTGACTAAACCTATTTTGATTAGTAGTCTTGATGTTGGTGACCCTTTGCATGTTCAAAACAGTGATAGTAGTACTTCTGCTTTAATTCCTTTTAAACTGCTTGGTACTTCTAATTATAGAATGTGGAATCATGCCATGAAACTTTCTCTTCAAGCTAGAAATAAAATTGGTTTCATTAATGGTACTTGTTTAAAGGATACTTATGCTCATAGTAGTGTGTTTTCCGCTTAATAGGATAGACGTAATGCTATGGTTTTAACTTGGCTTATGAATTCTGTTTCTCAAATGTTTATATGGGGTTGTTTTACTCTGAAAATGCTTCTGCTGTTTGGAATGATTGTCTGAAACTTATGATAAGGTTGATGGGTCTGTTGTTTATAATCTTCTCCAAAAGATTAACTTTGTGAAGCAAGGAGGCACATCTGTTGCTGAATACTATCATAGGCTTAACTCTTTATGGAGAGAGTTTGATGCTTTGACCAAATTGCCTAAATGTGTTTTCCCTATTAAATGCTCTTTCCCTGCTAGCACTGAATCTATTTTACATCAGCAGCTTATGAAGCTTATGTAGTTCTTAATGGGTCTTGATGATTGTTATCAACCTGTTAGAACCGCCCTTCTCACTAGGGACCCTCTCCCTGATGTGAAGGATGCTTATGTAATGGTTTCTAGAGAGGAGTCACATAGAGGTATCCCTAAACCCTCTGTTGTGACTGATCCCAAGCTTAATGCCACCTCCTTTGCTGCCAAAACCTTTGGTCAAAAAAGGAAAGGAAATGGTTCTAACTTCAACAAGAACAATTCCAAAGGTGGCAATCAATCTTATCTCAACAGGGGTCCTAATCCTAATCTTAACTGTACCAACTGTGGGAGGATTGGTCACACTATGGATATATGTTATGAAATCATTGGGTACCCCCTGGTTACAAAAGGCCCTCTAATGCTAAAACTTATGTGTCTAAACCTAATTTCAATGCTAATTGTGATCCTAAGTTGAATGTTGATAAGATGATTGAGAAACATACTTCTTGTGATGTCCCCACTTCATTCACTTCTTATCAAATGAAGAAACTTCTACATTTGATCAATGACTCTTCTGCTAGGAACATTCATGCCAACATGGCAGGTAGATGCTCCTTCTATAATTTTAATGTCTTGTTCAATATTAATTTCTCTAAATACTTCTGTAGAAACTTGAAAGGATTGGTTTGTACTATCACTCTTGGGTGGATTATAGACTCTAGGTGTAACCAACACTTGACAGTTTCCACTGTGGGTATGTTCAATGTTGTTGATGTTGGCAATCTCAAGCTCACTATGGGGCATCCCAATGGGACTCTTGCCACCATAAGTCATGTGGGTAACTTAAGACTGTCCAACAATGTTATATTATATGATGTTCTTGTTGTCCTTGGTTATTGTGTCAGTTTGCTTTCTGTTAATAAATTGATAAAATATAGTTAATTGTTTGTTGGGTTTGATGAGGATAAATGCTATATTCAGGATTTGACCAAGGGGACCACTCTAGGGACTGGTAGTGAGTCTGGGGGGGCTCTACTTGTTTGACCTTGATAAAACCAACAAGTGTCTAGGTAAGTCTAACATGATCATGTCTTTTAATGTGTCCAAAAACTTGTGGCATTGTAAGCTTGGTCATCCTGCTGACCAAGTCTTATCTGTCCTTAAAACTGACCTCAACCTCACAAAAAATACTTGTATCTCTGTTTGTGAAGTTTGCCATAAGGCTAAACAAACAAGAGAGCATTTTCCCTTAAGTGATCATAAGTCCACCCATCTGGGTGAACTTGTTCACCTTGACTTGTGGGGCCCATATAGGGTCTCTAGTAGAGAGGGATACAAGTACTTCTTGACCATCGTTGATGACTATTCTAGGGCTGTGTGGACTTATTTGTTAAAAAGTAAAGATGAAGTTTTTGACATCTTTGTTAACTACATTAAAATGATCATAAATCAATTTAATATGTGTATCAAAGTTTTCAGATCTGACAATGGGACTGAATTTACCAACAAGAAAATGATTTCTTTGTTCACTGACCTTGGAATTTTTCATCAAACATCTTGCACCTACACCCCTCAGCAAAATGGCATTGTTGAAAGGAAACATAGACACTTGCTCAATGTTGCAAGGAGCCTTATGTTTCAGGGGGGATTCCTCTTGTGTTTTGGTTTGATTGCATCCTAACTGCTTTTTACTTAATCAACATGCTTCCCTCATCTGTCCTCAAAGGAAAATCACCATATGAAGTGGTTTATAACAAAAAAACCTACTCTCTCTCACATTAGGTGTTTTAGTTGTCTTTGTTTTTCTACTAATTTAAACAACAGTGATAAGCTCACCCCTAGGTTTGAAAAATGTGTCTTAATTGGATACTCATATGGAAAAAAGGCCTAAAAGCTCTTAAGTTTGGACACTAGGGGTGTTATATTTTCTAGGGATGTGAGATTTTATGAAACTATGTTTCCTTTTAAAATGAAAAACAATAAGAATGATGTTTTGGCTGATGTTGATACAAGTGAAGCTGAACACCTTTCTTTCTTTGATAATCCTACTCCTTCAAGACCCAATGATGAGGAGAGAGCAACATCTACTGAGGATGACAGAAACCCTCCAAGTGATGAGTCTAATACTCAGCAATCACTTGAAGTGGATTCTGCAACCCAAATAGATGATAACAATCCATCTAAGGGCAACATTTTAAATGTCTTGCCTATTTCTTCTGAACCAGTTCCTAATTTTGATAATCCTATGACTGATGAGGTGTCTGTCCCTATAAGAAAGTCTGCTAGAAGTACTAAGTTTCCTGCTAAATTAAACGATTATGTTGTTGATAGCAAACTTAGATATGGCATTGAAAAACATGTCAACTACTCCAGACTTAATTCTGTGAATTTGTGTTTTGCTACCACCCTTAACAAATCTGTTGAACCTAGTTCTTTTGATGAAGCTAAGAATGACCCTAACTGGATTGAGGACATGAACAATGAAACTGAGGCTCTCATTAGGAACAACACTTGGACCATTACTGACCTGCCTTTGGGTAGAAAAGCCCTTGGTTAAAAATGGTTGTACAAAATCAAGTATGAGGCTTCTGGGCTTATTGACAAGTATAAGGCTAGGGTTGTGGCTAATGGGTTTGGGCAAAAAGAAGATATTGACTTTGATGAAACCTTTAGTCATGTGGTTAAGATGGTTACTGTTAGATGCATTATGTGTCTTGCTATTTCTAATAACTGCCCCTATGTCAAAAGGATGTCAACAATGCCTTTCTTTATGGTGACTTGGAGGAGGATGTCTATATGACTTTACCTCCTAGATTTGATAACCCAAATCCCTCCAAGGTTTGTAAATTGAACAAGTCCCTTTACGGACTCAAGCAAGCCCAAAGGCAGTGGAATGCTAAACTTACCACTGTTTTGGCTGAGCATGGCTTTGTTCAAAGAAAATTTGACTACTCTCTTTATATTAAACATACTGGCAACTTTTTCCTTATCATTCTTGTGTATGTTGATGATCTGGTGGTCATTGACAATGATATGTCTGAAATTAAGAAGTTTAAGAGCTTTCTCAAAAACAAGTTTAGGATCAAAGATCTTGGTCCTATGAAGTACTTCCTTGGCATTGAGGTCCTACACAATAGTTCTAGTGTATGTATAACTCAAAGGAAGTATTGTCTTGACTTAATTCATGAGTTTGGCCTGTTAGCTGCTAAACCTATTAATATTTAGATTTTGAATGTAAGAAAGTTAAGTTCTCGGTATCTTAACGAATTGATCTAGGTTCTATGTGTGACTCTATTGTTTTTGGTGAAAAAAATGTTTTTGGTTGTTTTTAAATAAAATGTGCAAAACAATTAAAGTAAATGACTTTAAAGTAAATCTAAATCTAATTAAAATAAAGGGGCAAGTATTTAAAAGCGTGACTAAAATTAAAGGGCACTAAATGTAAATAACGCAAACTTAAAACTAACTAAAGCAAACTTAAAACGCAACTAAAACTTAAAACTAAGGCAAGGCTAAAATAAATTAAGGCATTTAAACTTAAAGTGCGAGTAGGAAAAAAAAGGGGAAAAATAAAGCTCGAATTAAAAGGCAGAAACTTAAAAACTGAAATTAAAGAAATCTAAAAATCAGCTTATCCGGAATAATACCCTTATTCGGAATAAATGGCTTACTCGGAATATGTCACCTATCCGGAATAATCCCCTCTATTTGGAATATTAGTCTATTCGGAATATTCTTGCTATTCGGAATGTTTGCCCTATTCGGAATACCTTCTCTATTCGGAATGTTAGCCCTATTCGGAATACCTGGCCTATTCGGAATATTTCCCTTATCCGGAATATTCTGCCTATTCGGAATGATTGGCCTATTCGAAATATTTCCCTTATCCGGAATAATTTCCCTATTCGGAATATTTGCCCTATTCGGAATATTCGGCTTACTCGGAATAAGCGTTACCTGGGAAAGATCAGAAGCAGAAAACAAACACCCCGAAGAACAGGGAACAAGATATAACTCGAATCTAATCAATCTAGGCAAAATCAACCACAAGATTAAATCAAACTAACAAATAAACATCTATTAATGATAATCAAACAATCCAAAACAACAAAACTAACAATAAAGATCAAGATAATCAAAACCCACTTAAATAAATCAATAAAAATCAAGAACATGAACATAAACAATAAAAATCAAAGATTAAGAAAGGTAGAATGAGAGATGAATAATAAAGATAAAGATTGAAAAGAATTAAAAGAAAAACTTACTTGAAATTAAATGGTAATTAAGGTGCAAGACAAGTATTTAAATTTGACAAGTAAATAAATGACAAGGTAATTAAAAGTGGAAGAACTAATTGTCACTATTAGCCAACAAAGAAAAATGCTAATCTCATCTAATCTATATATAGGGGAGGTTAAGGAATGCTTAGGAAGCTTCCTCCCCTCTTTCCTTTCTCCTTAATTGCATGCTTAGTCCTTCTCTTCTTAATCTCTTGTTAGTTGCACCATTAGTCCTTAAGCCTTTTAATCTTCTTTAATCTTGACTTTAATGACTTTTGGATCGGGATTTCTTTGAACTCGTCTTTTAATTCTTCAATAAATTAGACTTGAGTTCTTCGGCTTTAAGTAAACGTCCGTCTTTCGACTTTTTCTTCGATAAATCTTCAGAATTGGTCTTGGACTTCCGTTCTTTTTGCACTCTTGACTTCTCGACTTCATCTTTCGTCTTTTTCTTCGATAAAAGCCCGTGAATGCCGTGTTTTCTCCACTTTTCACAATTTCGTCCTAAATCACAATAAAAACACAAACCACGCATAATTCCGACATAAAAGACATAAAATACACGTTTTGGCTCGGTTATAATTGTAATTAAGTGGTAAAAAGGATGGGTGTTTACACACCTATCAAATCCCCTACACTTGACCATTGCAATGTCCTCATGCAATGCATTAGTTACAAATCATGTTTACATTTTTCATCATAATCAATCCACGCTGGCCTTTATTAAAGAGATAGAAAACTATAAACATTCAAAGTAAAGAAAATAAAGAAATCAAAAACATACCTTGGGTTTTGGAAATTTCATGAATAATCATCATCCTCAAGTTTTCACTTTCTCCAAACCAAGCTTAAAAACGAGATCATTGTTATTATAAGTTAGCAAACTAACACGAACTCATGCGGGCCAATTACTCACTTAGACTCCCTTATTCCTAGGGGTATCTCTTATATTTTATTGTTGTCTTGAAGGATCACGATGATGCATTTTTGACTTATTTCGATAGTTTATTAGGCCAAAAATAAAGTGAACGATTTAATCAATAGTTAGCTAAAGGACAAAATCTTTTAAAACTGCTTCTCGGGACCTCATAAAGTTCATATCTTGGCATAACTCGCTTCGTGATTTGAGAACTTTCTCGGACCGATATTTGGCAGCGACTTCATACTTCAAACCTTGAGAGACGTTCATGAAATAATGGTCTTCTCTTCATATAGGAATTTCTTCACTTGAAGTTTTGAGAGATTCATACTTTGACCACGACTTCTTCATTTTTCTCCAATATTTATTTTGGATTGTTATATACAACGATCCGCCTCCTTTTATGACTTGGATCTATTTATCCTCATACCTTGCTAGGGTCTTTTCGGATACACTTCTCCATGACTTTTGGGGAGTTTTTGCTTTTCGCCGTGTGTCTCGATCCTTCATATTGATTTTCGATAAATGATTCTTCACATCACTTTGGATCTTTAGCAACAAAATATAGCCCTCATGTCTTGTTAGGACCTTTTTGGACTCGCCAATCTTCGCATCCCGCTTCAATAAGTTATGCCTTGGCTATGAACTCTAATCCATACCGAGCAACTTTTAAACGATCTTGGGCTAGAAGCTAAGTAACTTTTCAAATCGTACAACCTTATTTATTGTAGATAAATTTATTAGCAAGCGATGGGAGAATAGGCTTATAATTAACTCACATAAATTCACGAAAGAATACCGAACTTTTAATTGGCTCTATCATCTCTCGTTCTCCACAGTTTAAAATCTCAAGGAATGAGACTCGTGGATGCTTAGCCTATTAAATCAAAGTTTTGGGTTTTCGAGTCGCTTATAGGATCTTGCAAACTCTTAGACTTTTTCAAGTTTAGAAATCGCATTTTAAAGTTCCCTTGTTAAACGACTCTCTAGGATCAATTATAGGAACTTGCAAAAAGTTCTTGTTCTTAACCCGTGAGAGTTAAGACTTTCGCGTTTTATAGCTCCCTATATAAAAGCCTAGCAAAACTTGACTTAAACATGTTAAGGATACTAGCTAGAGTAAACTTAGATAACTAAACTCGGGTTGAGTCAAAAGATTCACAACGTTTGAAAATTAAAACCACTTTATTAAACATTTATTCTAGCAAAGAAGGAAAATAACTATACAAAGGGAAAAACTAATAGGCCAGAATAGATCAAAAATTTTGAAAAATGTCGAAAAATTGATTTTTCGGTTAAAATGAGGACAAATACAAGGAAAAGGCCACTTAACTTTGATAGAAGTCCCCCCTACACTTAACATAAACATTGTCCTCAATGTTTAAGCATGTGGGAGTAAACTCCCCTACACTTAGGACATTGTGCACTTTGTTTAGATCTCGCTAAGGAAGAGTCAACTAAAGAGATTCCTATTTTAATATTGAGAAAATATAAAATAGTGAATCGAAAAGAGTTTAGGATAGAACCGGGAAGAAGGGAACACGGAATCACGGGTCGTCAAGTATCATCAAGAGTGGATCATTAAGCGCTCGAATCCCTGATTAAGAGAGGAGAGGAAATAGCAAACCAACGGGTCCCCCTACACTTAGGATAAAGAAAGCGAAAAGATAGATACATGGGTTGCCTCCCAAGAAGCGCTTGATTTTTGTTTACCGAGTCGTGAGCCTGACTCGACCTTGATCATCATAGGAAGAAGCATGAAACATATCCACCAGGATCAAAGACATAGTTTTCGTCCATCAAATAGCACAAGCTTAAGGCGAACAAGGCAAGCCAAAGAAGAGTAGGCAAGGTTCCCTTAAGAAGCGATGGAGCACGGTGGAAGCAAGGGTGAAGTGGTGCAAGCAGATTTCCATAAGTTCCAAAAATATTTCCTTTTATTTCATCAAGTGGATACTGAGATGGCTATAGAATATCGATACCGGGGTCGAACACCTTTTCCTTTAAGGGAAAATAGCACTCAGGCTCAGCAGAATGTGAAGAAGATCCGCGAAGAAGCACAACCTCGTCCTCAGAAGGGGGACAAAGATGTGTTAAATCATACGTGCTGCGTATATCGATGTCGACCGGTTTCTTCTCCTTTGAAAGAATGTTCTTCAAATCCAAAGTAGGATCAAGACGATAATCTTCAAAATCATAAGGAGGAGCATCACTCTCATGAGGGAAGTAAGTGTTGAGAAACGTAGAGAAGTATTCCTCAAATGAGTAATCGTCCAAAGTAGGATCGAGTGATGGCGGAGGATCTTCATCATGTGAAGAATCACTCGAAAGAGTATCGGCCTCATCAAAATCATCATATGTGGGCAGATCGGGATACTCAGAAGTAAGGTCATCATAATCATCCGAATCTGAGCTAGACTCATCATCATAAGCATCAAAGACCGGTGGAGAATCATAAATGGGAGAAGGTTCCACATTGAAGAGAGAATCATCCACATCATCTTGAAAAAGTGGGTTATCATTGCAAGACTCGAATAGAGGATTGTTGTAGATGACAAAATCATCGAGCACATTAATCATATTCACTGGTTCTCGTCCAAAGGATTTGCTTGTAAGCTTTCCCATTTTAAAAACTTGTGAATCATTTCCGACTCTTAAGATTAACTCACCTTCGGCAACATCAACTAGAGCTCGTCCGGTTCTCAAGAATGGCCGACCAAGTATTAAAGGAATACGAGGGTCCATTTCATAATCAACAACGACAAAATCGACCGGGAAAGTAAATGTGCCAACTTTAATGAACACGTCTTCGGCAATACCAACGGGGTAAGCGAGAGTGCGATTTGCAAGTTCAAGAGTCATCTTTGTTGGAGTGAGGTCGGGTAATGATAGTGTTTTCCAAACACTCAAAGGCATCAAATTAATACTGGCCCCGAGATTAGCAAGGGCAATAAATTCTTCAGTTTTGTTGAAAACGCAAGGCTACACAAAACGACCGGGATCTCCAAGCTTTTCCGGAAGTTCTTTAAGAATAACTGCAGAGCAATTTTCATTTAAGCGTGTGTTGGCGAGCTCAATCAACTTTTCCTTTTGCAATTCCTTGAATGCTTTGACAAATTTCGGCATGTGGACAAGTGCTTCGAGAAAGCTAATGTTGAAGTTCATTTGAGAGATCATCTTCACATAGCTCGACACTTGAGAGTCATCCTTGGTTAGCATTTTGGTCTTGCCTAAGCGAGAAGGATATGGGATATTAGGTTTGGGTGGTGAAGGTGAAGGCGTAGCAGGTAAAGGTTGAGATGTTGAAGGGTCCTTCCTAGATACATCGTCATGACGAGGCGGAGACGGTAATGGTGTACTAATACTAGGTGTAGAAGGAGTAGGGATAAATGGTGGTGGAAGAGGTTTAGATGATGAGGGTGGGATAGGTGGATCGACAATGGTAATTCCACTACGGGTAGTAATAGCACTCACATTTGCTCGCGGATTAGTGACGGTGTTTGAAGGTAGAGAACTCGAAGAAGAAGGTTGAGCGGCGGGCAAGAAACTAGCAAGCATATTCTTCAACTCATTTGTTTGATTGCTGAAGGAGGATTGAATATTATCTCGAAGCTCGGATCTAATCTCATTTCCTTGCTTGGTGATATCTCCTTTCAGATTGATAATTTGGCTCTGTAGATTCTTGATTTGCTCACCTTGGGTTCTCATTATGGCTTCAACATCGGGGTTAATGGGTGGGGTTTGTTGAGTGGGTGGGTGATAAGGATTAGAAGCTCTTGGTGGGATTTGGTTGCTTCTATTGTAGTTGTTGGCGGGGTTTTGGTTTTGAGGAGAAAAACCGGGTGAAAGGTAGTTGTTTGATCGGCAACTCAGCAAATTTCTATCCCCTTGAGGTCGAGCTTGGTAATTTTACGGTGAATAATTACCATAAGCTGCATACACATTTTCAGGATTTCCTTGTGTAGAAGGACAATCGGTGTATGAGTGAGGACCTCCGCATGTTTCACAAGAAGGTGCAACCGCTTTAACTTGTTGTTGTTGGTTTGAAGCGAGAAGCAAGATACTTTTACTCATTTCAGTCATCATGCGGGTGAGTTCGGTCATATCAGGGTTTGCTGAAGTAGAAGAGACATTGACTCTCGGGTTGTTCCTTGAAGAAGCGGAGGAATCCCAGTTTTTGTGGTGAGTAGTCATGTTCTCAATAAGCTCTCTACACTCCTCGGGTCTCCTTTTCATAAATGTGCCACCGACGGCTGCATTAATCGTATCACGATCACGAAAAGTCAATCCGTTGTAGAAAGTATCAATCAATGTGACTGGAAGCATGTTGTGGTTTGGACAACGATCGATCAAGACATTATATCTCTCCCAAGCATCAAAAAGAGATTCATCAGGATCTTGCATGAAACCGCTGATTTGATTGCGAAGGCTCGTGACCATGGATGGTGGAAAGTAGCGCGATAAAAAGCGTTGAGTCATGTCATCCCAAGTGTGAATAGAATTCTTTGGAAGACGATCAAACCATTTCTCGGCGTGATGTGATAAAGTATGTGGAAAGAGTTGAAGGCGAAGAACATCCATTGTGGCACCAGGCAACTTCATGCTTTGGGTGATCGTAATGAACTTGTCGAGGTGTTTGTTGGCATCATCATTAGGCATTCCGGTGAATGGATTAGTTTGCACTTGCTGAATCATGTGGTGCTTCAACGAAAACTCCGGAGCGGTGATTTAAATCGGCGCAATCGGTCCTCCTCGTCCAAACATGGTAGGTTGACAAAGCTCCTCCATTGTCCGAAGATCGGGCTGTGGAAGAACATTGTTGTTATTGTTGAGGTGCGGTGGATTATTGTTGTTGTTAACACCTGACATACTTAAATCTTCTCGAGTCTCGGGCTCTTGATAATTAGAAGATCTAGTACGCATACACCTACAAAGACAAAAGAAAACAATACCAAACACAAAGACAATATATATACACAATAGAAATAAAATCTTTTTGGATTTTTGAAATTTTTAATTTTTATGGATTTTTAACAATTTTAATTTTTATGGTTTTTTGAAATTTTTTGCAAGAAAAATAACGCTCACAAGTGAACGGATCCCAAAAAGCAACGCGTCTCTCACAGAAAACCGTTAATCTTTACGAAAAGAGCCGACAACGGCGCCATTTTAATGAATGGATTTTGCTAGGTTCAATTGTTGTTCTCGGTATCTTAACGAATTGATCTAGGTTCTATGTGTGACTCTATTGTTTTTGGTGAAAAAATGTTTTTGGTTGTTTTTAAATAAAATGTGCAAAACAATTAAAGTAAATGACTTTAAAGTAAATCTAAATCTAATTAAAATAAAGGGGCAAGTATTTAAAAGCGTGACTAAAATTAAAGGGCACTAAATGTAACGCAAACTTAAAACGCAACTAAAACTTAAAACTAAGGCAAGGCTAAAATAAATTAAGGCAATTAAACTTAAAGTGCGAGTAGGAAAAAAAACGGGAAAAATAAAGCTCGAAACTAAAAGGCAGAAACTTAAAAACTGAAATTAAAGAAACCTAAAAAGCAGCTTATCCGGAATAATACCCTTATTCAGAATAAATGGCTTACTCTGAATATGTCACCTATCCGGAATAATCCCCTCTATTCGGAATATTAGTCTATTCGGAATATCCTTGCTATTCGGAATGTTTGCCCTATTCGGAATACCTTCTCTATTCGGAATGTTAGCCCTATTCGGAATACCTGGCCTATTCGGAATATTTCCCTTATCCAGAATATTCTGCCTATTCAGAATGATTGGCCTATTCGGAATATTTCTCTCATCCGGAATAATTTCCCTATTCGGAATATTTTCCCTATTCGGAATATTCGTCTTACTCGGAATAATGCTGGGCTTGCGTTACCTGGGAAAGATCAGAAGCAGAAAACAAACACCCCGAAGAACAGGGAACAAGATATAACTCGAATCTAATCAAATCTAGGCAAAATCAACCACAAGATTAAATCAAACTAACAAATAAACATCTATTAATGATAATCAAACAATCCAAAACAACAAAACTAACAATAAAGATCAAGATAATCAAAACCCACTTAAATAAATCAATAAAAATCAAGAACATGAACATAAACAATAAAAATCAAAGATTAAGAAAGGTAGAATGAGAGATGAACAATAAAGATAAAGATTGACAAGAATTAAAAGAAAAACTTACTTGAAATTAAATGGCAATTAAGGTGCAAGACAAGTATTTAAATTTGACAAGTAAATAAATGACAAGGTAATTAAAAGTGGAAGAACTAATTGTCACTATTAGCCAACAAAGAAAAATGCTAATCTCATCTAATCTATATATAGGGGAGGTTAAGGAATGCTTAGGAAGCTTCCTCCCCTCTTTCCTTTCTCTTTAATTGCATGCTTAGTCCTTCTCTTCTTAATCTCTTGTTAATTGCACCATTAGTCCTTAAGCCTTTTAATCTTCTTTAATCTTAGACTTTAATGACTTTTGGCTCGGGATTTCTTTGAACTCGTCTTTTAATTCTTCAATAAAATAGACTTGAGTTCTTTGGCTTTAAGTAAACTTCCGTCTTTCGACTTTTTCTTTGATAAATCTTCAGAATTGGTCTTGGACTTCCGTTCTTTTTGCACTCTTGACTTCTCGACTTCATCTTTCGTCTTTTTCTTCGATAAAAGCCCGTGAATGCCGTATTTTCTCCACTTTTCACAATTTCGTCCTAAATCACAACAAAAACACAAACCACACATAATTCCGACATAAAAGACATAAAATACACGTTTTGGCTCGGTTATAATTGTAATTAAGTGGTAAAAAGGATGGGTGTTTACACACCTATCGCCTATCACTACACTCGTACCTAAAAATTATGTTCTAGCTGTGGATGAAAGTGACTCTGATAAGTTTCTTATTAATGTGTTTAACTATCAAAAACTTATTGCCAAGCTCATATACTTGACCCATACTAGGCCAGATATTTCCTATGATGTTCAATGTTTGAGTCAACATATGCATGCCCCTTTACAATCTCATCTTAAGATTGCTTTAAGAGTCATTAGATATCTGAAAGGTGCCCCTGGTACTGTAATTCAAATTTATAAGGACAATAGGCTTAATCTGTCTTGCTTTACTGACTCTGATTGGGCTAAGTGTCTGAAGACCAGAAAGTCTATCTCTGGCTATTTTGTGTTTTTGGGTAATACTCTTGTTTCTTGGAAAAGTAAAAAACAGCCAACTGTTTCTAGATCCTCTACTGAAGCAGAGTATAGATGCATGGCTAGTGCTACTTGTGAGATTATTTGGATTTCCAACTTGCTCAATGATCTTAACATTCCAAGGGTGTTCCTGGTGAACATGTATAGTGACAGATCCTCTGCCATTCAGATTGCTGCCAATCCTGTCTTTCATGAAAGGACTAAGCATTTTGAAGTTGATGTTCACCTTATAAGAGAAAAGGTACAGTGTGGGATTATTAAAACTATAAAAGTGGCTTCTGCTGATCAAACAACAGATTTGTTTACCAAAGGTCATGGTTCTCATCAGCATTCTAAACTGTGTAAACAGTTGGGATTGGTTGATATGTTCAAAAGATAACTTTGCACCTTGATAAGTTTGAGGGAGGGTGTTGACTGGTCAAACTTATTCGGTTGTTTATCTTGTGCCACTTTTGTTTACTTAAATTGTGCAGGGACCTATTGTGGCTAACTTGGTTTCTCTATATGGGCTTGTGATGGGCTCCCTATGGTTGTCCCATGTTTTCTTATGGTATATGACCCTAGTTGTTGCTAGGGTTTTAACTCATTCATTCATAATACACACACTCAAAAGTGTGTGTGCTCTCTCGTTCTATTCGTCGTGAAGTCTTGCACCATGGGAGGATTTCATCTCTTCTTTTATGTGTTATAGATTAGATTGAGTGTGAGTGAATCTGTAGTGAGGGAGATTGGATCAAATTAGTTGGGACAATCTCACCACTTATCTTGTATTTGTACGATTAGCATCCATTTGGGGACTAATCTTTTCTTTGTTCTGTTTGTACTTAAATCTTGTTATAATAAATCACCAAGGGGTGGATGGTTGGGTGATAAGATCTATTCTCTATTTCTGTTATTCATGTTCTTTACAATTTTAATGTTCCTATCGATGATATGGATGAAGAACAGGAAGTCGACAAGTTAGTTGATAAAGTAGTCACGGACATAGTTCCTTGTAATAGGTTACTACATGCCGAAAGACAAGAATCACCAACCTTGGGTGTATACTTTTAGGTATGTTAAGTACACTTTTTTCCTGAGTATAATCTACGCAGAGTTATATTTGTTTTTGTTTATATAAGAATTCTAAATTTTAATATAGTATAAAAACTTACTTCAATAGCAGATGACCCCGTCTCAATTCCATAATGTTGTTAGTGTTACTACTGATGATGCACCATGTTATAAACGACTGTTTTTGGTTCTCTGAAGATAAAAAAGAAGAAATCTGAAGAAGCCTTGAGGATCAACAATGTTTCAAGGTCTATAAAATCTAGAAACAAAAAGACAACCAAGCGGCTAAAAAAGGTTGTTTGTAGTAAGAGGTTGAATATTGTAGAGAATTAGGTTATTTACACAAGCGTGTCAGATAAACAAGTATATTTATAATATTATTTAATTTCAACACTCATATTTTGGTGGTTGCTACAGTATTAGTATGTCGATGATTTATATATGAAATTTGAATCTTTGTTCAAGAATATTCGGAAAACCCAAGAACATGGAGGGTGAGCCATTTTTATCCTTCATGCATAGTAACTCCGTTTGTTGAGGTGTTATTCAAGTTACTTGTAACTCTCCATTTAATACACAGAACTTTTGATTGTAATAGTCAAATCTTACTTAGGTTTGTCATGACCCACTAACTACAGAAGCGACAATGTAATGGTGTCAGATTCATTTATGGAGTATTTAAAGTTGAAAGACCCACCAAAGTATGGGTTTCGTTGGGGCCGTCGTGACATTGTTGTTGGTCGAAAATTTTGGATCTCATTAACTGTTCGTGCAATTTCTTGCAGGGGTCCGAATGGTTAGACCTCTTCGGACCTGGAGTGGTGTATGCTTCGGATTACCTGAAACCAAAGTAAACGCGTTAGCCTCGTCCGGGTGTGAGAACCTAGACCAAGCTCAGGCGTGAGAGTAAGTAAAGGATAAAGATCCGAAAGGGAGATATAAGAATATTATAATATAAATAATATAATAAGGGTAAAAGAGTTAACCTAAATCTTGAACCCAAGGGGGGTATTTATACTAATCAAATCTCTAAAAGGCCGGGAGTTGTGATGGGCCTTGGTTGGCCCGATTGGGGACACCTTCCCTAGTTTCTCGGAGGTGTGTCTGTTTACTTCTCCGTTGACTGGCACTAATACCTTCTAGAAGAATTCATGCGTTTCAGACTACTAGGTTTTGTCCGGATCGGGTTATGTGTTCCGGACACATACACGAACATGTCCCCCTAGTGTTGATTTGGCTAATTCGCTCAAGCATGTTTAGTCGAATCAATACTTTAATACCCCTTATCTCACAGTCTGGGTGGGCCGAATTGTTTTACCAGCCCTTGAAACTCGGCTTTTTTATATGTATCAATTAATGTTCGTCTTTCCTCGATTCGACTCGAATTTGATTTCCGGTTTAACGTTCTGACTTAACTTTGTTTTTGGTAAAATCTCTTTTTGGTGGTATTTTTAAACTAATTTAAAACTATTTAATTAATTAATTATCTAAACAATTTAAATACTATTTTGAACTAATTTTAATAAAATCTATTTTGAAGTAAATCTAGTTTAAACTTAATTCTAATTTTAAACTAAGACAAACTTTTAAATAAAAATCTAAAGAAATTTTAAACTAAACTTAAATATATAAAAGATAACTATTTTTTTTTTCTTAATAAAAGTAAATTGAAAACTAATTTAGAATTTATAAAAGTAATTAAAAATTAAAACTATATTTTTTTTCTATATCTTTTTATATTTTAATGAAAAAACTGAATTTAAATAAAACTTTTTAATTAATATAAATAAAATTAAACTTTAATTAAACTAATTTTAGTTAAAACTAAACTGCCAAATTAAACTAATCCTATATTAATTTAGAAGTGCAAATGAATACACAAGAAAAGGCCTAGAGTAACTGGTTGGGGCGCTGGACAGTTGAACGAGGGGTCTGGGGTTCGAATCTCACCCCAGACAGAATTTGCTCTATATTTTTAATACTTTTTTTTTAACTTTTTCTTTTGGACAAATAAAAACTCAGACTAATTGAGTCTGAGTTTTGAGCAGTAAGATAATAAGCAAAACACCCCAACAGACAAAAAGCTGAATAAAAAGAAACAGAAACCAAATAAGCTAATAGTACGACAAAACAGTTTAAACAAATAAACCAAACAAAATAAGCTGAATTCGGATAAGAAACAAATAAGCTAGATGAGCAGTTACTATCCGAAAATAATCAATAAGCAGAAAATACGAGTAGATCCAAGCAACACGCAAACCAAACAAGCTAAATAATCTAAGCAGTAACAATACGCAGCACTTAAACGAATAAATAAGCTTAAACTAATAAGACTGAAATCCAAATAAGCAGTTAACAAAAGCTAATCTTAAATAAGCAGAATCCAAACACAACCATATATCAAAAAGGAAGTACTATTATATCAAACAAATAAGCAGACTTCAAATGAGCAGATTCAAACTAACCAAATATATGATTAAAACTTAAACACAAAAATTAAACAAGCAGAATAAACACTAGCAGATAACAAAACCATATAAATCATTAACAAAGAAGAATTTAACATAAATAAGAGAAAACGAACCGGATGTAGAAATCCTTTGAGATGAAGTGTCGCGCTGAGCGAACTTAATAACAAATCGAACACCTAATCACCACCGTATATCTTACCCGTAAACATCATCACAAGGATCTCGAACCATACAGATAGTAAACCGAATCGTACCAAATTTCGTACCCAAACAGTAACAAGAACAGTAACCTTTTCTATATTTCCCAGTGGGGGAAAATATATATATCACTTTCTTTATCTTTTTTTTTTCTTTTTTTTTTATATCAATAATAATAAACTGACGAACAGTAAAATTAAAGTACCAAGCAGATTAAATATAGAAATTAAATAGGCGAGATTTAAAAAGAGACAATAATACTTTTAAATAAAACTTTTCATTAATTTTAATTTAAATTACAAATACTGGAAAAGAAGAAATTACAAAATTAAACCTATTAATCTAATTTTACTGAAAAATTAAATAAAGAAAAAAATGCGCCCTGAATTACATGATAGAGGGGTTTTTATAGAGGAACCCCAAGAAACCCTAATTCTTGGCTTCATTTGTAAGCATCCAAATCCCACCGTCCAATCCTTCTTTCTTCTTCTCTCTCTTGATCATGCGGCTAAAAATCATCCTTGTAGCCACGGATTGCCCTCGTGGCACTTTGATGTGTTTGTTGTGCTTCTTGATAGGTGATGTGGACTTCTATGATTGGAGAGTTTGGTGGTGGAGAGGTGGCATAGCCAATCAAAAGTGGAGAAAGGGCCACATCGGATGGATTTGAGGACCACTAGTGAGTGGGTGATGAGATTTTTATGGGGATGTTATTTGTTTGGGTGTTAATTACCCAATAAGGGTAAAAGCCCTCTTTTTTGACTAGTTAATTTTACTGTAAAAATTAGGGTTTTTGGGAGGGAGATGTGCGAATTTTGGGGGAAGAAGGAGGTGGGTGAGAGATTGCTTCGTTTATATCGAAGTGTAAATGGGGGAAAAGGGTAAATGATTTGACTTTATTTATTTGGGGTGAGTTGTGGGTAAGGTAAAAGGGGTGTACACGTGGGGGAAGGGTGAGTAAATGTGTTGACTGGGTGAATAAAATGTTTGTGAGGAGTTGACCAACAAAACAATTCATCCGTTCAATTTAAGCCATTTGGGCTATGTGGCCCAAAACACTTTAATCACCCGTCTCATTGTATTGGGCCAAGTAATGGGCTTCCCAATTTTCTCTTCTCAAAGTAACAAAATTAATGGGCTTTTAGGCCCATTAATATAATGTGGGTCCCACGAAGGCCCATTAACCATTAAAATATTAAATCCTCTAAAAACGACTTGTCATTTGGCTTCTCGATCTTTTCTTCAAATTAAGTCGATTTTGTCGGTTTCCGTGATCTTTGCACACTTTTGGACTTTTGATCTTGTCTTTGACTCTTTCTTGACTTTTCTTCGACATTTGACCGTGAAATCCCGTGTTTTCTCTTCTTTTGATCATTTGTACCTATTTAACACATAAAACACAAAACCACGCGTAATTCCGACATTTATGATATAAAACACATGATTAGGTCTTGTATTTACTTGATTTTAGTGGCAAAAGGATAAGTGTTTACACACTTATTAAATCCCCTACACTTGACCATTGCAATGATCCCATGAAATGCATAGTTTTAGAGCATTAAGTTACATTTATCTCATAATTAATCCATCTCGGCCTTTATTACTATTACTACTACTACTATGACGAAAAGATAAAAACTTTAAAGGAAACAAAAGTTATAGCAATTTATTAACCTGAAATTATTTGACGGAAGAAACTCGTAAAGAAATCTAAGACTTAGATTAGGGCTTTGGTGTCATGAATATTAATCACCCTCAAGTTTCACGTTCCCCATACCAAGCTTAAAAACGAGATCATTGTTATTACAAGTTAGCACAACAAACACTTTCTCATGTGGTTTAGTTAATCACTTAGACCCCCTTATTCCTACGGTGTATCTCTTGTATTTTATTTTTGTCTTGAATGATCACGAGGATGCATTTTTGACTTATTCCGATAATTTATTAAGGCCGAAAATAAAGTGGGACGATTTAATCAATAGTTAGCTAAAGGACAAAATCTTTTAAAACTGCTTCTCGAAACCTCAAAAAGTTCATATCTTGGCATAACTCGTTCACGATTTGAGACCTTTCTCGGACCGATATTTGACTTGTACTTCAACTTCAAATCTTGAGAGACGATCTTGAAATTATGGTCTTCTCTTCATTTTGGTATACATCTTCATTAGGAGTGAAAGATGCATCAAACTTTGACCACGACTTCTTCATTTATCCTCTTCTTTATTTAGGATTTTGATATACAACGATCCGCCTCCTTTTCGGACTTGGATCTATTTATCCTCATACCTTGTTAGGGTCTTTTTGGATAGACTTCTCCATGATCTTTAGGGGAGTAATTGCTTCTCGTTGTGTGTCTTGGTCCTTCATATTGATTTGGATTAATGATCTTCACATCATCTTAGGATCTTTAGAAAAAAGTGAATCCTCATGCCTTGTTAGGGCCTTTTTGGACTCGGGTATCCTCATGCCTTGTTAGGGCCTTTTTGGATAAGCCAATCTTCGTGTCCCGCTTCAATAAGTTATGCCTTGGCTATGAACTCTAATTAATACCGAGCAACTTTTAAACGATCTTGTGCTAGAAGCTAAGTAACCTTTTAAATCGTACAACCTTATTTATTGCAAATATATTTATTAACAAGTGATGGGAGAAAAAGCTCATAACTAACTCACATAAGTTAATGAAAGAATACCAAACTTATAATTAACTCTATCATCTCTCGTTCTCCATAATTTAAAATCTCAAGGAATGAGACTCGTGGATGCTTAGCCTAATAAACCAATTAAGGTCCATATGGTTAAGGATATTAGCTAGAGTAAACTTGGATAAGTAAACTCGGGTTGAGTCAAAATATTCATGACAGGCCTAATATATCAAAAACGTCTAAACTTGTTAAAACCATTTTATTTATTTATTCATTTTTGACTTTATTCTTGAAATGGAAATTATTACGATGCGATAATAAAAGGAAAGAAATTAAATAAAAATTCTACTAGGCCAAAATAGATCAAAAATTTGAAAAATGTTGAAATTTTTTTAAATTTTCCGGTTAAATGGGGTCAAATTCATGGAAAATCCCACTAAAATTCGATAGAAGTCCCCCCCTACACTTAATATAAACATTGTCCTCAATGTTTAAGCATGTGGGAGAATAAACTCCCCTACACTTAGGACATTGAGTACGTTGTTTAAAATCGAGCTAAGGAAGGGACAACTAAAGTGATTACATTTATTCGTTTTATTTATATACAAGTATGAATCACAATAGTTATGATAGAACCGGGTACACGAGAACACGGGATCACGGGTCTCATCAAAAGTACCAAAAGTGGATCATCAAAGCACATGTCCCTGCACACAATCACCACACACAAACAACCTACTTGGCTCCCCCCTACACTTATTGGTGGACAATGGATGAAGGTGAAAAGGGTGGAAAGGATGGTAAAAAAAATCTAACCTAGTTATACGATGCTTGATTTATTTATCACGAGTCTCTAGCTCGACTCGATTTCCCGAATTAATTCAAGGGAAATGTGGAGAGGGATGGAATCATCTCGTGAGAGATGTCCTCTCCATAGTATAACTTAACCCGTTGGCCATTCACCTTAAAGTTGGGCCCATTTGGTTGGGATAACTCAATGGTGCCATAAGGGAAGACTTGGGCCACGGTGAATGGACCGGACCAACGGCTCTTAAGTTTACCCGAAAAGATTTTCAACCGAGAGTTAAAAAGTAAAACTTGATCACCAACATGGAACTCTCGGTTTTTAATCTTGGAATCATGAATGAGCTTAGTCTTCTCTTTGTAGATTAATGAATTTTCATAAGCCTCATTCCTAAGTTCATTGAGTTCATTGAGTTGGATTTTCCTATGATCACCGGCTTTGTTTATGTCAAAATTAGCCCATTTCAAGGCCCAATAAGCCTTATGCTCCAACTCAATGGGGAGGTGGCATGCCTTTCCGTACACAAGGCGATAAGGGGTACAACCTATAGGTGTCTTATAAGCGGTACGGAAAGCCCACAAAGCATCATCTAATTTATCGGCCCATGAGGCACGATGCTCTCCCACGGTTCGCTCTAAGATTCTCTTAAGACCACGGTTAGAAACCTCGGCTTGTCCATTAGTTTGAGGATGATATGCGGTGGAAAGTCGGTGATTGACACCATACTTAGCCATGACTCGTGCGAATTGATCATTGCAAAAATGAGTCCCGCGATCACTAATAATAGCACGAGGCACACCGAATCGAGCAAACAATTGTTTCAAGAAGTTAACAACCACCCTCGCATCATTAGTAGGTAAAGCTTTTGCTTCAACCCATTTTGATACGTAGTCAACGGCTACGAGGATGTACTTGTTTCCCTTTGATGATGGAAACGGCCCCATAAAGTCGATGCCCTATACGTCAAAGATTTCACATTCTTGGATGAAATTTTGAGGCATCTCATCTTTATGTGTGATCTTGCCTTGCCTTTGGCAAGCATCACAATGTTTAACCATTTCATGTGCATCATGATAAATGGAGGGCCAATAGAATCCGGAGTCGAAAACTTTTTTAGAGGTGTAATTAGGACCAAAGTGACCACCGGTAGGTCCTTTATGGCAAGCTTCAAGGATTTGTAAAGCCGCCGGTCCATCAACACATCTTCGAATGATTAAGTCCGCACATTGCTTGAAAAGATAAGGGTCGTCCCAATAGTACGTTTTAACGTCCTTGAAGAATTTTTTCTTTTGTTGGGACGATAACCCTTCGATGAGAACACCACCCGCCAAATAGTTTGCAATGTCCGTAAACCATGGGGTATCATCAAGATTGGAATTAATAGACATTAAGGTCTCAAGGGGAAAGGATTCATTAATCTCTTGATTTGGAGATTCCCCTTGATAAGGATCCTCAAGTCTACTAAGGTGATCCGCGGCTAGGTTTTCCGCTCCTTTTTTATCACGAATTTGATTTTAAATTCTTGTAGGAGAAAAACCCAACGAAGGAGTCTCGGTTTAGCATCTTGCTTGGTCAACAAGTATTTCAAGGCGGAATGGTCGGTGTAAACGATGGTGGTGGAAAGCACAAGATAGGGGCGGAATTTCTCAAAAGCATACACTACAGCTAAAAGCTCTTTTTCGGTAGAGGTATAATGCAATTGAGCCCCCGTCATTGTCTTACTAGCATAATGAATGGGTTGGAAATGTTTGTTAACTCGTTGACCTAAAACCGCTCCTACCACGAAATCACTAGCATCGCACATGAGCTCGAAAGGTAACTCCCAATTTGGAGAGACTAAGACCGGTGCCTTAGTTAATTTACCTTTAAGAAGTTCGAAAGAGTCGAGACATTCTTGAGAGAAGATGAAAGGAGCATCCTTTTCTAAGAGATGAGTCATTGGACGAGCTATTTTGGAGAAATCTTGGATGAAACATCGATAAAATCCCGCATGGCCTAAAAAACTTCTAACTCCTTTGACGGTGGTAGGCGGAGGTAACTTAGCAATGACGTCAACTTTAGCACAGTCGACTTCGATACCGGCTTTGGAAATTTTATGACCAAGGACGATGCCTTCTTTTACCATGAAATGGCATTTTTCCCAATTAAGAACGAGACGAGTGTCTTCACACCGTTGGAGCATACGTTCTAAATTAGCAAGGCAAGAAGAGAAAGAATCACCATAGACCGAGAAATAGTCCATAAAGACTTCCATAGTTTCTTCAACCATGTCATGAAATATCGCCATCATACACCTTTGGAAAGTCCCTGGAGCATTGCATAAGCCGAAAGGCAATCTTTTGTAAGCAAATGTTCCATAGGGACAAGTGAATGTGGTTTTCTCTTGGTCTTTTGGATCGATAGGGATTTGAAAATATCCGGAAAAGCCATCTAAGAAACAATAGAAATCATTACCCGCTAAACGCTCGAGCATTTGATCCATGAAAGGAAGAGGGAAATGATCCTTACGAGTGGCATCATTGAGCTTACGATAATCAATGCAAACTCGCCAACCCGTTACGAGTCGAGTAGGAATCAACTCGTTGTTTTCGTTGGGAACAACGGTGATTCCGCCTTTCTTAGGCACACAATGGATGGGACTAACCCATGGCGAATCCGAGATAGGGTAAATCATTCCGGCATCGAGAAGTTTGATAACTTCTTTCTTAATGACTTCATGAATTTTTGGATTAACCCTTCTTTGATTTTGGATTGCGGGTTTAAAGTCATCTTCCATGAGAATTTTATGAGTACAAAAATTAGGATCAATTCCGCGAATGTCGGAGATTTTCCAAGCAATTGCTTTCTTATGATTCTTAAGCACATCGATAAGTCGGGATTTTTCATCTTCTTTTAAGTCCTTAGCAATAATGACGGGCAACTTATTATCCTCCTCTAAGAAAACGTACTCTAGATGAGACGGTAAATCCTTAAGCTCTAAATCCGGTGGATTGTCAATGGAAGGCTTAGTCAAAGTAGGATCATCATTTGTAACTTCTTTAGGAGTAGGTGGAGAAATATTGTCCTCATTGAGAAGTCTCTCAATAGTACGAATGTCTTCATCCCAATTGGTGGGAGAATTATCATAGTTAATCTCGAGAGGACCCAAGCTAGCTTCAAAATCTTCTAAGTCACTTTCTCCAAATGGAGTCAATGAAGGAGCAATAGAAGCTACGGTCTCAACATGAGGTAAAGGAGAAATCCCGCTCTTACAAGCCTCGTGAAAATGTTCTTCACATGCTTCGTCGAGCACATCGATGAAATTCACGAATTTGGGCTCATCGGGAAGTTTGGAAAGTTTACCCATGTTAAAGACGATTTTGTCATCCCCGACCCTCATGATAAGTTCACCCGCGGCTACATCAATTAATGTACGCCCAGTTCTCAAGAAAGGTCGTCCCACAATTAAGGGAACACGGGGATCCATTTCATAGTCGACGACGACGAAATCGGCGGGGAAAGTGAATTTGTCGACTCCTACAAAAACATCATCGGCTATCCCCACCGGATAAGCAACCGTACGGTTAGCTAATTCCAGTGTCATACGAGTGGGGACTAGCTCGGGTAAAGATAATTGTTTCCACACGGACAATGGCATAAGATTGATACTTGCTCCGAGATCCGCCAAGGCCATACAATTCTCAGCACCCAGAAAATTACAAGGAATAAGGAATCGACTAGGATCTCCTAACTTAACCGGTAATTTTCTCAAAAGAACCGCGGAACAATTCTCATTCAATTGGGTATTGGCAATATCAAGCAACTTTTCCTTATCACTTAAAAGATCCTTAAACATCTTAGCGTACTTAGGCATGTGAGTGAGCGCCTCGGCAAAGGTAATACTAAAATTCAATTGTTTGAACATTTTTAGGAAGTTCGAAACTTGAATATCATCCTTATTCTTCAATTTCTCTTTCCGCAACCTTGAGGGATAAGGTATATTGGGTTGAGATGAAGGCTTTGGAGTGGATTGCTCACTCACATCCTTTGGAGGAGGAGGAGGAGTAGAAATAGAAGGTGAAGGAACCGGTTTTGGAACCGAAGGTGTGGTAGAAAATTTGGGTATCGGTGGAACATAAGGTGTAGACGAATGCATAACGGGAGGTACGTCACAAGTGGAAGAAGAAGGAGGTTGTGTCGAAGAAGAAGGAATCTCGGGTCCTTGGTTAGGTAGGGAAGGTTCTACGGTGGTCTTACCGCTCCTAGTAGTGATAGCATTAACATTAGCCCTAGGATTGGTCACGGTGTTCGAGGGAAGGGTACCTTGGGGACGAAAGGTTTGAATCATAGTCAAAAATTTCTTATCGGTCGATTCTTGCATCTCTCTCATCATTCGTTCATGGTCGGATAATTTTTGTAAAACCAAGTCCATTTGAGGATTATGCATGTTCATTTGATTATAACCTTGATTAGGAAAATCTTGGTTTTGATATTGATTAGAACCTTGATTAAATCCTTGATTTTGAAAACTTTGGTTATTATATCCTTGATTATTTAACCCTTGGTTTTGCCCTTGAAAATTCCCTTGATTTTGATTAAAACCCCGTTGATTAGTATTTCCTTGAAAATTACCCCGTTGAGGACCTTGGTTCCTATTTTGGGCGGGTGGGGGTGGTCTTTGTGGTGCTACAAAACCCGGGGGAGCCAAATAGTTATTAGACTTGTAAGACAAATGGTTAACATCAACATTTGGTTTGAATTGAATCCGATCAATTTCATTGTTATTATAAGCATAAACTTCTTGTTGATTATTGTAAACCTTGTCACAATTAAAGTATGAATGTGGTCCACCACAAGTCTCACACGTTTCACTTTTTTCTTTCACGGCATGCACATGTGTAGTGAGGGCGTCGGTTCTTAGAGCAAGGTTTTTCACAATTGAAGTAAGCTCCTTAATTTGATCATTCACCTCATTATTACTCGTACTAGCACTTGCCATATTAGCCCTAACACTTTTGGTTTGCACTTTTTCCTTGTTCTCAATAATGGCCCAAGCCTCGTTCATTGTTTTCACAAGAATATTGCCCCCTGCGGCACTATTAAGTGAGTCTTGGTCGTTTAGAGTTAAACCATTATAAAACGTGTTGATTTGATGCACTTTAGTAAAACCGTGTTGTGGACATTTTCTCAAAAGATCATTAAAACGATCCCAAGACTCACTAAACGTTTCCCCATATTGTTGCTCAAAGTTGATTATTTCATTCCTTAAGGAAGTAGTCCGTGATGGTGGGAAAAAGTAGTTAATGAACTTGGTCTCTAAGTCGATCCATGTGGTAATACTTTGGGGTGGTTCCTTGTCAAGCCAAATCCGGGCTTGTCCCTCGAGGGAAAAAGGAAAAAGTTGGAGGCGAACGACCTCTTGTGGCACCCCATTGTATTTGACGGTATTAGCTAATTGGATGAAACGTTTGATATGAGCGTGTGGGTCATCATTAGTACGGCCTAAAAATGGTGTAGCGGAAACCATTTGAATAAAACCCGATTTAAGTTCGAAATGATTAGATCCAATATTTGGCACCACAATCGCGTCATCGTTTCCTTCAACGTGAGATTGTAGAATCTCAATCATTGGTCGATTATCCGTTGCCATCGTATTGTTGAAAGCTCGATTCTCGAGATCGGCTTTAATGACGGTCTTTTTGTTTTTCTTCTTCTTCTTTTTAGAAGAATTAGAAGTATTTGGTACACCAATCGGTATGTATGTATGCGCGCGAGTGCGCATACAATTAAAACTTTGGAATGAGGTAGGTGACCTCGGTCGACTTTGAGAGGAAAAGGATTTTCCCTCTCGAGGAGCAATATGAAAAAGCTACAAAAATATATACGTAAATACTACTTGAGTTGGCAAACCAATAATCGGTTGTCCCTCTCAATATACGCACAAGCGAGCGGGGAAACGAGGTGGCACAAAGCACTTAAAAACCTTTTTCCTTAGACGGCCTTTTATAGCGCGTCGCCTTATACCCACCTTATAGTTTGTATATGTTGAGTTCAAACGTCTTACTAGTATTTATCTATTTTGCCCTTTTTTTTCGTTATGGATTCGACTACAATAGTTAGGTGATGAAATCCCAACTAAGGCTTATTTGAAAAGTAGGTAATTTTATTGTGGTACGTAATATAATATAATAAAATGAATTTTTTTTTTTGTATTTTTTAGAAAAATATATATTCACAAGAAAAATCAAAAGAAATCGAAATAAAAATTAACACTAATACGTAATATTTTTGGTGTAATACTTTTAGGAAAAAGTATTACTTTTGTATTTTTTTAATTTTTTTTTTGGTGCAATTCTTAGGAAAGAAATTGTTTTTGTGATTTTTTTAATTTTTTTGTATTTTTAAATTTTTGATTTTTTGCAAGAAACGTAACGTTTAAAGGATGAACGGATCCCAAAATCCAAACGTCTTCACGAAAAAATCGTCAATCGTACGAGCGAAGCGGCAGCGGCGCCAATTTGAAACTCGGCTTTTTTATATGTATCAATTAATGTTCGTTTTTCCTCGATTCGACTCGAATTTGATTTCCGGTTTAACGTTTTGACTTAACTTTGTTTTTGGTAAAATCTCTTTTTGGTGGTATTTTTAAACTAATTTAAAACTATTTAATTAATTAATTATCTAAACAATTTAAATACTATTTTGAACTAATTTTAATAAAATCTATTTTGAAGTAAATCTAGTTTAAAATTAATTCTAATTTTAAACTAAGACAAACTTTTAAATAAAAATCTAAAGAAATTTTAAACTAAACTTAAATATATAAAAGATAACTATTTTTTTTCTTAATAAAAGTAAATTGAAAACTAATTTAGAATTTATACAAGTAATTAAAAATTAAAAGTATATTTTTTATATCTTTTTATATTTTAATGAAAAAAACTGAATTTAAATAAAACTTTTTAATTAATATAAATAAAACTAAACTTTAATTAAACTAATTTTAGTTAAAACTAAACTGCCAAATTAAACTAATCCTATATTAATTTATAAGTGCAAATGAATACACAAGAAAAGGCCTAGAGTAACTGGTTGGGGCGCTGGACAGTTGAACGAGGGGTCTGGGGTTCGAATCTCACCCCAGACAGAATTTGCTCTATATTTTTAATACTTTTTTTTTAACTTTTTCTTTTGGACAAATAAAAACTCAGACTAATTGAGTCTGAGTTTTGAGCAGTAAGATAATAAGCAAAACACCCCAACAGACAAAAAGCTGAATAAAAAGAAACAGAAACCAAATAAGCTAATAGTACGACAAAACAGTTTAAACAAATAAACCAAACAAAATAAGCTGAATTCGAATAAGAAACAAATAAGCTAGATGAGCAGTTACTATCCGAAAATAATCAATAAGCAGAAAATACGAGTAGATCCAAGCAACACGCAAACCAAACAAGCTAAATAATCTAAGCAGTAACAATACGCAGCACTTAAACGAATAAATAAGCTGAAACTAATAAGACTAAAATCCAAATAAGCAGTTAACAAAAGCTAATCTTAAATAAGCAGAATCCAAACACAACCATATATCAAAAAGGAAGTACTATTATATCAAACAAATAAGCAGACTTCAAATGAGCAGATTCAAACTAACCAAATATATGATTAAAACTTAAACACAAAAATTAAACAAGCAGAAAAAACACTAGCAGATAACAAAACCATATACATCATTAACAAAGAAGAATTTAACATAAATAAGAGAAAACGAACCGGATGTAGAAATCCTTTGAGATGAAGTGTCGCGCTGAGCGAACTTAATAACAAATCGAACACCTAATCACCACCGTATATCTTACCCGAAAACATCATCACAAGGATCTCGAACCATACAGATAGTAAACCGAATCGTACCAAATTTCGTACCCAAACAGTAACAAGAACAGTAACCTTTTCTATATTTCCCAGTGGGGGAAAATATATATATCACTTTCTTTATCTTTTTTTTTTCTTTTTTTTTATATCAATAATAATAAACTAACGAACAGTAAAATTAAAGTACCAAGCAGATTAAATATAGAAATTAAATAGGCGAGAATTAAAAAGAGACAATAATACTTTTAAATAAAACTTTTCATTAATTTTAATTTAAATTACAAATACTGGAAAAGAAGAAATTACAAAATTAAACCTATTAATCTAATTTTACTGAAAAATTAAATAAAGAAAAAAATGCGCCCTGAATTACATGATAGAGGGGTTTTTATAGAGGAACCCCAAGAAACCCTAATTCTTGGCTTCATTTGTAAGCATCCAAATCCCACCGTCCAATCCTTCTTTCTTCTTCTCTCTCTTGATCATGCGGCTAAAAATCATCCTTATAGCCACGGATTGACCTCGTGGCACTTTGATGTGTTTCTTATGCTTCTTGATAGGTGATGTGGACTTCTATGATTGGAGAGTTTGGTGGTGGAGAGGTGGCATAGCCAATCAAAAGTGGAGAAAGGGCCACATCGGATGGATTTGAGGACCACTAGTGAGTGGGTGATGAGATTTTTATGGGGATTTTATTTGTTTGGGTGTTAATTACCCAATAAGGGTAAAATCCCTCTTTTTTGATTGGTTAATTTTACTGTAAAAATTAGGGTTTTTGGGAGGGAGATGTGCGAATTTTGGGGGAAGAAGGAGGTGGGTGAGAGATTGCTTCGTTTATATCGAAGTGTAAATGGGGGAAAAGGGTAAATGATTTGACTTTATTTATTTGGGGTGAGTTGTGGGTAAGGTAAAAGGGGTGTACACGTGGGGGAAGGGTGAGTAAATGTGTTGACTGGGTGAATAAAATGTTTGTGAGGAGTTGACCAACAAAACAATTCATCCGTTCAATTTAAGCCATTTGGGCTATGTGGCCCAAAACACTTTAATCATCCGTCTCATTGTATTGGGCCAAGTAATGGGCTTCCCCATTTTCTCTTCTCAAAGTAACCAAATTAATGGGCTTTTAGGCCCATTAATATAATGTGGGTCCCACGAAGGCCCATTAACCATTAAAATATTAAATCCTCTAAAAACGACTTGTCATTTGGCTTCTCGATCTTTTCTTCAAATTAAGTCGATTTTGTCGGTTTCCGTGATCTTTGCACACTTTTGGACTTTTGATCTTGTCTTTGACTCTTTCTTGACTTTTCTTCGACATTTGACCGTGAAATCCCGTGTTTTCTCTTCTTTTGATTATTTGTACCTATTTAACACACAAAACACAAAACTACGCGTAATTCCGACATTTATAATATAAAACACATGATTAGGTCTTGTATTTACTTGATTTTAGTGGCAAAAGGATAAGTGTTTACACACTTATTAGCCGTTTACTTGGTTTAGGCCCATCAAGGCCCAACCATTTTTACCCTATCTTCCTGCGATGGTTGACACGTGTCCCTTGTTAGCTTGGATTGTTGACACGTGTATTTTTACTGTACCTTTCACGCTTTTCCATGTTTTTACTGAGCATATAAATACCTACCCCTTCGTCATTTGTTTGTGTGTGTTTTTTATTTCTCTCTCAAATATTCCTTCTCTCTACCAATCCGGATTTTCCTTCTCCTCAGGTGTCTTCTCTTCCTTTACTAGTTACCTTTCTGGATCCTTCCTTTAAACGATATGGCAAACGAATACGCTCCCAAGTTCGACATGCCGAAGTATACTTTCACTCTTAATGACGAATTTGTTAAGTATCTAGTGAAGACATATCATATTCCGGAAAGTTTAATCCCCAAGCTGCTCCGGAAGGGATGATTATGGATCGTCTCCCTTCAAATTGTAGGTTTGTATGAGCAATTCTTTAATTTGTCCGGGATACGAGTCCCCTTCCCCACCTTCCTTTTAGACGTTTTGAAAAACTTCGTCGTTCATATCTCACAGCTAGTTCTGTTGGGGCTAAATCGTGTCATCACCTTCGAGGTTTATTGCCGAAGCCTTTCTATTGAACCCACTGCACCTCTATTTCGTGTCTACTATAGGCTTAGCAAACAAGGACATTAGTTCTCCTTCGAAAAGAGGTCCGGGAAGGGTTAACGCAAACAAATTTTTTATGATACACTTACTTGTTTGAAAAATTGGAAGTGGGAATTTTTTGTCATAGATCGTCGTGCGATTCCAGACTTTATGTCGTGGAGACATGTTGATTCGGATTTGAATGATTATATCCCTCGGGATGGCTTTAATGAATCGGATGCCCTTTGTCTTGAGGAGCATGTTGTAGATTTAGCAGCCATTCCGGAAGGTGTGTTGTATATGCCTGGTGTGTCATGACTTGGGAGTGTCCAAAATTTTTGCCTCGCTTTTTTGGATCCGGAAGGGAATGGTATTACCCTTGTTTTTATTTCTTCTTTTATCTTGTCTTTTTTTTCATGGTTGTAAATCTGTATTGTTTTTGTTGTGTTTTCTTTCTTTTCTTGTAGTTGTCACTATGTCTGAGTACCTTAGATTCCTCATTACTGCTCCGGGCAAAATTACTAGGGGTGATCGTTTGACTGACGCCAACCAGATTTCTCCTCATGTCGCTGGTGCATTGGCTGCCGGAGAGCGCTTGAGTGCTCCTACTGCTGAGAAAATAATTGTGATGAATGAGAGTGAGGCTGTTAAAGCCACTCGTGAGAAGAAAAGGCTAGCTTCCCTCCGTGCTACGGAAGAAAAGAAAAGAAAATAAGAGGCTGGAGAGCCGGTTGAAAAACCGAAGAGCAAGAAGAAGGTTTCCGAAAATGGGGGTTCCTCCGGAGCTTCTACTAAAACTAGCAAGGCTGTCAGTGACCTTCATCGGAGTATGAAGCGCATGACTAAGAAACCTGCAACCTCTGGTGGTTTGGCTAAGAAGTAATGAGTGAATGTGGACGAAGGCGCTGGTGGGCATGAGGAGGAGACCCTTGATGAGGATAACGTTATAAGTCCTATACCTCTTCGGTCTGTCAACTTAACTGTTAATGTGGATGATGATTTCTCCTGACCTGTTGGTGATCACTTGGAGAAAACACATGAGTCGGCATCCAAAGAGAAGAGCTCCCCTCCTAAGTTTTCACCACTTGGTAACTCTTATCTAGATGGGTCGAGCTCTAAAGGTGTATTTTATGATGAGGTTGAGGAGCCTACCAAACATAGGGATGGCAAGGGAGCTATGGATTCGGATCATCTTCATTCCAAACGTAATTGTTTTTCTTTTCGAACTTCCTCCCTTTTCTCTTTTTTATTTGTGTGTGCACATTGTGTTTTCAATATTATTTGTTCTAACTTTAAAAGTTTTATCCGATTTTCCGAATCAGGTGTATTCACCGTTGATGAAGAGACGTCTGGTCCGAGTGCTCGGTATGCTCAGGATTGGAGTATTGGTGTTGCTAGCCGGGTGATACGCCTGCGGAGTGCCGAGATTTGATGATGCATATCATTCCTCCGATTGTGCAACGAGAACTGAGCTCCTACCCTCCGTCACTTGCCCTAAGCCGAAGCTGGTATCAACTCGCCCGGAGTACCATGGGGATGGTTGACTCTCTTCGTAGGTTGGAAGAGGAGTCGAAAGATCAGGGTAATCTTTTGGACAAATGTGAAGAATACAAGGTACTCCTTCAAGCTTCAGATCTCAAATTGTCGGAACAGATTCAAGCTAACTCGAAACTCTCTTCCCAACTTCAAAATTCCGAAAAGTTTTGTGCCTCTAAGGACGCCGAACTTGCTGCGGTTGTGTGTGAGAAGTGGGATTTGTCTGAAAGGCTCAAAGACCGTGATGCCCGAATTGGTGATCTTGAAGAGACTCTTCATGTCCTACGTGCCGATAAGGAAAGGCAAGCCGAAGAAGCTAGGGTTCTTAAAACCGAGAAGGAGGAGCTTCAAAGCAAATACAATACTTCCGAGATGAGCCGATACAACGCTGTTCGGACCTTGCTTCCTGCTATCATTTCCAAGCTTCTT
Organism: Glebionis coronaria; assembly: GCA_025667525.1. Lineage (NCBI taxonomy): Eukaryota > Viridiplantae > Streptophyta > Magnoliopsida > Asterales > Asteraceae > Glebionis > Glebionis coronaria. The sequence goes on along the minus strand of CM046879.1, from coordinate 50,704,643 downwards.
AATAGTCATGAGCATAAAAAGAACATAACTGATTATTTCAACAAATCTATTGGAGCTGGCTGGGCCGAAGGGATTAAGGTATGGAGACCTGTCGAGGAACAATTGGCCATCATCCAAGCTACTCCTGGCTTTGATATCTATTGTGACAAAAAGATGAGGACCATGGTTGAACGACTTCTGAAGGCTAAATATCCATACCTTAAGGACGTTTCCACCAATTTCTTCTTACCTATCGAGCGCCTTATGGAGATTGGGCCCGTACTTGCTCCGGAAAAGGTTGTGGACCCTTCGGATGAGGCCACCAATGATGGAGGTAATGGGTCTCCCCATCAAAACAATTTACTCTTTTGCTTAATTTTTATTCAGATGAATGTACTATTTTAAGACTAGTTTCACTTGTTTTATGCTTTTTCTGATTCAAATGATTGTATTAGTTACATTATGTTATATACGCTTACTTTTACTCTTTATGAATATATGCTTCTCTTTACATTTTGTAATTCTTATTCAGAAAGGCTTTTGTATTAACCCCCTTTGTTTGTACACGAATACGACTTCCCTTTCGGATAGGACTTAATAGAGATAATTACGTTCTTCCCATTCTGAAGGGAGAGAGAATTTTTATGAATAGGCCTTCCGCTTTGGATATGACTTATTTTAAATAATCAAATTCTTCCCTTCCCGAAGGGATAAATAATTGTGTGCCTTGATAAGCCTTCCATTTCGGATAGGACTTAATAGAAATAATAAAATTCTTCCCTTGCCGAAGGGAGAAAGAACTGTATATGAATAGGCCTTCCATTTCGGATAAGGCTTGGTAAAAATTATCAAATTCTTCCCTTGCCGAAGGGAGAAAGAATTGTATACGAATAGGCCTTCCATTTCGGATAAGGCTTAATAGAAATAGTCAAATTCTTCCCTTGCCGAAGGGAGAAAGAAATGTGCCTTTATTAATAGAATGTAATCTAAATGTAATGCCATATTATTCATGCTTCTCATAATTGTTGCAAAGGTGCTTTCTCTTTTGGTAACGAGAAGAGAAGCTTCTTCATTCAAATAAAAGACATAGCCTTTCCCTTCTAGAGGGAGTGAAGGTCGATACATTTTGGAATAAAAAAACAGAATAAACTGGACTCTTCCCTTGCTGAAGGGAGAAAGAGTCTTTACATGATAGAAATGAAATTACAAATAACACTTCCTAAGGTTCATTGCATGCCACACCCTCGGAACTTCTTTGTCTTTCATGGTAAAGAGCTTGTATGAGCCATTCTGGTACGCTTCCTTGACACGGTACGAGCCTTCCCATGTGGGAGCGAGTTTTCCCTCCTTCTGCACTCTGCTTGCTTCATTATTTCGAAACACAAAGTCTCCTGGACGGAACGTGACAGAACGGACTCGCTTGTTGTAGTATTGTTCCACCTTTGTTTTGTACTTTGCCTCTCGGATAGCTTCCATCTCCCTTTTTTCTTGTAGTAGGTCCAAGTTTATGCGCAGAGCATCGTCATTTTCCTTCTCATTTACCATCATTGTTCGATAAGTAGGCATTCCTATCTCATCCGGGATAACTGCTTCTGAACCATATGTGAGGTTGAAAGGCGTTTCACCATTAATCTGCTTTAACGATGTCCGATGGCCCACAATATGTGTGGTAATTCCTCTGCCCATCCATTCCTGATTCGGCCAAGCCTTGTCTTAATGCCTTCCATGGGGGTTTTGTTAGCCCTTTCTACTAAACCATTTGCTTGGGGGTGAGCTACGGCTGTATTGATTTGCTTAATCTCCAAATCCGAACACCAACTCTTGAATGGTTCATTAATGAACTGCTTAGCATTGTCTGTAACTACTATTTTTGGGATTCTGAATAGGAAAACTACATTGTACCAGAAGAACTTAATAACTTCCTTTCCGGAGATTTTCACCAATGGCTTAGCTTCCATCCACTTGGTGAAATAATCGATGGCGACAATTATGTATTTCACATTTCCAGATGAGGCTGGCAGTGGACCTAATATGTCCATTCCTCATTGATAGAATGGCCATGGTGCCATGATAGAATTCATCAGTGTCTTCGGCAGCCTTGCTATAGGTGCATGAATTTGACACGAATCGCATTTTTCTAGTTCCTCCCTTGCATCCGTATGCATGGTTGGCTAGTAGTATCCAGACCTTAAAGCTTGTGCCACTATCGATCTTGGCTTCAAATGCATGCTACATGAACCCATGTGTATCTCTCGAAGGACATAGTTAGCTTGCAATGGTCCCATACACCAAAGCATCGGTTCTAGGTATCCTTTTTTGAACAGGACTCCATGAACCATTTCGTACTGGTGTAGTTTCAATCTTAAGCATCGTGCTTCATTCTTATCAGTTGGCCAAATTCTGTCCCGGAGACACTTTATAATAGGAGTCATCCAGTTGTCCTCCACTTCTTCCACTATAGTGTTTACTTCGTTCCGGTCAGTGGATCTTTCGTTTAAGACCTCTACTAGCACTTCTTTTGTTAAGTGATCCAATGCTAATGCATCCAGTTTGCTTAGGATGTCAGCCTTCTGATTCTTACTCCTTGGTATGTTTATGATTGAGAAATGAGAAATTTTTGGTATCAAGGCTTTTGCCTCGGCTAGATACTTCATCATCCGGTCACAACTTGCCTCGTAGGTCCCGTTGATCTGGTTTGCCACCAAATTCGAGTCTACTCGGACCTCAATCTTCCCGACCTTCATTTGTATTGCAATTCTCAAGCCTGCTAGAAGGGCTTCGTATTCTGCATCATTGTTGGTGGTTTCGAAATTCAACCGGAGAGCATAAGTATATTCGGTTCCGGTTGGGCTAATAAGAATCAATCCAGCTCCTGCACCTTGAGCACTAGACGCTCCGTCCGTAAAGAGGGTCCATATTTCCGTTTCGTCCTTTCCTGATTTCGGAACATGCATTTGAAAGAATTCTTCTGCTGCTTGGCCTATGGGTGCTTCGGTTAGGAAGTCCGCTAAAACTTTCCCTTTGATTGCATTCCTGGGTTTGTATTCTATCTTGTAAACCCCCAACTCAAGTATGTATTTAGCTAGCTTCCCGGATGCATCTGCCTTGCTCAATATTTGCTTGATTAGTTGGTCTTTGATCACATTTATTTCGTGGCCTTCGAAATATCTTCTAAGCCTCCTTGATGCTTTCAGAAAAGCTAAAGCTAGTTTTTCCATAGGAGAGTAGTTCTTTTCTGCATCTCTGATTGTTCGGCCAATATAATGAATCGGGCATTGTCTTCCATTCCTTTCAGTAAGTAGCACTACGCTGATTGACTCTTGCAATGTTTCCAAGTACATGTATAGTGGTTCCTTTGGCCTGGGGGTAGTAAGGGTTGGAAAATTCATAATCAGCTGCTTCATTTGCTAGAACGCCTCTTCCGCCTCCGTGGTCCACTTGTACTCATGCTTGTTTTCCTTTGTGATGTTTTTCAAGGTGTTAAAGAATGGTAGCGCCCTTTCAGCAGATCATGATAGGAATCGATTCAAAGCTGCCAATTTGCCACTTAACGATTGCATTTCCTTCCATGTTTTTGGTGATTGGATATCGAAGATGGCTCTGGTTTTCTTTGGATTTTCTTGGATACCCTCTGGAGTGATGATGTATCCCAGGAATTTGTCTTCTTCTACTCCAAACGAGCACTTAATCAGATGTAACTTCATGTTAATTTGTCTGAGGTTGTCAAAAGTTTCTGCTATGTCTGCTAACATGCTCTTCTCATCTTTGCTTTTTATCACCATATCATCGATGTACGCCTCCATATTTCGCCTTATTTGACTTTGAAAGGATGAGTCAACTAATCTTTGATATGTTGCCCCAACATTTTTCAATCTGAAAGGCATCTTAGTGTAACAAAACGTGCCTTGGTCCGTATAACAGGCTGTTTTCTCTTCATCTTCCGGGGCCATTTGAATTTGATGATAACCCTTATATGCGTCCAAGAAACACTTAAAGCGTGACTCCACCACGGACTCAGTTTTTTCATCGATGTCCGGTGGCGAGTAGTAGTCCTTCGGGCATGCTGAATTGAGATTTTTGAAGTCCACACACATTCTCCAAGATCCATCTCTCTTTTTGACCATGACCGGATTGGAGATGTACATTGGGTACTTTACTGGTCTGACTATTCCTGCCACCACTAGATCTTCCACTTCTTTGGTCACTGCTTTGCTCTTCTCGGAACCAAGCATCCGTCTCTCTAACATATCGGATCTAAACTTTCATTAACATTTAAATTATGCTGCATGACTCATCTCGGCACTCCTGTCATATCTGACGGCTCCCATGCGAAAACATCCAAGTTATCTTTCAAAGAGTTATTTAGGGCTGCCTGGCAAGCTTTAGTTAATCCGCCACCGATAGTAGCGAGCTGTTCCGAATAAGCAGGGTTGATCATGACGCTTTCCGTACCGGATGATGGCTCAGCCTTCACGGTCTTTTCTTTGGTTGTAGGAGTTAGTACATGTCTTTTTGCTATTTCCCTACATTCCGAGATGATGACTGATCGAGAAACCATCGTGGCTATTCCTCTCGGGGTAGGAAATTTCATCATGGCATGAATGGTTGATGGTATTGCCCGAAGGATCCGGATTCCTGTTCTTCCAATGATCACGTTATACGGTGATGGAGCACTGATTACCACGAACTTTATATCAGTTCTCTGGATTAAACTATCTGATCTGAAGCTGACTTCTAACTCGATCTTCTCTATTGGTTTAACTACCTCTCCGGCGAATCCCACGAGATCCGTTTGCGTATTCCTCATCTTCGACTTGATGTTTACTGGTAACTTCTCGAAACAGTGTTCGAACATAATTTCCACTGAAGCTCCGTCATCAACATATACTCTTCTTACTAGATAGCCACCCAATTCGGCCTCTATGATGATTGGATCGTCGAACATTTCATCTTCCTCCAAAGGGGAAAAGTGATTGGGGCTCTCATCCAACTTTCGGTTTCTTCTCTAGCCTTCCTTTTTTCCATTTCCGGTATTGTTCGGACCATGTTTATTATCTTATCTTGCCTTGGAGCTTCTTCTCTTCGGTTATCTCGCCCTCTCTGACGTACATCCCGGACAAGGTGGTTCAACTTTCCAGATTCTAGAGCTAGCTCAATTTGCTTTCGTAATTGGATACAGTCGTTGGTAAAGTGTCCATTGTCCTGATGATAATCACAATAACGATCCATGTTTCAACCTCTTGCCGGATTGTTCATTGGACGGGGAGGAGGTAAACGAAGCTGTGTTTCGGTTGCCAGGATTTCTTTTAGGTTCTTTGTCAAGGAGTTGACACTTAGGACCGGGACCACTCTGTTTTGGTCATGATAGTTGTTTCAGTTATAATCATTCCGGTTGTAATTGTCATTTCGAGGCGGTGGGTATGGTGCCCGGTTGTCTCTATCCCAGTTCCTGTTGTTAAAGAAATCTCTTCCTTTATATGCATCTCTTCCATCATTTCTTCTATTGTTGTTCCAGCCATTGTACTTTTGGTTACGATCGTCCCTTCTTTGCGTGGGAGGGTTGGGTTTTCGGTATGGCTCGGATCCTTCTCCTTTTGGAAGCTCAGTGTTGGCGAATGCTTCTTCGGCTCGATCAAAGTCATCCAATATTTCCATCATTTCGTCCACCGACTCAGGGACTTTGTCCGAATATCTCTTTGCCAGTTCAGGACTCTTGACCGAATCTATGAATACCGATATCTTCATGACTTTCGGAACTCCATGAATAAGACCGACTCCTACTGTCCATCGTTCTTTAAAATCTGTGAGTGATTCATTTGCCTTTCTTACAATCTTGGTTATCTCGTGAGGGCCCTTGTGACATAGCTTCCGGATCGAGTATCTCTTGGTAAATGCTTTCCCTTGCTCCCCCTTCTAATGTCTGCTGGAACATTCTGCACTAAACCGGCATTGTCCATTCACCGGAGTTGGCGGCTCCTGTGAAGCGGTTCAGATGATCCTCCGGATCTCCCGTTCCGTCATATGTCTTGACAGTGACCGACATTTTGTATTCGGGTCCGGAGAAGTCAATGATCCTTTGTGTGATAGGAGATTTGACCGCTTCCTTAAAAGGTTTCTTTAAATCCGCATCGGATACCACCTTACCTCTTACTATCTTAGTATTACTGCTTCCTTTGTCTTCCTCGTTGAAACTTAGATGGACGGGTTCTACGGCGTTCCGGTTATGTTCTTTGACCAGTAGCCGCAAGGCCGAGATGTGTTGCTCGAGTTGTTCCCTTGTGAGATTCTGATTATCCGGGAGGTCAAGTTGATAGGAAGGTTAGGACATGTCGGAGTGATAGGAGGAGTAGGACATGCCATTCTAAACAACTGGTAGATAGAATATCAGGTCCCATGGATGGCGCCAAATGTTCGTGCAATTTCTTGCAGGGGTCTGAATGGTTAGACCTCTTCGGACCTGGAGTGGTGTATGCTTCGGATTACCTGAAACCAAAGTAAACGCGTTAGCCTCTTCCGGGTGTGAGAACCCAGACCAAGCTCAGGCGTGAGAGTAAGTAAAGGATAAAGATCCGAAAGGGATATATAAGAAAATTATAATATAAATAATATAATAAGGGTAAAAGAGTTAACCTAAATCTTGAACCCAAGGGGGGTATTTATACTAATCAAATCCCTAAAAGGCCAGGAGTTATGATGGGCCTTGGTTGGCCCGATTGGGGACACCTTCCCTAGTTTCTCGGAGGTGTGTCTGTTGACTTCTCTGTTGACTGACGTTAATACCTTCTAGAAGAATTCATGCATTTTGGACTACCAGGTCTTTTCCGGATCGGGGTTTGTGTTCCGAACACATACACGAACATTAACCTGCTTAGAAATTAGTAAAGACGGCTGGTTGTTTGACTTAGTAAGTAAATAGGAAATTTATTTGGTTTTAGTAACCTTAATTCTTTATAACTCCTTTATTCTTTGTACAAAACATCTCGATTTATGGGTTGATTTGCTGGAGAGTTTTAGACCACCCAATAGACTAGGCTATGATGTCCCTCATTTTTGTGCATGCATCCTTGGTGATTTTATGCCAAACTATTTTTCTAATAGTGTTAGATACAAGTGGCATGGACCCAAGTCGAAAGGCGTGTTTTAGTTAAACGTATTTATATCTGTAATTTAACATTTAATAAACCCGATTTGACTAACATTTTTTACATTTTAAATAGACTTAAGTAACCAATTTTTTAGAATTTTTATTTATATTCGGGTTGACCCGAATCTGAATTGGCCTGACCTGAATTGACCCGAACCTAAAAAAATCGAGTTTTAATAAGGGTCGAGCTCGTGTATGAATTATTTAGTCTCAACCCGAGATAACCTAAACTTGAGCGGGTCAACTCAAATAACACCCCTAACTATATGTGTTTGGGTGGGTACTTATTAACATTAAATATTAAACAAAATAAAAAATTAGAAAAAACGATAAGAAAATATAAAACATAAAAAGACGGAGATACTTTTGGTGTGCGTTTAAATGATATGGGGTTAATTCAATTGGAAGATAGAGACGAAAAATGTGTAATAGTGTAAAAATTAATAACACCACAACGATATTGCACTCAACCAACCACCCCACGTGCTTTATTAACTTAAGATCCAAAACAGATAGTCCCCAGCTGAACATACAATAGAAAAGATTGTCCCCAAAACGGATGCAATCTGAAATACAAATGATCAATACAAACTAACTACCAAACTACTTGAAAGTCCCTAATCAATGCTAGAAACCCTAATGTTAACTAATCAACATAAGGTATTACTTTTCAAACGTAATCTTATTATTCTATAATAAAGAATTACAAGTGTTATGGATAACACCATTTGATGACAATGTGTTGTGCACACTTTGAACAACTATAAACCCTAACTTATGAATACAGTCACAGCTGTTTGATTCTATAAGTTCTATGCAATAATGTTATGAATATCTCAAAGTGTTAAACATTAATGCATGGATACACATCCTATTTATAGTGTTACGAGATTGACCTAAATAGTACTTGATGGTGACTACACAAGCTTTCACAAGTTCCCACATCAGTCACATGATGTTCTTCTATTCTTGGTAGTCTTCCATTATGCTTTAAGGAAACAGTTGTCAAAATAGTTTCCTTTTACTTCATAGTCTCGAACACACAAATGGCATGTCCAAAGTGTGCTGAGTGTTAACAGGGTATTGCCACCCCTGTTAACCCTCAACCCCTCAGAGTCCCTGATACATCTTGGCTGTTATCCATCACAGCCAATGAGTATGTCTTCAAGTAATCTTTGACTTCCTTGACAATGTCTCTGACATGGACTCCTCTGAGGTTGCTCACAGATACTTGGATCTCTGTAAGTCTTGCGATACTTGCCTGCCTCCTAGGCACAGGCAAGGGACTATCTAACAGCTTAATTATGTTTAAATCTATGATCAGGGAATCTAACAAGTTTAGATTCCCAACAATCTCCCTCTATTTAAACATAAATATTGCTAGATCTAACTAAGTTAAGGTAAGTGAGTTAACACCTTCTTCTTACTCATAACAGATCTAAACAAACATACCTCATGATTATATTAATACTTAAAGAAAATTACAAGTACATTACATAAGTAAAATAAAAGATGAAGGCAAAATTGGGTTGTGAACATCTTCAATAGTCATCATTTTTAATCCTTTCTTCAGCTTCAGCCAAGTCCAATCTGTTATCCAATTCTTCCTGCAAAGTCTTTGCAAACTTCTTGGAATACTCTGTGTTGATCTTGAGTGACTTCTTGTGACAAAGTAGCTGAATTGTTGAAGCTAAGCACAGCTCATCTTCTCTTTGAAATGCATACTGGGAAGCCTTGTTCATGAATGTCATTCCTCTTTCAGGCTCTGTATATGTCTGACCATCAACAGGGCCAACTATATCATTGGGTAGGATCAAATCCCTATGCATGCCATCCACTTGAACATCATCTGTAACAAAAGTTTCTTTAACAAGTTGAGAAACTCTTCTTCTTTTGTTGCCAGTCTTAGGGGGTTCTTGTTCAAAAAGCTGTGGTGGGGGATCAATCTTGAGTTTGGCAGCTGTTTCTTTGATCCAGGTAAACTTGGCCTTAATAGTCTTAAGTAGAAGAAAATTAGCATGTCCAGTTCTTTTGGCAGCTAAGGCTTCAAGTTCGAACCATTCAGATAACCCAAGTGTCTTTAGCTTGAAGTTGTCAAACACATTCATATTTCCCTGTTGGTTATCCCTCCATAAGATCATCTGTGGGGTGTTTGTGGATTTATGAATGGTGTATTTGAACTTGGTTATCTTGCCAGGTGCATATCTGTTGTTAACGCAGGCATCATAGTCAGTTTTGACTTTCCTTAGTGCCTCAGCGCATTTTGCTTCCATTTCCCTCAACCTTTGTTTTTGCTTTTCTCTTTCAGGTGGAGTCATCTTCCTTAGAGAAGCTTCATTCAATTCTTTGGCTGTCTTGAGTTCATTTAATCTTTTGAATTCCTCAGCCTGTTTCTCTATTTCTTCAGGGGTTAAAGGAATCTCATTGGAAGGTGTAAAGGTTGAAAATTGGGAAAGGTCTGTGGTGGATCCTCCTGTCTCTAGCATCGTAGCTATCTTCTTGAGTTTGGTGTCTGTGTCAACCAAAACTATCTCCTTTCCTTTCTTCGAGACAGAGGACTCCACACTTATGTTTTTTGAAACATCAGCTCTTCTGATAAATGTTGTATGAGCCTGAGTTTGTATTGCTTTGGGAAGGGAGCTAACAATGAACTTTAGCTTCTTGGCAGCTGGTTCATCATCATCCCCAGGCTCGCTGGTGTTAACCAAAGCCAGGGACTTTGATGAGTCAGCTCCATCTTGATTCTGTTGCTCACCCTGAGTGTTATCCTCATCATCAGGTATGTTGATAGGTGTGATGACTTGGAGAGGAACAGGTGTAATGGTGTTGTCAGGTGATGATGAGCCTTGTTTAGCAGATGCAAGGTTAAGTGTTGTTTCTTTCTCCCCCTCACGTTCATCCTGGCTACGCAGACGTTTGGATGAACGTGTTTGAAAATGCCTTGCAATCTGTTCAACAGAGGCAGCCATAGCACGTTGCCTTTTCCTTGAAGCCCTGGCAATCTTCAACAGAAGGTTGCCATTTGCATTAGTATTGGCCTGAACTCGACTGACAATGAAGTTTGCATGACGGTATTGCTTGTTGCGAACAACTTCAAATTGTCTGTGCATAGTTAGCTCATGCTCATGAACTAAGGCAGGGACCTCTGAGTCAATGACATCCTTCATTCTTGTGGAAAGGTGACTAAGTCCCTATGCTACACCTTTTCTTGCACCATCCTTGATGGGTTCAGTAACCGCCTCAGCCACAACCTTTTGTATGATTCCTGGAAATGTAATAGTGAAGTTGTGCATTTCAGACTTGATCACATCTAGCTTCCTTGATAAGCGTTCAATATCAGATTGGTGATGAACAAGCTGAAGATTATGGATGTTGAGGCTTTGTTGAGCATAATCACCCCCCTTGGTAAAAGATCAAAGTTAGTTTGGGCAGGATGATCAAACATTAGAAACTCCGCTGTTGGATCATAGGCTGGGCGATGGAAGACTGTTGTTGTTGAGGTAGCAGAGTTTGGAGTAACAACAGAGTCCTTGGGAAGAGGAGTATTATTTCCAGCTGGTGTGGACACAGCTATTTCCTTGGGAGAAGAGACAGATTGCTGATCTTCCTCATCTTCTTCATCCTCCTCCTCAAACATCCCTTCAGGGATTTCATCTTCAGGCATTGACTCAAGATCAGAGACATCATCCTCTAATGATAGCATTTCTTCATCAGTATTTAGCAGAGGCTCATCGTCATTAGGTTGATCTTGAGTAATTGTATCAGCCTCCTTCTTTTGTTGTACCTGGGATTCAATGACTGGCTGTACAATTTCAGCCTGCAAATTGTTATAATTAGTAACAGGGAAAAAGATAAGGGGAATGGTCTCCATTTCGCTGTCCCAGAGAGGCTGAGGGTGATTACTCAGCCACTCCAAAGGATAAATCCTTGGGATTCTTTTAAGTGTGAAAGATATATGGTTAAAGATCGCCATTCGCTACCCTAGGAAAGCTGAGTGTGATTATTCAGCCCCCAAAAGGTTAAAACCTTTGGGACTCTTTTGATTGTGAAACATATGTTGTTTATGAATCGCCATTCGCTGCCCCTAGGAAAGCTGAGGGTGATCATTCAGCCCCCCCAAAAGGTTAAGAAACCTTTGGGACTCTTTTAAGAGTGAAACATATGTGGTTTAAGGTCGCATGTTACGCTTCCCCTAGGAAAGCTGAGGGTGATGATTCAGCTCCCCCTGAAAAGGATAAATCCTTTGGGATTCTTTTAAGGAGGGAACCAAGAGGCTGTGTGAAGTACAGCTGATCAAGGTTGAGACATAAGTGTATCCAGGTTGTTGTTAGCCTGAATACTGTCTAGAGGGTGCAGGGTCATCAGGGTGCTTTATAAACACAAATGAATCAATCCCTGGTGCAAAGACAGAGTGTACAGAAGTCCTAAAGAGTTCTAAGTGCATAGACAGATTTCTAAGGGTCGAGGATTACCCTAACTTCACCACTCTCTCCTATAGACAATTGAGAGTGGCTGCTTGTGAACCTCTAAAAATGTACACTGATTACCTGTGAGATATCAGCTGGATTAGGCTGGTTTCCTGTTGTCTCAGCTGACTTTGAGACACTAGACCCCTGTTGTTGGTCAACAGAAGTATCTGATTCCACATGAGTATCTGGAACAGAGGAGGTGTCAATCTTCTTTCCCTTGGCCTTAGTAACAGATTTGGGTTGGGAAGAAGAGGGGATTTTCTTCTTTTTAGGCTGTTGGCCAGAAGAAGCTTTAGACTTCGTAGTGTGCTGCCCAGAGGTCAAAGACTTAGACTTGCCAGACACACTAGAAGTATTCACCTTCTCAAAAGAAGGGAGCAAGGACTTCTCAGCTGTTGGTTGTTTGTTGGCCACGTTCATCATATGAGAGGTGACAGGGACATCTTCAGCTCCTATTTCTTTGTAGATGGCACCTGTGATGCGGTAGGGCTTCAGAGCAGTCAACTCAGAGTTGTGGTAGTTGTCTCCCAACATACTTTCAAAGATCAGCGACAAGAAGCGAACATAGCAGATATTCTTTTCCCTGACATGATTTCTTCCCTTCAGCTGTTCTACAAGGTTGGAGAAGAGAATGCTTCCAACATCAACATCAGCTCCTCAGATCAGCCCATATGCTATAGCTTGATGGTTAAAGGACATCTGATCTTGGGATCCCTACATTCCTCCCACGGATTTAACAATGTGGGTGAAGAGGACACGCCACATGGGTGTGAAGTACTTAATATTCAAAGGAGATTTTGAGAGGATCTCAGCGGGTGTAAGGGCAGGGTTTACATCATGGCTGGGTTTGAGTGTGGCCAAGGCATCCTTAACAGACTTTTTATCAACAACCTTAAGGCATTCATCTCCATGTTTCAATCCAGCCACACTCGAGAAGTCTTTAAGGGAGAAAGCAAAAGGGTGTTCATTGCATGAAAGGCTAAAGGTTATTGTGGCATCTACCACTTCAGCAGAGTACCAGAATTCCCTAAGGTATTCTTGGTAGAAGGTGGTTGGGGATTTGGTGAAGGCTTCACTTAGGTCACAATTTTGCATGAAGTTAACCAGATCTGAGTATGTGTTGTTAGGAACCTTAATCCATCCAATGGCGTTGTTGGAGGCGAGGATGCTTTCGTTGATCTCGAAGTTAACAATTGCTGCTTTGGGAACGGAAAATGCCATGGATTCAAGGTCGTAGGTGAAAGAAAATGGAGGATGGGTTAAGAGAGAGAAGCACTTAGAGAGAGAAAAAATTTTGAGAAATGAGAATGGTGGTGGGTGAGAAGAGAAGAGAGACAATATATATTCAAACTAAGTAAACAGTTATTCAACCGCATTAAATGCAAAGTGCGAAAATGACTGCTCAAGTGGGTCCTTTGACCTTTCAAAACTTATTTGTCTCCTCGTTATTCAAAAAAATAAATGATTAAATATTTGAGAATGTTTTTTGCATTTACTTGGAAAGTAAATACCTAGTTTCATGTGAAAAACATTTAATATAGAATCAATCATTTAATGAACACATTTAATATCAAGCCACAGGCTTTGAGATATTGAGCATCCCTAGCTCAGCAACTAGCCTGTTGAACGAAGGTTCAGCCAAAGGCTTTGTGAAGATATCAGCTAGTTGCAGCTCTGTGGGAACAAAATGCAACTCAATATCTCCCTTCATTATATGATCCCTGATAAAATGATACCTGATATCAATGTGTTTGGTACGAGAGTGAAGAACAGGGTTGTTGGATATGGCAATTGCGCTGGTGTTGTCACAAAAGATTGGCACTTTGTCATATAAGATTTTATAGTCAGCCAATTGACTTTTCATCCAAAGCACCTGAGCACAACAGCTGGCTGCAGCGACATATTCTGCTTCAGCTAAAGACATAGCCACAGAGTTTTGCTTCTTAGCACTCCATCCAACCAATTTTCCTCCTAGGATTTGATAGCTGCCTGAAGTGCTTTTCCTGTCAATACAGCATCCTGCATAGTTTGAATCTGAATAGGCCTTGAGATTAAAGCCTGATTCCTTTGGATACCATAGACCTAGGGATGGTGTTCCTTTGAGATACCTGAAAATTTTCTTAACAGCCACTAGATGGGATTCTTTTGGGTTAACTTGGTACCTTGCACAGAGACATGTGGAGAATTGGATATCAGGACGACTAGTTGTTAGATAGATGAGTGACCCAATCATGCCTCTATATAAAGTCTCATTAACAGAGACCCCTGACTCATCAGGGCCCAAGTTGTTGGGTGGAAGCATGGGGCATTTCACTGATGCACAATCAACTAAGTCATATTTTTTAAGTAAATCCTTAACATACTTTTCTTGACAAATTGAAATTCCCTTAGGACATTGTTTAATTTGAAAGCCCAAAAAGTAAGTTAATTCACCCATCATACTCATCTCATATTTCTTGGTCATTAATTTTGCAAAATGTTTACTAAGATTGACATTTGTTGACCCAAAGATGATATCATCCACATAAATCTGCACAATGATGAAATCACTCTTATCCTTGAAGGTAAAGAGTGTTTTATCAATAGAACCCCTGACAAATTTATTTTCAGTTAAGAAATTAGAAAGAGTTTCATACCATGCTCTTGGAGCTTGTTTCAGCCCATACATGGCTTTGTGTAGTCTGTACACATGGTTGGGAAACTCGCTGTTCTCAAATCCTTCAGGTTGTGCAACATACACTTCCTCAGCCAAATCACCATTGAGGAATGCACTCTTTACATCCATCTGATACACAGTGATGTTCATATAGGCAGCATAAGCAAGGAAGATTCTGATGGCTTCAAGTCTTGCAACTGGAGCAAATGTTTCATCATAATCAATTCCTTCAGTCTGAGAAAACCCCTGTGCCACCAGCCTGGCCTTGTTTCGGATGATGTTTCCAATTTCATCCATCTTATTTCTATAGATCCATCTAGTGCTTGTGAAATTCTTTCCAGGTGGAGCTGGCACTAGTGTCCATACTTTGTTCCTTTTGAACTGATTGATTTCTTCTTGCATAGCAGCTACCCATCCTTCTTCTAGCAGAGCCTCAACTACTCTTTTAGGTTCAATTTGTGAGAGAAATTCAGCAAAGAGACATTCATTAGCTAAGGCAGACTCTGAGTCATGGATTCGCTGTCTAGTTGTGACCCCTGCATTAGGTTCCCCAATAATGTTGACAAGAAGAATGTGTTGATCTCTTGACCACTTATTTTGAGGAGCTGGGGACTCAAGGACAGGAACACTTGTGGGCACAGCTGGTACAATTTGAGTTTCATCCTGCTGACTAGGAGGGCTTTCTTCAAAGACTACTTCAGTGTCAGAGTCTTCTTCAGCCATATCAAGAGGTACAACTTCATTATCAGTAGGAGAGTCTTCAGGGATTTGAAGAATTGGTGAGTCATCAATAGTATTAGAAGGAGAAGGACTACCAGAGGTTTGTGGTTCTTCTTCATCAAGTTCCTGAGAGGTAGGAACTTCTATGTTGTGAGTGGACAGAGGGTCAAAGGCAGGAACATAAGGAGTGAGAGTGTTGGAGTGATGATGACTGGTAGGTCTTGGTTCTGTGAACTCATCACTTGGGAAAGACACATTTTCATTAAAATCAATTTCATCACCCTCTGTTCCTGTTCTATGTATGACTTCATCATCTTCATTGAATCTAACATGGAAGGTTTCTTCTACTTCTTGTCTTCTGATATTGAATACTCTGAAGGCTTTGGCTGTTGGAGAGTATCCCAAGAAGAAACAATCATCAGCTTTTTCATCAAACTTTCCAAGTTTATCCATGTAGTTGTAAATGAACACAGGGCATCCAAACACATGATAATAGCTGACATCTGGAGATCTTTTTCTGAAAACTTCATAGGAAGTTTTACCATGTCTTTTGACAATGATTGATCTGTTTTGTGTGTAGCAGGCAGTGTGAACAGCTTCTCCCCAAAATTGCTTTGGTAAGGCTGCACCATTCAACATAGTTCTGGCTGCTTCAATCAAAGTCCCGTTTCTTCTTTCAGCCACACCATTTTGTTCTGGGGTGCCAGCTGAAGAGAATTTTTGTGAAATTCCTTTTTCATCACAAAAAGATTCAAGTTGATGATTCTTGAATTCAGTACCATTATCACTTCTTAGAGCTTTGACTCTAACATCATTTATATTTTCAACCTGTCTAATGAAGGACATGATGGTATCAGCTGCATCACTTTTCCTTATGAGGAAAAACACCCATGTGTATCTTGAAAATTCATCAACTATGACCAAGGTGTATTTGTTGTGATTAATGGTTTGAGGTTTGACAGGCCCAAACAAATCCATGTGAAGGAGATGTAAGCACTTGTCAATAGAGAATGATTGCCTAGTCTTGAATGAAAACCTGTGATTCTTTCCTTTGACACAGGCAGAACAAGTCTTGTCTTTAGAAAACATTACTGAAGGTAGACCAGCAACCAGGTTTTGAGTGGCTATCTTATTGATGTTCTTGACGTTGAGATGAGACAGTCTTTTGTACCACAGCCAATTGACACTTTCAGAGGCTTTAGCAAGAAAGCAATTTGAGCTGTCTTCAGAGCAAAAAGCCATGTTGATGACATAAACATCTCTTCTTCTAGGTGCAATAAGCAAAACATCATTGTTTTTGTTGAATATGGTTCCCTAAGTCTTAGTAAACAAAACCTTATAGTCAGCATCACATAACTGGCTGATGCTAATAAGATTGTGTTTAAAACCATTCACATATGCAACCCTGGTAAATGTAATCCCATTGCAATTCACTGAGCCATATCCTTATGTGTCACCTGAAGAGTTATCTCCAAACACCACTTTAGGACCTGGCTCCTTTGAGTATCTGTGCAGGTATTGTTGAATCCCTGTCATGTGTCTAGAACAGCTATTGTCTAGATACCATACCGATCCCTTGAGATATTTCTGCACAGATACATAGAAACAGGTTAGTTCCTATGGTGAACCCACTTTCCAGTGGGTTCCCTGAATTGCTTGTTAGCAACTCTTGTGTTCTTGAAGAACTTTTGGCGTTGGGAGGGACAGTTCACTGTTTCATGGGTATAACTTCCACAGATATCACACCCAGGGAAGTCACCACACTCGTCTGAGTGATGGTCTGTGAAACCACAGAATTTACAGGGAGGATCAGGTCTATAGTTTCCCTGTCGCGTTTGGAACCCTGTGGTCTATCCCTAGAGGGTGTCTGAGCTCTTTTAGCTGCCATGTGTCTGTCATGATCTAAAGTCATGTGGTGAGAGTTTTTACATACATTGCAATAAGGTTTGATTAACCTTTCCCCTTTGGGTTCACCTAGGACTGACTTAGGTTCATGAGAAGTAGAGCATTCAGCGGAAGGCTTAATGTGTTGTTTCAAGAGTTCTACTTCTTTCATTAGAGACAACAGGCGATCTTTAGTGGTAGGGTCAACCTTATCCACAACTTTAGTAGCAACAGGCTTAAAAGCTACTTGTTTACCAGTTTGTTTAGCAGGCACATGAAAAACTTTAGCTGGAGGTTTCTTAATATCAGTTCTAAGTTCACCCTTAGCAGCTCGAGAAGAACTGCTAGGTTCAGCTCCAGAGAGTTTGGTCAAAGGTGGTAACTTAGCCACATCTTCAGAGATAGGGTCATTAGTCAAAGTGGTATCTGACATATGAATTGTCTCTGTAGATTTGAAGACAATATCTTTGGGTTTGGTGAGAATTCTTAGCTTATTTTTCTTAGCAGATATATCCCTTTTAATGTCAGCAGGCACTTCATCATTAAGCAATTGATCTATAGTGAACCTAGCACACAACCATTTTTCAATAACCTTGTTTAATTCAGAGACTTGGTCATTTAAAGCAATGTTTTTTCAAGGTTAACCTAGCGACTTCATTTTGCAGGGATATTTTCTCTAAATTAACCCGCCTGAGAGTTTCACATTCAGATTTAGCATTTAGCCATTCAGTTTTAACATAGTGAAACTTATCAAGTAGGTTCTTTCTTTGTTCCTCAACAAAGTGTAAATCAACAATGGTGTAATCAAGGACATGCTTACGTTCATCACTATCAGACATAGATAAAAGCCTGTGTACCTTTTTCATTGTGATGTCAACCCATTGTCCTGATCTTGCATCACCTTTTTCCAATAGCTGGTTCATCCTCAGCTATAGCCATGAAAGCCCTGACTCTTGTAGTATCTTCCTCATCTGAAGTCAGCGGTTCATCATTCCAATCATAAGCTTCAGCTACCAACCCTTTCTCTGTCTTTTTATCACCACCCTTCTTCTTAGACAAAGCTTCAAGCTTCAAATTCATCTGTTCTAACTCAGCTTTAAGTGCCTTGTACTTGTTTTTGTAATCCTTCTTCTTAGTGTCTGATGAGTTGGATTGGTGAGATGAGTTGTTATGTTGTTTGAACTTGTAAGGTTTGGATGAAGATGATGGATAGGAGGGTGAGGATGTCTTGGTGGAGGGACAGTCTTTTTGGAAATGTCCAAGCTTTCCACAAGCAAAGCAAGTTTCTTTTGACCTGTCAGTTGGTTTACTAGCTGATCATATTCTCCCTGATCTTTTGAAGAATCTTCTTTGGTTGGCTAGCAAGGCTCTTTCATGAAACTCTGCATTAAGGTCTGTTAAGAACTCTTGGCTACTGCGGGTGTCTTCTTCAACATCAGAATCGCTGTCATGAGGATGTGTTGCAGTGATTAAGGCTTTAGAAGATGCACCTTGGACTACAAATCTTTCAGTCTCTGACTTGTAAATAGTATCGATCAGCCCTTCTTCATAATTATACTTTCCATAAAGCTGAGCAAGGGTGTCATTCTTGATTGAGTTGTTAGCTCTCTGAGTCTGATTCATACTCAGCCACTTTCTTGGAAGGCTGTTGACAAATGTGGCATTGATCTCAGCTTGACCTATAGTGACATCATTCATTGCTAGGTCATTGAGAAGAATCTTCAGCCTTGTATAGGTTTGTTGAACCTTTTCACCTTCAAGTGACTTGAAGGCATTGAACTGAAGTCTGAGTGACTGAATCTTTGTCTCTCTTGTTTCAGAGGGTCCTTCATGGCCAAGGATGAGGTCTGTCCACATTTGTTTGGTTGTGGGACACTGAATGACAGACTTCATGATGTGTTTGGGAAGACAGGATATGATGATGCTTTTGAGACGTTTATCTTGGTTTGGCAATTTTCTATCAGCTGGAGTCCATTGTTTGAGAGGTTTGGGAAGAGGGTTTTCTTCAGTGGAGGTAAGCGCCATGGGAATATAAGGACCATTTTCCAAAATTTCTAGAAGAAAAGGTTCAAGCCCATCGAGATACACAAGAAATTGACTCTTCCAACTGGCAAAATCTTCTTCATCAAAGACTGGTACACTTGTGACATGTGATCCACCTCTTGAGTCAAGAAGTTGGGGTAGATCATCGTCATTGGCAGGAGGGTTGAGTCTTGGTGAAGATGGTGTTGTGGAAGGTGATTGTGGTGGGTTAGAAGTTTCTGGCATGGTGGATCTTGATTATAAAACTGAGAACGATGTTTCTTGAAGGTTTTAATATCAAACACCGCTCTGATACCAATTGAAAGTCCCTAATCAATGCTAGAAACCCTAATCTTAACTAATCAACACAAGGTATTACTTTTCAAACGTAATCTTATTATTGTATAATAAAGAATTACAAGTGTTATGGATAACACCGTTTGATGACAATGTGTTGTGCACACTTTGAACAACTATAAACCCTAACTTATGAATACAGTCGCAACTGTTTGATTCTATAAGTTCTATGCAATAATGTTATGAATATCTCAAAGTGTTAAACATTAATGCATGGATACACATCCTATTTATAGTGTTACGAGATTGACCTAAATAGTACTTGATGGTGACTACACAAGCTTTCACAAGTTCCCACATCAGTCACATGATGTTCTTCTATTCTTGGTAGTCTTCCATTATGCTTTAAGGAAACAGTTGTCAAAACAGTTTCCTTTTACTTCATAGTCTCGAACACACATATGGTATGTCCAAAGTGTGCTGAGTGTTAACAGGGTATTGCCACCCCTGTTAACCCTCAACCCCTCAAAGTCCCTGATACATCTTGGCTGTTATCCATCACAACCAATGAGTATGTCTTCAAGTAATCTTTGACTTCCTTGACAATGTCTCTGACATGGACTCCTCTGAGGTTGCTCATAGAGACTTGGATCTCTATAAGTCTTGCGATACTTGCCTGCCTCCTAGGCACATGCAAGGGACTATCTAACAGCTTAATTATGTTTAAATCTATGATCAGGGAATCTAACAAGTTTAGATTCCCAACACTACTAAACTGGAAACAATCATCAAACGTTTACACCTTGAGTTTTTAGTCAGAGAAAGAGAGAGAAGTGAGAGATATGAAAACGGCTGTGAAACCTTACAAATGAGAGATGTGAAGTATATAAGCTCCAGCAACAATGAAGGGTTTGCAAGAATAGTCCTTAGACTCCTGCACACTTGACAAACATGTTAGAAACAAAAAGAGTGACATAAGTAACCCTCTAAGATGAAAAAGGTTACAACCATAGCCAAACTATCCAACACCCCTCCTCAAGCTTTTTTCCAAATAGATTACTCATGCATAACACATGTCAGCAATTTGATTTTCAGAATCAACCTTGATAGTTTTAATCAAACTTGAAGCAACCTTTTCTCTGATAAGGTGGACATCAAGGTCAAAATGTTTGGTTTTCTCATGCATAACATGATTAGCAGCAATCTCACAAAACAATGAAACAGGAATAACATTCTCAACATTAAGATCTTTAAGAATCTTAACAAGCCACATTATCTCACAAGTAACAGAAGCCATGGACCTATATTCTGCTTCAGTAGAAGATCTAGACAAGGTACTCTGCTTTTTACTTTTCCAAGAGACAAGATTACCACCTACAAAAACACAGTAACCAGTGACAGATCTCCTAGTAAGCTTACACTTAGCCCAGTCAGAGTCAGCATAAGCTTTGACAAGATTACTATTAGTCTTAGAAAAATTAAGACCAGCACCAAGGGAACACTTTAAGTACCTAAGTACTCTAAGTGCAGCCTCAAGGTGAGATTGTAATGGAGCATGCATATACTGACTCACACAATGCACGTAATAGGAAATATCAGGCCTAGTGTTGCATAGGTAAATCAACTTTCCCACAAGCTTTTGATAGACAGTAATATTGTTTAGATATTTGTCATCAAAGATTTCTTTGTGATTTAAAATCCCTTTTTTAGGCATATGACTGGTAACAAGTTTGCAAGCAAGAAGGCCCTACTCATGTAATAACTCGATACAATACTTTCTTTGATTTATACTCAAACCATTATGAGTTCTCAACACTTCAATACCAAGAAAGTACTTAAGATCACCAATATCTTTGATTTTAAATCTATTATTGAGAAGGTCTTTGACTTTAGCAATTTCAGAAAGATTGTTACTAGTCAACACAATATCATCAACATAAACAAGAAGAGCAATGAAAATATTATCCTTATCTTTAACAAACAAGGAGTGATTATTTTGAATCTGTCTAAAACCAGCATCACAAAGAACTTCAACAAGCTTTTTATTCCACTGTCTAGGAGCTTGTTTTAAACCATAAAGAGATTTGGTCAACTTACAAACCCTTTTTTCATTTTTATCAAAGAAACATGGGTGTGGTATCATATAAACATCTTCATCAATTTCACCAAACAAGAAGGCATTGTTAACATCTAATTGAAATAATTTCCAACCCTTTTTGACAACAAGATTAATAAGGCATCTAACAGTGCCCATTCTAACAGTAGGGCTAAAAATATCATCATAGTCAATGCCCTCTTTCTAACCACACCCCTTGGCAACAAGCCTAGCTTTGTATCTCTCAATCTCACCATCAGATTTGTATTTAATCTTATAAACCCACTTGCTAACAATAGCCTTTCTATGTGGGGGCAAGAAAGTGAGAGTCTAAATACCATTAAGATAAAGGGCTTCCATTTCATTGTTCATAGCCTGAACCCAATGAATATCTTTAACAGTCTCACTAAAACAACTAGGTTTATAAGTCTTATTCAAGTTGGAAATGAAACAAGCATTATAGACAAACACACTAGTGTGATTAGCAAATTTATTCAAACCATATTTAACTTTGTTATCCAAAACAAACTCATTAAGCTTAGCACGCAACTTAGAGGTTCTATTGGACCTCATAACAGAAAGTTCAACAACCTCATCATCTATTCCATGTCTGGCATCAAAAATAGGAATAGGAACCTGAGTTTAAGAAAGAGTGTTTCCCTCAGAACTAGGTGTTTCACCCATTGATGAAGCAGTATGGGTACATTCAGATGGCTGCTCCTTTGTAGTATCATCTAAATGTTCCATAATTACATCCCCTGCTTCATCAGGTGACCCCTTTCCATCATCATAGGGACTTTGGTCATTTGGGTTGTCAGACTCACAAGAATTAAAAAAGTTTTGATTATCAAAATCATTTTTGTCAAAAACAAAAAGAGGCTGATGAACAGCTTTTATTTTATAAGGGAAAATAGTTTCATAAAACTTGACATCTCTAGAAAAAAGATAACTTTTATTATTTAAACTTAATAACTTATAAGCTTTCTTGGAAGAAGAATAACATAACAAAACACATTTTTCAGACCTAGAAGACAGTTTATCACTATTATTTAAAACTGTAGAAAAACAAAGACAACCAAAGGACCTTAAGTAGGAAAGGGAAGTTTCTATATTATAAAGCATACAAAAAGGAGATTTGCCAGCAAGAACAGAAGATGAGAGCCTGTTAGTTAGATAAGCAGCAGTAAGCACACAATCAGACCAAAAACATAGAGGTATACCTCCCTGAAATAATAAACTCCTAGCCACATTAAGAAGGTGCCTGTGCTTTCTCTCAGCAATCCCATTCTGTTGAGGAGTATAAGCACAAGTGGTTTGATGTAAAATGCGTTTA
Source organism: Glebionis coronaria (assembly GCA_025667525.1). Lineage (NCBI taxonomy): Eukaryota > Viridiplantae > Streptophyta > Magnoliopsida > Asterales > Asteraceae > Glebionis > Glebionis coronaria. Next base: position 50,682,044 of record CM046879.1, on the reverse strand, counting down.
TTTTTTAAAAAAACATTCATTCTTTGATTAAGAAATTCAGTCCCATTATCAGATCTTATAACTTTGACTCTTTTGAGAAACTGATTTAAAATAAGGTTCACAAACTCAACCACATAGTCATACACTTCATCCTTAGTTTTAAGTAAGTAAATCCAAACAGCTCTACTGTAGTCATCAACAATGGTCAAGAAATATCTGAAGCCTTCCCTTGTAGTTACCTTATATGGTCCTCACAAGTCTAAGTGAATGAGTTCACCAAGACCTGTGGAAATATGGTCACTCAAAGGGAAGGGTTCCCTGGTTTGTTTAGAAAAATGGCACACATCACAAGGGTCATTATGATTGGGTCTGTCAATTCTCAAAGAGGTTTTTAAGACATTAAGAACTTGGTCAGAGGGATGACCAAGTCTATTATGCCAGACACTCTTAGAGATATGACAACACATGATAGAGTAATTACTCTTAAAATTAGGAACCTTACACTCAGTGTCAAACAGATACAAACTACCATATTCTCTACCAGTCCCTAGAATGTTCTCTTTTTTCAAATCCTGAATAATACAGTCATACTCATTAAAACCTACATGTAATTTACTATCCTTGATCATTTTGTTAACAGACAGAAGACTGACAGTGTATTCAGGTATAACCAACACATCAAAAAGGACCACATTACTTGTTAATCTTAAAGTACCAACATTTCTAATTTTAGCGACAGTCCCATTGGGATGTCCAACATTTATGTTGGACATTAAGAACTTGGTTATAGGGATGACCAAGTCTATTATGCCAGACACTCTTAAAGACATGACAACACATGATAGAGTAACTACTCTTAAAATTAGGAACCTTACACTCAGTGTCAAACAGATACAAACCACCACATTTGTAACACTCTCATTTTTCATATCGGTACAGCGGAAGGGTCTTTCAGAGTGTTACGGGATAGCACAATAACTCCAATCATAGACAACACATAAAAATGGTTGTACAAGGTTTAACAAACATTCATTCGATAAAAAGTTTAAAAGCGTACAACAGGTCCCAAATTATACAGGTCATTAAGTTTACAAAACACAGATCGAATGAATATTTTTAATATTAAGTGTGGGCCATCAGAGTCGATCTCCATCCGGATTACCTTCAAGCACCTGAGATAAAAACATGCAAAAATCATATCAGCGAATGCCGAGTGAATTCATAGAGTTTAACGAAAACCGTTATATAAAACAATCATTTACATTCATTTAAAATCAGAATACAAGTATAATATCGGAAGTAAGTCCACATATTGCTAGTCAGGCAATATATAAATCAAGCATACATCTGAAACCGTCCATGAGACCGTAGTCTCTATATTACCATGATAGGTAATATATTCATCGTAATAGCGTCGTTATCGTTTATTATTTATGTCTTATATTGTATTAGGATACATGGTATCTGAATTAAGTAGGATTATTATTAGCCGCATGACATTGTTACCTTACTGTGAAAACAGCGGGCCGCGAACCCGACAAACAATTTGCCCATCTAAGTTAGCGTGTCGTCACAAAAATCACGCTATGGAATCTTCTCATACATAAATTCGCTTACCAATCAATGTGGTACGACGGGGATCAACCGTCAAGGCGCGAACTGGGGTGATCGTCCCCAAATAGTACTATCAAATGCATAAGCGTCTACCAAAACCCGGTAGTTCACAATTCATGCTAATGGGACTTTAAGTGACATAACCTAACTACTAATAATCCTTTTAGTCTCGAATATAGGGTCATAGCATCATTCGGGTCCATATCATTTAGCATACAATCGGGACTACTTGTGTTCTATTTTATAAAAATCTAGCATGTTATCTCCCTCGCGGGTTTATAAATCATTTTATAAAACATTTAAAAGAGTGCGAGGCTATGAACTCACGTTGTTAATGAAAGGCGGATTATCGGCTACGGGCGTGCTTCGGTCACGGAAACCTATATAAATAATAATCGGTCTTAGACTCGGTCCAATGACTTTTATCAAAATAACAATATACATATGATGATTTTGTACATATGATGATGATCAAGTGGGTTTATACATCCTTGTTTACTCATTTTAGTGTTTACGTTTTGGTAACGTCTTACTAGTTAGCTAGTTTTAACTATTTATCCATTTTAAGTCCATTAAGCCTTGTATAAGTTCTTTAACTTATTTTTATCCATTTTATACCTATATGATCAGTATATATACTTTTCATGTTGGTCCCAAATGGGTTAAGCCCAAATAATTCTTTTTACAAGTTTTTATCTTATTAAGTCCAATTATTAGTCCAATATGTTTAGTTAGCTCGTAAATGTCCGTAATTCTTATAGTTCGGGTTTTATCGGTTTTTACTTGTCTTAGTTATCTATACATCAGTATATAACTTTTATAAACTTTACATTAGACGGGTTTGGTCGTCTAAGTTTTATTTGGCGAAAAACGTTAATTTTACGGCGATAGCCGAAAAAGTCGTAAAAATCAAGTTTATAGTTTTTATTACTTATAAATATTATTTTACCACCATTTATATAATTTACCCATTTAATTAACCTTTTATACATTTATATAAATAAGTTTTATAAGTTAGTGGGTTTATATTTTTACATTTTATACATTATAATGTGAGTGCTTATATAATAATAATAAACATTATTTCCAAAATCTGATTTTTAACTTCATATTCACCATTTTTACCATATCTAGAGTTCTATAATGACTTAGAAGCTCATTTTTGGATGACATGTTCTTCATAATATGTGCTACATATAACTTAGTTATAACTACTGTCCATTTTGAGTTTAAGTTGCCTTAACAGTCCCTACAAAACTGCTTATTCAGATTACACCACCTAACTTGTTTTGATCATATCTCACTCATTATTTTGATTCCATTGCATGGCCAACTCTCACATGTGTATAACATCATCTACGTACTGTAAATGGATCAAACCATGCAATTTTATCAGTTCATCTTTTAGTTATCTACTGTTTTTATACAGCCAACTAAATAGTCAAGATTTTAGCTTCCTTTCTTATGGTTATCATCATTTTTAAGCATATTTATCAACACTTGATCCCCACACAACATTTTTATCATCATATATACATCATATACATATACAAAATGAAAGAAAATACATTTGTTCTTTACAAAATAATAAGAGAAAAATGTAGAGGATGATCTTCTTTACCAATCCAAGTGGATTTCTTGTTTTAGGAAGACAAGAACTTGATGAACACAACAAGTATCTCCAAGACTATCAAATATCAAGAACATAGGTTGGAAAATCAGCCCTAGGACACAAGCAAATCACCTCCAAAGTTGTTAATATGGCCACCAAATGATCAAGGCTTCAAGAGAACACCTTAATAGGACTAGTAAACATGTGGTTTAAGGCTAGAAAAGATCAAAGATGGTGTTTGTTGGCTTATTAGGGACGGCACAAGGAGAGAGTTGAGAGGATTTTAGAGTGGATTGCATGTAGGAAATGATGGGAATGAAAACAACTTGCTAGTTTTGACTAGTTAGTGGTAAAGGTTAAGCTTAATGTGTAAGCTAGCTTACACTTGGTGTAAGTTAGCTAACTTGATGCCACATTAGTGTTGTGGTGTCAAGTGTAGCCGTCCCATATAAGCTAGTGGGGTGGGACAAAGTGTTTTATCCCATCTCACTAGTTTACGGGTATTTCTCGATTCTAGTTTTCTCGATTTGCGTGCCTTCGGGTCGTTTTACGAAAAACGTTTTTATAAATTATGAATCACCGTCACAAAACGAATCCAATAAAAATTGTCTCATCAAAAACGGAGTTCAAAAACGTAAATACGTAATCCTAAGGTTTCCGGTTTAGTCGTAAAAGACGTCAAATTATGCACATAAGCCCAAATTTAAATTCGTAAATTGTGAGTTCGTCAACCAACACAAAAATAAGTTTCAAAATATTATACGAGAAAATATTTTACTACCTGAAAATGTTAGATTGTCACAGCTTTTCCTCCTAAAAGGGATCAACGTCCTCGTGATCCATTTCATTTGGATGTCCGTTTCTTATTGAAATCGAAGAGGTGCGGATATTTCTTACACATTTCATCCTCTCGTTCCCAAGTATACTCCGGTCCATGCTTTGAATTCCATCGGATTTTGACAATAGGTATCCGACTTTGTTTCAGTTGCTTTACCTCACGGTCCATAACTTCTACGGGCTCTTCGATAAAATGCAACTTCCCATCTATTAGAACCTTACCTAACGGAATTTTCTCATCACTCACTGCTAGACATTTCTTCAGATTAGATACATGGAATGTGTTGTGAACACCATGAAGTTCTGGGGGTAACTCTAGTTTGTAAGCCACCGGACCTACTCTAGATAAAATCTTAAAGGGTCCAATATAACGGGGATTCAATTTCCCTCGCTTTCCAAATCTTATAACGCCTTTCCATGGCGATACTTTCAACATTACTCGGTCACCCACTTCAAACTCCATTGGCTTCCGCCGCACATCCGCATAATTTTTCTGTCTACTACGGGCAGTCAACAACCTCTTCTTAATCTGAACTATCATCTCCGTAGTCTCCCGGATCAATTCCGGTCCCGTGAGCTGGGTATCCCCAACTTCACTCCAACATACAGGAGATCTACACTTCCTACCATACAAAGCTTCAAACGGTGCAGCCTTAATACTAGAATGGTAACTATTGTTATACGAAAACTCTGCTAACGACAAATGTTTATCCCAATTCTTACCAAAGTCTAACACACAAGCTCTCAACATATCTTCCAGTGTTTGTATCGTCCTTTCACTCTGCCCATCAGTCTGGGGGTGATAAGCAGTGCTCATGTCGAGATTCGTTCCCAAAGATCTTTGGAGAGATTTCCAAAAATTCGATGCGAATCTAGGATCTCGATCTGAAATGATCGATACAGGCACTCCATGCTTGCATACAACATTATCAAGGTATATTCGAGTCAGCTTCTCCAGTGAGAACTGCTCATTAACCGGAATGAAGTGTGCTGATTTGGTCAGTCTATCGACAATAACCCAAATCGAATTGTTTCCAGATGATGTTCTAGGAAGCTTGGTGATAAAGTCCATTGTAATTCGCTCCCACTTCCATTCAGGAATCTTTGGTTGTTGAAGTAGTCCTGATGGCTTTTGATGTTCCGCTTTGACTCTAGCACAAGTCAAGCATTGAAGAACATACATAGCTATGTCAGCTTTCATATTCGGCCACCAGTACAACTTCTTCAAATCATGGTACATCTTATCAGATCCCGGATGAATGGAATACTTAGATTTATGGGATTCTATCATAACCAAATCTCTTAAGCCTCCAAACTTAGGTATCCACATACGACCTCTTAAGCATTTCACTCCATCAGCTCTAACCTCTAAAGGATCTCCTTCTCCTCGGAACCCTTCATTAACAAAATTCTCCTTCTTACAAGCTTCTATTTGCGCATTTCTAATTTGCTCAGGCAAATTATTGTGCACGGTCAAGACTAGAGAACGCACCCTGATAGGCTCTCTATCTTTCCTACTCAACGCATCAGCAACAACATTGGCTTTTCCTGGGTGATATTTTATATCACAATCATAATCACTTAACAACTCTATCCATCTTCGTTGCCTCATGTTCAATTCCTTCTGGTCGAGAATATACTGTAGGCTTTTGTGATCGGTGAATACCGTACACTTGGTGCCATACAGATAATGTCTCCACAACCTAAGAGCAAAGACCACAGCTCCTAACTCAAGATCATGAGTAGTATAATTCTCCTCATTCTTCCTCAATTGCCTAGAAGCATAAGCTATCACTTTCTCCCTCTGCATCAAAACAGCTCCATAACCTCTAAGAGATGCATCACAATACACTACAAAATCTTCACTCCTGTCGGGTAATGATAAGATTGGCGCACTACATAATTTTTGCTTCAATGTCTGAAATGCTCCATCTTCATCACTTCCCCAAACGAAAGGTTTATTCTTCTGAGTAAGCTTAGTCAAGGGTTTAGCTATCAAAGAAAATTCTTTAATGAATCGCCTATAATAGCCAGCTAATCCTAAGAACTGTCGCACTTCTGTTGGCGTTGTCGGTGCAGACCAATTCTTAATAGCTTCAACCTTTGCAGGATCAACATGAATTCCATCTCTGTTAATCACATGACCAAGAAATTGCACAGAATCTAACCAGAAATCACACTTCGAAAACTTAGCATACAACCTTTCATCCTTCAACAACTTCAAAACAATCCTCAAATGTTCTCTATGCTCATCTTCATTCTTAGAATAGATTAGAATATCGTCAATAAACACAATCACAAATTTATCCAAGTAGGGCTTGCACACTCGATTCATTAAATCCATGAAAACCGCAGGTGCGTTTGTTAACCCAAATGGCATTACTTGAAATTCATAGTGTCCATAACGAGTTCTAAATGCAGTTATAGGAATATCTTCACTTTAAAAGTTATTTTCATTAATATAATTTTCATCAAGTATTATATAACAGAAATAATTTTTTTTATAATAAAAATAGGATAAAAAAAGATTTAAAAAGTTAAAACTAGACATTTAATATAGGACGGATGGAGTAATATTTAGTCACTATCACTTCAATTAACTTAAAAATATTTATGGGAAATCTTTTTTGAAGTATTTTCTTTATAAAAAATCATGATCTGGTTGGGTTAATCAAACCGGGTTAATCCGGGTCAATGAAAAACTGGCGATTTAATCAGTTCTCAAATAAGCAAAAACCCAATTACATCTAGCCCGATCTCTAAACCGATTCACAGATTAATCGATTCAACCAACCAGATCAAGTCGAGTTTTAAAACATTGGTTCTTAGATTCTGCATAAGTTCGATCACATCGTCATCAGCCATAATAATAAACTTTATGTTACAAGTAATATTCTTTTATTTATATCTATATTTATAAATTTTCTAAGATAAATCTTAATATTTCTTTTTTTAACAATGCATCAGGTCACGGGTTTGAATACCAGGTTGATCCGACCAAGTCACCGGATCACGAATCGACCACCTAATTGATTGGGTTGAGTTATCGAGTCACAGGTTCGACTACTGGGTCAATCCAGTCGAGTCATCGGGTGACGAGATCGACCACCGGATAAACAAGGTCGAGTCATCATTACGAGTTCGAATACGGGGTCAACCCGGTCGAATCACCGAATCACAGATTCGACTACCATTCAATTAGCATATCGTAAACTATTTGTCATTTGACAATTTTCGTAACAATGCGCTAGTATACATCTAGTTTAAACACAGAGACTCTCTCCCTTCCTCATACCATTGACGAGATCAAAACTTTGGTTCAGGAACAAATCGATGAGCAACAACGTCATCGTTTTACGCTTACGGTGTTACTATTTAAATTCGATGCTGCAAGTGATGCTAGAATGAAACTACACAAAGCATATGAGAATTGCTGTGATATTTTCTCAGAGAAACGTGTTTTGATCGACACTTTTCTAAAATAAGAATCTGACAATGATTTCAAGATGCATATGTCCTTGCTTAGAAAGACGGCAAAAATAAAACGTCAAATTCAAAGTAGAATGAATGGGTAAGATCACCCCCGACAGGATTGAAGAAGTTTTGTCACAAACTCATATAGGTGGTTCGTCATCAAAACAACATACACAACATTATGTTTCTCTCTTTCCGTCATATCTAATGGTAAACGACTCAAATAGATATCATACTGTCATACAGCTACATTAACTTTACCTAGATTAACATACATTGAAAGAAACATCATACGAAGTTATGGCTCAAAAAGAGTAGGAGAAGAAGGTTGAGGCAGAAAAAGCTGAACAAGAGCAATTTTGGTTGGAATTTTTTTATAGGAAGATATCGGGTTCGAATTCGGAAACAGACATATATGTAATGTGTGACCGAAAGTGTCATGTATCGTTTATCATGTTGTGTTTTAATTTCGTTTTCTCTTCAAATTATGTATTGTGTTTTAATGTATTATGTAAAGTTTTTATATTTTTAATATAATGTTTTTATATTAATTAATAAAAGTATTATTTTGATGTGTGGGTGTTTTTTGGTGTGATTGATAAAAGTGAATTATGAGTGAAGATAAAAATAGGCGATAGAAAGTTGAAATGACACTGACGTGTTTGATGCGAAGTTTTTTTATTACCTGTAACTTTATGTTCTTAAAGCATATGATAAAAAGGAAAAAAAATGCACTCGAATCCACAATAAATTACACAAAAATCTGCAAATAATATAATGTTTATAAATTCTTGTGCATTTTTTATAGTCCTAAAGTCTTTTCTAATTTTTATCATATGCTATAGAAAAATGGTTGTGTATGTTTTTTAAATCTCAGGCTGCATTTAGTTTGTAGGAAAGTTTTATTAGTTTTCATTCTCTAGTTTCTTTAAAAGTAAAGTAGTTCTTTTTTTTCAAGAAAATTTTAGAAAACTAAAGAACTTTAAACCCAAATTTTTTAAATTTTAGTTATAACGTGAGAAAACACTTTTTCTATTTTCAATAGAAAATTTTCAAAAAATAACTTTTTATCAAGTAATATGTTTTCTTAAATTTTTTTTTTATAAAACTTCTTATATTTTTACAACTAAACACACCCTTAATATCTTTTTTAACTTTTATCATACGCCATAGAATTTGCAATTGGTTACGATGACTACATGGGCGAAGTCAGGATTTTTAGTTAAGGGATGTTGATCATATTTAAGAGAACAAGTCATAGTGATGGGGTGATTAATATAAAAAATAATAGAAAATTTGCGTGTAATACACATAAATATCAACGGCGCAGGGCTTCGTGGGTGTGCGTCATGGTTATGGCGTGACGCCATGGCCACGGCGCAGAAAAAATCAACGGCGCAAGGCTTCGTGGGTCTGCGTCATGGTCCCTGCGCCGTAGCCACCAGCTCTCGCGGTGGAGTAAAATTTTTTTTTTTTATTTTTTTTTTAATACAACGGGTATAATACCGTTGCGGGGCAGATTTTCAAAAAAAAACCCACAAACTCCATTTTTACCCTTTTAAAAAATCTATAAAACCCCCTTTCATCACCAAACTTCACACACACTTTCTTATACTCTTCTATCTCCCATTTCTTCAAAAAAAAAAAATGAGTCCTAATTCCAACCCCAACCAAATACCTCAATAGGTTTTCGCTATGATCAACGACCTAAACACGCTCGAATAATAATGTTTTTTTTAGTTTTATGTCTTTTAGTTTCATGTTTTTTAAATTTTATGTTTTTTATGTTTTTTTATGTAATGTTTTTTTAATTTTAATAAATTTTATTTTAATTTTAAAATGTTTATTATTATTTACTTTAAAAAAAAAAGAATTTTTTTCCCACGGCACCTGTTTTCCCACGGCTCAGGGATACCAGTGAAATCTAGTGCCGTGGAAAAATCTGGTGTCATGGAAAAAAAGCTGACGTGGCACCACTTTTTGAGCTATGTCGTCAAACCATGGCTTACGGATTCCCCATGCTCTTATGAGAGGTTTATCACCCACTAGTCTCTCTACTAGCTCCGCCCTTAAATGAGTAGTTATAATATTATTTTATTACACAAAAACAATTTGAAAAAGAAGCTTTGTATAGTTTTTGGACAGAGGTTTAGTATTGAAAAGATAAACTAACGACCTGAATGCACATGACGATAATTGCGGCATTTGGTGTGCAATTATTTAATTAAATGCGGAGAAAATTCCAAGACGAATTCAACAACTACGAATTTTTTAAATCAACCACCTCATGGAAGAAAATTAATTAACACGTTTATCTATCATTTACTTTTGAATGACCAAAGGTGAAAGTTAGTGTAAAGCTTAATTTAACATAGAAAAATATTTTAACGAATCATTAAGTTATCGAAGATAGCAAATCTATAAACTAACAACACTGAATATAACAAGTATTGTTTTAACACTTGGAGTGGAACTTTAAGAGCACAGAAAACAGTAGAGCTGTATAACAATATAACTTGTGTCATAGTTAAAAAATGATGACACGTCAATAAAATAGATTATGACATAAAAAATAATATGACATTACTTTTTAAAAAAAATGATGATTTTTGATCTCATAGTAATTTTTTGCCATAAAAAATAGCAATTCTCTCTATTTTTTAGAGTAAATTGCATAAATCGTCCCTAAAGTATGGCCAAAATGCATGTTTTGTCCTAAACGTTATAAAAGTGCAAGAATCATCCTTATTTGAAAACTTTAATGCAAGTATCATCCTTAATGCCAACAAATGGCATGATAATTCCTAGCTTTTCATTTTGCAGAGAATTGCTATGAGAGAATTGCATAAATCGTCCCTAAAGTTTGGTCATTTTGCAGGTTTTGTCCCAAATATTTTGAAAGTGCTGATATCGTCCTAAAATTAAACTATTTTGCAAATTTTCATCTTTGAAGTTTTGCTATCTTACATGTTTCGTCCCAAAAGTTTTGACCATTTTGCGTGTTTCGTCCCAAGCAATATTCCCATTAAGGACGATACTTGCATTAAAGTTTTCAAATAAGGATGATTCTTGCACTTTCATAACGTTTAGGACAAAACATGTATTTTGGCCATACTTTAGGGACGATTTATGCAATTTACTCTAAAAAATATATACCCTTTAGATTAAAAAAAAAACAAAACAAAAACCATCAACGTAGGCTGGTAGCCACAGCGCGAGGACTTTGACTTCAACCCACGGACTCTAATATCGTTCTTTTTTTTCGCGTCGTAGCTCAACGCCAACAAATGGCACGATAATTCCAAGTGCTTTAATAGTCAAATGTTATCAACTTAGCCCTTTCAAATGTAATTCAGAATCTATCACTTAAACTAAAACATTTGTTTTCAACACTCGCGTTATAGAGTATCTAATAACGCACATATATCTTAATAAAATATAAAAAAAGAAAAAGGTATGGTGTGGGCAACCGTCATGGCGCGAGGCCTTAGAGGTAGCCAATCGTTTTTTAACTGATTCGATTTGAAACCGGTTCTTAGATAGATTTTAAGTGGATAAGTTTGGTTTTTACTGGTTTTTAACCGAATGTGTTCAGTTTTAACCGGTCATAGACATTTTAATAAACCTTTTACGAATGTCATATCGGTTTAAGAAAAACCGATTTTGATTTTCGGCTCGGATCATGAACTGGTTCTTTTTCCCCCCTTACGAGACCCTATAATGTCAGTTTCGATGTCGGACTGATGTTATAAGGCGACGTTATCAGTTGACACGTGGGCCACAAACCTCGTTATCGAGTCCTTTAAAATAAAAATGAGTCTCGAACCATTAAACTAACCTAAATCTAAATTTATTATCGTGTAAAAATATGTAACGTAGGTAAGAGTTGCACAAGAGTAGCAACATTTGGGTTTTTTTTATCTTGTGTTTTAAATGCATATAATAATAAAGTAAAAAATACATAAAAATATATACATGGATTTAAAAATATAGATTTTTATGTATTCTTTATAAAACTTTGTATACTTTTTATATATTTTAGCTTTCTTATCATGTGTTTTAGGACATAAGATAGAAAAACCGATAACATTAACATCAAGGTAAAACTATTAGAACTAGTTTTATTTTGTGATTGACAAGTTCGGGAACAGCTTGTTTGGTTGATTCACTTTTATGTCTAAACATAACTTTAAAAAGGCTGCAACCTGCAAGTAATTGTAGCTTACACTAACACTAAAGGCAAAGAATAAGTATTCCACAAGTCTAGTAATATTAACACCATGAAAAATATTAGCAACAAAGTGGAAATGGTAAATGAAGCAAAATGTCAACACACCATGGTTAAGTAACCACGGTTTTCGACCTTTTGGCCGACTAATCTATGAGTTTTGAATCAACCGTCACACGAAACGAGTTTCTTTGTTTACGAGTAGAAAGGATTAGGCCAAGTGATATAAAAAGTATTTTTTACTAGACAGAAGAATTGTCAGAGTTATTCTTTAAGGTCAGATCGTCCCGACTTCTCGCTAATTCACACCTTTGTTGAGCATATGGAAAGCATTGGGTCAGTAACATGTTTTGTCACGTAATAATGTCATCGCATAAGCTAAAATTGACCAAAAGCTCAATGATGCATGGTAGTTAGTGCTATTGACTCACCCATTAACTATGAGCACTTTGGAAAAATTATAAAAGAAGCACCGACATTCGAATGAATGGAGGTGATAATAAGCGATGTAAGAAAATAGGGTTAGTGTTTGTGATGATTTTTGGATAGTTACTTAATCGTGTGGAGTTTACTTTTTGTATAAAGTATTTTGATTCTATTGGTGTCTGGTTACACGAAATTCTTATCGGGATAATTTAAGCGGAAACATTTTGATTCTAGGTATAAGAGATCAAAGCAAGAATAAAAAGGAATTGTGTTTTTCGTTATGTTCTATGAGAACAATATGGTTGTTTATGAACAGACCAAAAATGACATTTATGACAGTTTAAAGAGGTTATAAACGAAGAGTTACAACTGTTCATCAACAGACATGTTGGTTGAGTTTTGGCGGGAAAATAAGGTAATTCTTTAATACCGATTTATAACCCCAGCAAGAGGCTCTGCCCCTTGACCTCGCAAGAGGCGCTGCCCTTTGACCCCTGCATCTTTGTCGTGAGCGAAAACATATTAGCTCAACGAGTGTGCATTCCTCACTTCCCTAACTCGTGTTCGAGCCGAATATGAAATGTCATTAACCTCTAATAAATTTCGATTAATTAAAATAGTTGATAACACTAAAATCACCAACACGTGACACATCAGTACTATTTTTCTATAACTCAAAACTTATAACTTAAAAATAAACACTCTCCATTAGGCCTACTCTCCATTACTCAACTTAGAGCATGTACAATGCATATACCTATCAATGACTTTTTCATTTATGACAATTAATATTTCATTAACTTTTAGATTTCAACAAGTTACTTATATAAAACTTCTCCAATGCTTAAAAGCTTTCTAAAAACTTTTTGTTATACCCTCATTAAATGAAAATAACTTGTAGATTTTGTGTCAAACACTTGACATCTATCAAGTTATTCTTGTAAAAGTCATTGTGAAAGCTTTGTTACAATGGAACAAGTCATTAAAATGACTTTTTTAAATAGTAAAAAGTCATGTAAAAAGCTTACATTGCATATGCTCTTATAATAATACTTTTGGGCTCACCGCTTACATAAACCAATAAAACACAAGTACAACGCATACAAAAAAAATGTATAACAACATGGGACGACGCCCTATGGCGCCATGACCGGTGTGGTTTCACGTTATTTGCCGTGTTATACTATAGGTCGAAATGAGGGCCTATAACGCCCCATACAGAGCCCTCTTAGATTACTTGTACCTTTTAGTTCATTATTATGGCTAGTAACACCAATAAAATATGAAAGTCCAAATCAACTCAAATGAGGTTGTAAATGAAGCTTGAGCTTGTGTAGTCTGAATGGTGTTAGCCTAAAGGCGGAATTCTAGTCGATAACTCGACAAGAGATGTAAGCGCAAGCTTGACCAGAGAACGATTTAAAAATCGAAACAACTATGTTAAATTAAAAGGGTCTGCTTCGATGAACAGAATACCTCAAATATGTGCTATTAAGAGCATGAGCAATGCATCAAGTCTTCAATGACTTGATGCATTAAATGCCTTTAATGCAAATCATACACATGCACTCCTTCCACCTTCCCTATAAATACCCTCCTAATAGTCATTAGGAGGGTGGTTAGAGTTTTAGTTAATTTTCATTTTTTAGTTTTCTCTAGTTTTAGAGAGAGAAAGTCTTAAACTTTCTCTCACTAAATTTCATCTTCTTTCTTAATCTTTCAAGATTAAACACTTTGTATTGCTTAATTTTATTAATCAAGTTCATTTTAAGCTTTTATTTCTTAATCTCATTCTACTTTTCTTTGATTTAAGATTGATTTTGGTGCGATTTTCAATAGATCCGTGTTGTTCTTAATAATTTCGTGCTTAAAAAGTTAATCTTTTGATCATTTTATAAGTTTTCATTTGATTAAGCTTTAAGACTTTTGTGCTTATTGGCTTATTTTTATGATTAGCTTATTTACTTTATAAAAATCTTCTTTAAAAAGTTTATGTTTTTATGGTTTGATCCAAAAAGTTGATTAATTTCGAGTTAAATAAGTTGATCAAAGTGCTTATTTGATTTGGTTTTGTCATTGATTCGGGTTAGTTTTGTGATAAGCTTATTTTATAGCTTATTTACTAGCTTTTAACCGAATTCCCCCATTTTCGGAAAGGGTATAAACCCCTTTCCGATTGGTACCTATTCCGAGCAGCCTCATCTTCACATTCCGATTGGTAGATCGGATTAGGGCTTTGAGTTTTTCCGATTTAAACACCCCTTATTCCGATCAATAGATCGGATTAGGGTTTACATTTTCCGACGGTGGTCTCCTTTAGTATTCCGATTGGGGTTCTTCTGCATATTCCGATTCATGCATTTATGTAACATTCCGATTGAAGGGTTTTTCCCAACATTCCGATTGGTGGTCCTTGTCCAATATTCCGATTAGTCCAATCTTTACAACATTCCGACCACCAGATCGGAATACATTCCGATCTGGAGCTATTTTAGCTTATTCCGATTGTGAGTTTGTGGTTTCTTCCGTTCTTACTTTCTTATAGTACTTTTTAACTAAGTTTTTATTTTTAGAAAATTTTCCAAGTGTTAGTTTTATTTAGTGTGCTAGTACTTTTCCATTGTTACCTTTAAGTTTCCATGCATTTATTTTTACTCGTCGATTTAGTATTAATCTTTTAACTTCCATTTTACTCAACGACACTTTAATTACTTGCTAATAGTTTAAAACAAACAAACCAAACCATTCTCTTGATTCACCAAAAGACGATTGAGTCGCACTTTAGACCGGTTTTCAATTCGAAAAGATCGGAACAACGAACTTTCATACTTTGGGGTAAAAGCCAAGTATTAAATGGCGCCGCTGCCGGCTCTTTTCGTTAAGATAAACGGTTTCTAGTGAGAGACGCATTGAATTTTGGGATCCGTTCTTTGAACGTTATTTTCATTGCTATAAAAATTTCCAAAAATCCATAAAAAAATATAAAACTCTTCAAAATACAAAAACATTGAAAAATCACTAAAAAGCAATTCTTTTCAAAAGGTTTTGCACCAAAAAGATTATAGATATTCTCTTTGTGTATATTTTTCTTCTGCAGGTGCATGCGTACTAGATCTACGAACTATTCTGAGCCCGAGACTCGTGAAGATTTAGATATGGCTGGAGTTAACAACAACAATAATCACCCACCTCAACACAATTTGAATAACAACAACAACAACAACAACAATGTACTTCTACCTGATTTACGAACCATGGAGGAATTGTGCCAATCCACCATGAACGGACGCGGAGGCCCGATTGTGCCAATGCACGTCACGGCTCAGGAGTTTTCGTTGAAGCATCACATGATACAACAAGTGCAAACGAACCCATTTCATGGAATTCCGGATGATGATGCCAACAAACACCTTGACAAATTCATTACCATGACCCAAAGCATGAAGTGCTCTGGTGTTTCTATGGATGACCTTCGTCTCCAACTTTTTCCACACTCGCTTTCTCACCATGCCGAAAAATGGTTTGACCGTCTTCCTAAGAACTCTATTCATACGTGGAATGACATGACTCAACGTTTTTTATCGCGCTACTTTCCCCCATCCATGGTCACTAGCCTTCGTAACCAAATCAGTGGATTTATGCAAGAGAATGATGAATCGCTTTTCGATGCTTGGGAACGCTACAATGATTTGATCGACCGCTGTCCTAATCACAATATGCTCCCCGTTACTCTCATTGACACCTTTTACAATGGTCTCACTTTTCGTGATCGTGACACGATCAATGCCGCCGCCGGTGGTACTTTTATGAAAAGGAGACCGGAGGAGTGTCGAGAGTTGATTGAAAACATGACTACTCACCACAAGAATTGGGATTCTTCCGCATCCTCAAGATCTAATCAGAGAGTCAATGTTTCATCTACTTCTTCCACCACCAACTCGTCTGTTTTGGAACGTGCTATTCTTGATATTAACAAAAGTCTCCAAATTTTGTCTTCTAACCAAACTCAACAAGCTAAAGCCGTTGCTATTTCTTGTGACACATGTGGTGGTCCTCATTCCTACAATGAGTGTCCTTCTACTCACGGCAATTATTCTGAAGACGTTAACACAGCATATGGTACTTATCCCACGGGAGGCTATCAAGCTCGCCCTCAAGGAGACCGTAACTTGCTAAGTTATCGCTCCAACAATTATCTTGCTCCTCCCGGTTTCCCTCCTGCAAACCAAAACCAACAACAAAGCTATAACCGAAACAACCAATCCCAACCTCGTGCTCAAAATCAATATCAATCCTAAAGAAACCCATACCCAACTCAAGGAAATTCTCAAGCTTACCAAGTTCCACCTCTCAATCAATCGATGGCAGTGAGTCCAGACGTCGAGACGTTCATGAAGACTAATCGTGAGTTGGTGACGAATCTTCAGAGTCAATTTGTCAACTTGAAGAATGACATGGTGAAACAAGGGAGCGATATTCGAGCCGAGCTAAGGAATGATATGGCCAAACACAGCAATGAGATTAATGCGAACATGCAAAACTCTTTTAATAATCAAGCTCTTCACCTTCGTGATATGATTGGTTCGCTCATCCAAAGTAATCAACCCTCTTCTTCGGGTACTCTTCCGAGTAATACCGTTGCGAATCCAAGAGGGGAGATGAAAGCAATCACCACTCGTAGTGGAAAAGGTTATATGGAACCCGAGCTTCCTACACCTCCACCCGTGATTGTGAACAAGGAAAACGAGCAACTTTCTTCACCTCCTTCACCTTCTATCCCCATTTCCCCACCACCCGTGGTTGTGAGTGATCCTATTCCCTTAAAGCCTTCTTCTTCATCCAATATACCCTATCCTTCAAGGTTGAGGAAAGATAAGCAAAAGAGCAAGGACGATATTCAGGTTTCAAACTTTCTAAAAATGTTTAAACAATTGAATTTTAACATCTCCTTTGCCGAGGCTCTCGCTCACATGCCCAAATACGCTAAGATGTTTAAAGATCTTCTAAGTGATAAGGAAAAGCTTCTTGACATCGCTCAGACCCAACTTAATGAGAACTGCTCCGTAGTGCTCTTAAGGAAATTACCGACTCACAATCATCATCTACAGTGAGTTTAGTATCCGAGGCCATAGGGGTCTTCATTGGTCTAGATTCTTCTAATCCAAATTTCTTTAGCATTTCTTTAGCGTACTTAGATTGACTAAAGAAAATACCATCGTCCATTTGTTTAATTTGGAGTCCTAAAAAGAAGTTAAGTTCTCCCATCATACTCATTTCAAACTCATCATGCATGATTTTGGCAAAGTCATCACACAATTCTTGACAAGTTGAGCCAAATATAATGTCATCAACATATATTTGTACGATTATGAGGTGAGAACCTTTCTTCTTTGTAAAGAGTGTATTGTCTACCATTCTCATGGTATACTCATGTTTAACAAGAAACGCTTTAAGTCTATCATACCAAGCTTTGGGTGCTTGTTTGAGTCCATAAAGTGCTTTCTTAAGCTTGTAAACATGGTCCGGTTTCTCAAAATCAATGAAGCCGGGAGGTTGAGCCACATATACCTCCTCATTGATCAAACCGTTAAGAAATGCACTCTTTACATACATTTGTTGAAGCTTAATATCTAAGGCACAAGCGTAGGCTAAAAGGATTCTAATTGATTCTAATCTAGCTACCGGTGCATATGTCTCGTCATAATCAATCCCTTCTTGTTGATTATAGCCTTGAGCTACAAGTCTAGCCTTGTTACGAGACACAACACCATTCTCATCTAGCTTATTCCTAAATACCCATTTGGTTCCTATAATGGTAGAACTTCTAGGTGGAGGAACAAGTTCCCGAACATCATTGGCAACGAATTGATTCAATTCTTCTTGCATCGCAATGACCCAACTCTCATCCGTCAAAGCTTCTTTAACATTCTTTGGTTCAATCAAGGAGACAAAACAAAAAAAGTTGCTTTGGTTTTGGACTTGAGATCTTAGGGTCCTTTGATTTAAGTCACCAATGACATTATTGAGAGTATGATCCCTAGACTCCTTAATGTTTACTTCCTTTTTAACACTAAGGTCTTCAAATCCTATTTTTCTAACCTCTTTGGCTTTAACTACTTCTAATTCATCCAAGTCATCATCAACCAATGGTGGTGTCTTGGGTGAAGGAGGGGTTTCATCAAAGGTTACGTTGAGTGATTCTTCAATAACCCCTGAGGTTCTATTTAGGACTATGTAGGCCTTACTAGTTAGGGAATAACCTAAAAGGATACCTTCGTAAGACTTTGGGTCAAACTTTGTAAGGTAGTCTTTGGTGTTGAGGATAAAGCACTTGCTTCCAAACACCCTAAAGAATTCTAATGAGGGTTTCTTACCTTTAAGAATCTCATAGGGGGTCTTTCCTAGGAAAGGTCGAATAAGAATTCGGTTGAGAATATAAGTCGATGTATCCACGGCATTGCACCAAAACTTTTGAGGCAAAGATTGCTCGTTTAACATCGTCCTACTCATCTCTTGGAGAGTCCTATTCTTCCTTTCAACTACCCCATTTGATTGTGGAGTGCGAGGAGCCGAGAAGTTATGGGTAATACCATGAGCTTCACAAAAGGCACCAAATTGCACTTCATTATCAAATTTCCTACCATGATCCGTCCTAATAGAAACAATTGAACATCCTAGTTGATTTTGAATTCTTCGACTAAAGATTTTGAAGTGATCGAAAGCTTCATTCTTAGATGCCAAAAATCTAGTCCAAGTGAATCTAGAATAGTCATCAACTATAACTAGGGTATAAAGGTTACCTCCATAACTCCGTATGGCGGAAGGTCCAAAGAGATCCATATGTAGGAGCTCTAAGCACCGAGAGGTCGAAACCAAATTCTTGGCTTTGTGACTTGAGTGAACTTGCTTTCCAACTTTGCAAGCATCACAAAAGTGACTATCAAACTTAATCTTGGGGAGGTGTCTTACCAACTCCTTAGAGACTAAAGATTGAATTAAACGCATATTAGCGTGACCTAATCTCCTATGCCAAAGAGTAGAACTATCATCTATAGTCGCAAGACATATGTTGTCTTTTGACTTCTTATTAACCTTCATGACATAAAGCCCATGCTTTCTAACACCTTTTCCAATGACTTTTCCATCTTTTACGATTTCACTGTCATGTTCCGAAAAGATGACCTTACACTTATTATCACAAATTTGACCTATACTTAAAAGGTTAAAACCTAAGTTATCTACGTACTCAACATTTTCAATGGTCATGGAGTCAAGAGAAACCGTACCTTTGCCAATGATATTACCACGTAGACTACTAGCGAATGTGACGTTACCTCCATCATATGCTTTGTAGTGCGAGAACAAACTTCGATTACCCGTCATGTGTTTAGAACATCCACTATCCTTAATCCACTCATCGGGCTCCAAATCAATTCCCAAGCATATCTAGGTAACAACACACAAGATCAAACATTTGGTCCCCAATATCTCATGGGTCCAAAATTGTTAGTTCCAAACATCCCTTGCATTTGGTTGGGATGCATGAATGAGGAGGGGATTCCCCATGGAGAACAAAATGGAGGAGGGTAGTAATTCATGTAACCATTTTGTTGTTCATTACTTCTCCTAGGTGTGTTTGATCTAGGTTTAGAGTTATTATTATTCCTTCTAGGTGTTGGAGTTTTACTTCTAGGTCGTGAGTTGTTTTGATTATCTCTTGTAGGCGTTGTCGTTCTACTTCTAGGCTTAGACTCATTCCGTACTCTAGGTGGAGTAGAAGATAGTCTAGATAAACTTCTATTTCCCATGAGAGGTTTACTTAACGGCTTATAGAACTTACCAATAGCATTGTCGTCAAATATGGGTAATTGAACCTTATTAACAGTAAGATGCTTTGGTTTTTCATTTAACTTAGATTTTTCAGAAAGTTCAGAATTTTCACAAAACTCAACTTCTGGCCGCGGTACCTTATCTATGGCCGCGGTTCCATAGTGATAAGGAACCGCGCCATACAATGTGGAATCGCGTCCAGAGGGTGTTTTCTGTGAAAACCTGACTTGTTTTGGTTCACTAGTTGAGGCTTCATTTGAGTTAAAACCTAGACCAAGTTTTTCCTTAGAATGAACTTGTTTGTTTAACATATCATCAAGAGCACTAGTACCTTTCATGAACTTTTTCAATTTAATGGAGGTGCTCTTGAGATCATCATTCTCTAATCTAAGTTTCTCACAACTTAAGCAACCTAAATCATCCTCTTTGTTTTTCTCAAGTTAGCCAATTTCTCCCTAAGTTCATTGATCTCATTTTCAAGCTTAGTTTGGTTGATTTTAAGGTTTTATTCTTTTCTATGAATTTAAGACTAAGTTTGTGTAAGCTATCATATTTGCCTTCAAATTCAATATCATCTAAAGTGGAACTATCATTGCTATAATATTCGGTTTCGGAATGTACCTCTTTAGAAGTGTGAGCCATAAGACATTTCTCCTCTTTGGGATTGTCATCATCATCTTCACCGCTATCGCTCCAAGCGCCACTAACGAATGCCGTGTGGTTCTCATCACGAGCGGGCTTTGGACATTCACCAATGAAGTGATTTGGATCACCACATCTAAAGCAATTCCTATCACCTTTTTCGTTCTTGACAAACCGATTCTTTGACAATGGTTTCTTGTCATAGTTTGGTTGCCTAACGTGTTGACCTCGTCTCTTGAAGAACTTCTTGAAATCTCTCACCGCCAATGCATACTCCTCGTCATCACTTTCCGAGGAACTATCATGGTCACTTTGTGCCTTCTTGGCTTTAAGTGCAAGAGTTTTCCTTTCACTCTTGGTTTTTACTAATTCTGAGTCTTTCAAAATTATCATCTCATGAACCTTCAAGTTTCCTATGAGTTCATCGAGTGATAAAGTTGAGAGATATTTCGACTCTTCAATAGCCGTGACTTTTGCTCTCTACTTTGGATGTAAGGCCCTTAGAAACTTCCTAACATTGTTCTTTCTAGAAAAACCTTCATCAAGTGCTTTTAGACTAGTAATAATGGTGTTAAATCTAGCAAATGCACTATCAATAGTTTCATCTTCTAAGATGACAAATTGTTCATATTGTTGGACAAGAAGATCGATTTACTTTCTTTGACTTGGCTATTACCTTGGTGGGTTACTAAAAGAGTGTTCCAAATATCTTTAGCGGTTTCACACATAAAAATTATTTCATACTCTTTCTTAGGCAAAGCATTATAGATCACCATTTTAGCCTCATTATTTTTTGAAAGTTTCTTTTTAGTATCATCATTAGCTTTGTCAAAAGTGACTAATTCTTTTATTTTAGAAACTTCATTAAATTGAAAAGGTAAAAAATCACCATTGGTAATAACATGCCAAAGATCTAAATCTTTTGATTTCACATAAGTTTCAAATCTATTTTTCCAATAAATAAAACTATCGGTTTCAAAAAGTGGTGGTCTTTGCATAGATTGCCCTTCTAGGTACTTGTTGGAATCCAAAGATCGATTCAAGTTTTAAAATACAATATACTTTAAAAATTCTTGAGCAACCCGCTCTGATACCAATCTTAGAAACTAGAAGGGGGGGTTGAATAGTTTCTTATATTTACTTGTTAAAATATGGTTTCCAAAAATCCCTTTTCAAAAACTTAGGCTTGAGGAAATATGTGAAATCTTTTTATGCACAATATGAACAATGATAGTGTAGCTAAACTAATACTAACAAAAATATATCCACAAAGAATAAAGAATGATAGTGTAGCTAATCTAATACTAACACATGTATATGCAAAAAGAATAAAGAATGTAAAGAGTTAAGGGTAAAGAAAGATCAAACCGAACACCAAGGATTTATAGTGGTTCGGCAACGAAGCTCACTCCTCGTTCCTACTCCACTCCTCGAGTACTCCTTACTCGAGAGTTCACTACACAACAAGCTCCTTATGGTGGAGAAAACCGTACACGTCGCTTAACCAATTTCCGACTCTAAGCTAAAAGTCGAGCCCTAATTGTAACTAGGACCAATCTACACAACTATACTTAGTACATACACAACTTCCAAATAGACACAACTACTTGGATCTTCACAACTATGACACAACTACAAGTATATAAAATTTGATCTTCAATGGATCTTTGGTGGTGGACTCAACACTTCACTAGGATAGTGTTCTTCTCTTTGCACTTGGAGAGGAAGGGATGGAAGAACAAGATTCACTTCTTAAACAAGTAATAATCAAACAAATGATCAAAGATTTGAGTGATTAAAGAAGGGGTTTGAATCTGGAAATAAATGTGCAAAAGAGGTAAGGTGAAAAGCTGAGAATGGTCCACTATTTAAAGGATAAAGGAGCCAACGGCTATATCTGCCCGCGGTACCTTATCACAGCCCGCGGTACCTTATCGATAAGGTACTGCCTAGGCGCTAAGGTACCGCCGGACTAGACTCCGCTCCTTTTTGTCCTTTAGTGGTGGAGGTCTTATCTGGGTATAAAAAATATCCTGAAAGGATATTCTTAACAGAATAAGAATATGCCATTTTCAAATTTCAAATAATTAATTTAATAAAACATTTTCTTAAAAATAAAGTTTAATAAAAACTTGTCACATTTAATAAAAAGTGAGTTTTAAGAAAAGATTAAATCACTGGATCACTTGATTAAAGTTAGTACTTGTTTATCCATACCTTAAGTGAAAATGGGTAAAATGAAAAATACTTGAACTCAAGAATTCGTTTTTCGTTGTTTTCGTAAATGCTTGTTTTTACATATTGTCGTAATCAAAACTAAGCGAGACCGAAAAATGCAAGTAACGTTTTTAATCATTATTGCATTAACATAATTATTAATCAACAAACAATTTATATCAATCTTACAGAACCTTACATCTACACGATTTACAAATTAATGATTTAGTAATGCTAGTATTATTCTATAAAACAATATTAAATTTTTAACACTTAAATAGTTACGATGTCATGGACTCACAGTTTTGCATGATTTTGAATTTATGTGATAATATTAATTGATATTATAAGTATTTGTTGCACAAAGATTTGAATTTGTTTAATTGAAATATTAGTTATCCTTTTATAGACATTGTGTGTTTAGTAACATCTAACGAACTTGAGAAAGTATATGTTGTTGTAATATGTAGAATCACGTCTATTTATTTTCATCTCACACTGATGTCTGAGGTCCGACACTCATTTTGATATTTATATTAATGTTAATAATAATTTACCTAAATTGGATTGCTTGACTTTGTTAAGTGTCAAAATAGAAATATATAATAATTTGTGTTTTTATTTAAAGTTTATTGATTTTTTTAATATAACATATATGTTGTATTTTTAAAATATAAATTCTAGAAGGTATAAAGTTTAAGGGGTATTTTGTTTATTTTATAAAGTTACTAATAAATAAGAAAAATTATAAGTTTACCATTAAGTCCATCTAATTTATTTAAAATTAAACCAATAAAGTTTTATCAATCACCTATTTTTTTAAGTTTTTATTTTCACAAATTCGACACATATATCTTTGTGTGTTTTCATCAAATTCTTCCACCAAAATGTTAATTTTGACTATATTGAATTCAATTTTGACTTTTTTCCACCAATCACATCGCTTGATTTTGCTTATATGTCAAAATTGAGCAATTTGATTAGTCCAACTGTTTTTTTTTACAACCTCCACTTTCCACTAAAATTTTCAAAAATTCTAATTCTTTTATTATATAAAAGATGTGTGCTTTGGTGAAATGAGGAGACAGCACATATACCATTCTAACATGGCATTGGAGATCTAGGTACAACCTACCACAAGAGAGTTATCATTCGGTCATCGGTCTCTGGTCGATGATTCAAAAGGATCCCGCTTAATTTTCTTCCGCTTTATTATTTCTCACGTTAGCCCTTTTTTCCAAATAAGCCCCAACATCATTGTCTCATCGTCACTATTCTTAGTTTTACTGTCGGAGATCATTGCCATTTTTAAAAAAATGTTGGTCAAAAATGTCGCTCCAACCTAAAGGCAAAGCAAGCCATAATGTAAAAAAACATCACGTAAAGGAGAAAGCTGCAAGCAGTCAACAAATATGACGTCAAATACAATTATACTTCCGTCTCAACAAACAAAGAAGATGGTCGAAGAAGACGCTTTTAACATATGTTCCAGTTTGTCTGTCAAAAGGCCTCTCGTTCAAACTGCGATGGAGTATTAGCTATCAATTATCAATCACATATAAGTTGGCAATCAATTAGTCAATTATTAGTTGTCAATCTTTATCTAGCTATGTCATTAGTTGTCAATCCTTATCAATCTATACTTTGTAATCTATGTATACAAGTATGCTTTGGTGAAATGAGGAGACAACACATTTACCATTCTAACAGCGTAATCTTTGGACTCCTTTGAAGCATGCCATGTGACGACCCAAGAATCCCAATCCTCATAAGAATTCAAAATCGGGATTTTTGAGCCACTCTAAATGTCAACGAGTCTCTAAACATTTGAAGCTACAACACACGAGAAGAAAGCATGGACAAAAATTCCGCTTGCTCATTACAAATCGGGCACAAAATCAATGGAGTATCTAACCCTCGAGATAAAAGATCTACACGATGAGGCAACCTATTCAAAAAAGCGCAAATGTTTACCTTCCTTGGAATAAATTTGCACCACCCAATACTCGTGGGCATGGAAAGACACATGTAATCGTTGATATGATGACGAGTGCCGCTAATAAGTTCATATTTTCTTCTTGATATAGTAATTTAATTATTCACTATTAAAAATAGACAAGAAGTTTGATTAATTTTTTCATGTTAGTATTGCTTAAAATTATTATTACAAAAATTTTAAAATAGTATGTATTTTAATTAATTAGTTAAAAGTAAAATTGTCATTATCCTAAAAAAATAAAAGAGAAAAAGTTTAATAAATGCATTTTCTTTAAACTATATATTTTTAATCGACAATGATTTTAAGATGAAAAAATTATTAACGTCTATGTCACAAGTAATTTATAATTACATTATAAACCATTTGAGACCTCTAAGAATAGAGAAGTTGAATTTTAGCTAGTAATTAAAACAAGTTATTTATTTATTCACACAATTATATATTATGAGTCTTTGTAACAAACTTTAAAAATAACCTTTTTAGTTTCAAATTAAATAATCTTTTTATCTATTTATTATTTTTATAATCTAATTTAATATATTTTCTAAAATTCTATACTTTTTAATTTAATATCCATTTTGATATATTTTTATCAACTTTTAGGATTTTTTTTTCTATTTTTAATAAGTTTATCTTAATTCTATTTTTCACAACTTTAACATTAATGTGAGAATACAAACCTAATAGGTAAGAAAATAACATTTATTCGTCACAAAAATTGTCTTTGGGTACTCGCCTTGCATTGACGGATATCATGCTAGTATTATTTTATTTTTAAATAAACATAGTTTAAACTCAAAGACAAGCTTCGGATTTCAAGAGGATGTTGAGCAAACTGTTTTAACAATGTTTTAAAACCCGAATTTTTAGTTAACTTGGTCTAGTGATCGGTTCACGGGTCAACCGGTTGAACCGTCGAGTCAACCCGGTTTTTTATATATGTATATTTTCTTATATCTTTAATATAGAATCTTATAACTTGTTTTACGTCAAGATAAATCGATGAAAAATATATATTTTTTAGTTTAATATTTATAACATTATAACAAATGTATGAAAAAACAGTTACTCCATTTATATTTATAATTTGTATTAGACCATAATAAAACGGTATTATTTTGTGTTTTAAGTTAATTTTGATTTTATTTTAACCAACAATAGCCACAATCACTTTAATTATCTTTAAAATTTAGAAATATTTATTATTAAGAAAGTTTTTTGTTATTTTAATAAAAAATCGTGACCCGACCGAGTTTATCAAACCGGGTCAACTCGGATAAACAAAAAATCGACGATTCAATCTGATTCTCAAACAAGCAAAAATCCGATCACATCCGGCCCGGTCTCAAAGCCAGTTCACGGTCAACTGATTCAACCGGCTGAACTAACCCAATTTTTAAAACATTGATTTTTAAGTAGAAAAAATCGCACTATTAAACTTTTCTTAGTTAAACAAAAATTGGATTATATATAAAATCGAGAGGGTTACATATACCAAAAATTTCAATTTTTGCAAGAAAAAAAAATTACATTTTGCGAACCAAAAGACATTCATGTAAATCCGTCCCATTTTAAACTCACAAGTCACAACCATTGTACTATTGTAAGTAACGTCGATTTATTTTATTATATGTTATTTTTATAAATATAGTTTCCGATATTTTGGTTGATAGTTTCTAAAATTTGTACCTTGAGTCTATGTGGAGACAATTTTGTTGGGGAATGAAAGAAGGTGTTAAAAAGATATGTTGGGTAAGTTGGAATAAAATCTTGGCTCCTTAAGGCTGACGGAGGTCTTGGGGTCGGTAGTATTAAAGAAAAGAACATGGCACTCCTTGGAAGAAGGAAGTGGCGTTTTTTTAACGAGCAAGGGGCGTTATGGACAAGAGTTATTACTGATATCCATGGTTCAATCGGTGGTTTTGATTTGAGGGTTCAATCCAAAAAAATAGCATGTGGTCTAATATTGTGAGTTCCTATAACAAGATTGAACAATTAGGTGTTCCTCTAAATAACCTTATAGTTAGGAAGATATACCGTGGAGCTCGAACATTGTTCTAGAAGGATAACTGGTTAAAAGATTCAGGGCCGTTAAAAGACTCTTTTCCTCGTCTTTTTGCTTTGGAAGAGTATAAAGACTGTACTGTTGCTGATAGATAGGTTCTGGAAGGAGTTTGGTAAGGTAACTGGTCTTGGATCAGGCAACCTAGTGGGCGAGCTAATGGAGACCTTATAAAGCTTTTGGCCGACTTGAATGGGTTTACTCCCGATAAAGCTCGAGATGATAGATGGGAGTGGGCCTTGACATGTTCTCACAAGTTTACTGTTGCTTTGCTGTGTCATGCTATTCATCTAAAAGTCTCTGCTGATGGTGCTTGTGATATTCCTTTCACTTGGAACTCATGGGTACCTACTACCTAGTAAGGTAAATATTTGTGCTTGGCGTGTCACACTCGATCGATTACCAACCAGGTTGAATCTATGTAAACGTGGAATTAGTCTTCCTACGTCGACATGTTTATTTTGTGGGGTTTGTGACGAGTCTCGCGACCATTGTTTATTCGAGTGTCTTAAAGTTAAAGAAGTGTGGTTGAAGCTTTGGAGATGGTGGAAAGTTCCTACCTTGTTCTCTTTAAATGATATTCTTAAAGGAAACCTTGACTTCTTCAAAGATAAGTGGACATTGAAGCTTTTTCATGTTGTGTGCTTGACTCTTATTTGGTATGTGTGAAAATGGAGGAACAAAATTTTGCATGCTTCATCAAATGAAGACGTCTCATCGGCTCAAAATGAAGACTTATTCCCGGCTATTCAAAGATTATCTTTGTTGTGGACATCAAATCGCTCCTCCAAATGTCGCTACACTTGGTGTCATTGGATTATAGCTCCCGGAGAAATTGATAGCCTATAGGTTTTAGTTCGCCTAAATTTGAGGTTTTAATCTTTTGTAAAATAATATTGGTGTCTAGTTGTTCTTCTTTTTTTCTTTTGGCTCTTGCTTAGAGCTTCTTTATATCTATTCTCATTACTTTTGCCTTCTTATAATATCGGTCGTATATTTCAAAAAGAAAATTTGTACCTATTGTCTCTCAAGTTTAATCTGAGTGAAGACTATTTTTTTTAGTAAATTGTCGACCTGATGCACATGACGATTTTTAAGTAAAAGATAAAATTAACGACCTCGATAATTGCGGCATTTGGTGTATTTTTAAATCAACTACCTCATTGGAAAAAAATTAATTAACACGTTTATCTATACTTTGAATGGCCAAAGGTGAAAGTTAGAAAGTTACTTTTAACGAATCATCAAGTTATCGAAGATAGCAAATCTTTAAAATAACAACACTGAATATAATAAGGGGCCGTTTGGTTGGGATATCGTTGTGTTTGGTATTACTAAGAAAAAAATTTTAAATTCTTTAAATTCTCAAAATGAAGGATATTAAAATTACTCTATAAAGTGAGAAATTTTAATTTATTTCAAAATTATCTTTTATAAATTTTTTCTAGTCGTTTGTTTTTCGAGTTTTTATATTTATATAAAAAATTATAAAATTTATAAATTTTGTATAAAATTTATGATTTAAGTTCATTTGGATACTAAACTTTATTGGAATATCAAGGGACTAATCTCTACCACTCATCTCTATCTTAATCTAATGGATAAGATTAAACATAAAAACAATTTCTTTTTTTTTTTCAAACATTAATATCTTTTAAACCATCAATCGTTATACGAAAAAAAATATACCATTACGACGGGCATTTAATTATCTTTCTACAGATATGCTATATGATATACTTTCGACAAATTTTTTTTTGTTTTTTTTCGTAATTTATCATATATGATACTAAATATCATATATGATAGTAACACTGGTATCATATATGATATAACTTATCATATATGATATAAACCAATATCATATATGATTCTGTAATAATTTGTAACATAACACTAATATCATATATGATAAAACACTATCATCATATATGATATTTTACGCAAATTTAAAAAAAAAAACGATTTTTTTTTTCTTCAAAAGTATATCATATTGCATATCTGTAGAAAGCTAATTAGATGCTCGTCGCGATGGTATATTTTTTTCCGTTTAACACTTAACGGTTTAAAAGATATTTAAGTTTTAAAAATAAGTGAAATAATTAAATACTTTTAATCTCAACCATTAGATATTGTGAGTATGGATGGTGAGGATGAGTCCCTTGGTATCCATGATAAATATGGTATCCAAAATAACTTTACTCAAAATTTATTTTTTCGGTTTTTACTTTTTAAATAGCAAAAATAAAATTTATATAAAAAAGTTTATATAAATTGTTTATAAAATTTAAAGAAATTTTTATTAAATTTATATAAATTCTATAAAAAATTATTGAAATTTTTATCAAATTTATAAATTTAAAAAAAAATTTATATAATTTTTTTATAAAAATTATATAACTTTTTATAAAAAATTTATAAATATTATATAACTTTTTTATAAAATTTATATAAAATTTTTATAAAAAAATTTATAGTTTTTTTTTATAAATAGTTAAAATTCGATTTTTACTCTTTTCTGATAAAAAATTTATAAAAAATATTTATTCATTAATTGGTTCAAAACAAATCAAGATTTCAAAATATTATAAATTGTTGCTAACTAAACATGCTTAGGCATTTAAAATTCTAGAATTTTTAATTCTTAGGAATTTTAATTTACTAGAATTTAAAAAATTTAGAATTTTAATATCTTAAACCAAACGACACCTAAGAGAAAATTCGTGAAATGTCTCAAAGTTACACTCACTTTCCCAAAATGCATCAACCAAATGGAGATTTCTTAAATTGTCTTATGCAACTTATGCGACTTTTCTAAAAACGAAAAAAAAGTTTGAAAATTTTCCCTGTTTTTTTTCCATTTTTAGAAAAGTGGCATAAGTCGCATAAGTTACATAAGACATTGTGAAATTCTCCCTTGGTCGGTGTAAAAAGGGGAAAAGAGTTAGTTTTTGGGGCATTTCAAGAATTTTCCCATATAATAAATATTATTTTAACACTTAGAGCAAAACTTTAATAGTCATGTGTTATAAAAAAAGAAAAAAGATTAGGATGCCTAAAATGTATGCATAATTTTGTGTTTAACCTATGTGTGTCCGGTTGATACAACCAATGATTTTTTGGCTCACATATTTAGGCATAAAATTATGCATGATTTTTAGGCAACCGTCATGGCGAGAGACTCTAGAAGTAGCCAATTATTTTTTAAACTGATTCGATTTGAAACCGGTTCTTAGTTAGATTTTAAGTGGATAGGTTTTGTTTTTACCGGTTTTTAACCGAATCTATTCAGTTTTAACCGGTCATGGACATTTACTAAACCGTTTACGAACCGTCAAATCGGTTTAAGAAAAACCGGTTTTAAAACCATATTTTGATTTTCGGCTCTGATCCTGAATTGGTTCTTTTGCCCACCTTACGAGACCCTATGATGTTAGTTTCGATGTCGGACTAATGTAATAAGGCGACGTTACCGATTGACACGTGAGCCATGAACCTCGTTATCGAGCCCGTTAAAATAAAAACGAGTCTCGAACCATTAAGCTAACCTAAACCTAAATTTATTACCGCGAAAAATGTAACATTAGTAAGAGTTGCACAAGTATAGGTGCTTTAAATGCATATGATAAGAAAGTAAAAAATACACAAAGTCTTATAGAAAAATATATATGGCTTTAAAAATTATAGATTTTTATGTATTTTTTTTTATAAAGTTTTATATATACTTTTATGTATTTTTAGCTTTCTTATCATATTTTCTTAAGAAATAAGATAAAAAAAAACCCGGTAACATTAACATCAAGGTAAAAGTATTAAAACTAGTTTTTTTGGTGATTGGCAACTTCGGGAACAATTTGTTTGATTGATTCACTTTTATGTCTAAACATAACTTTAAAAAGGCTGCAACTAATTGTAGCTTACACTAACATTAAAGGCAACGAATAAGTATTCCACAAGTGTAGTAACATTAACAGCATGAAAATATTAGCAACAAAGTGGAAAATGGTAAATATTAGGCCTAAGTGATTTGGGATGTTAACAACCATGATTTGGTCAGTAACATGTGAGTAGTCCATGTTTAAAAACCAGTTTTTTAATCGGCTCAGTTGAACTATTGAGTCACGGTTTAACCAGCTTTTTGCTTAAAATCGAAATTCGATCATTTAACGGGATCATGGTTCAATTGACCAAATCAACCCGAGTTCAAAACATTGCATAATATTGTTATTTCACACATGGATGAAATTGACCAAAAGCTCAATGGTGCATGGTAGTTAGTTAGTGCTATTGACTCACCCATTAACGATGAGCACTTTAATGTGACACTAGTGCATTTCCTAGTTGACGGCACAACGCTCTATAGCGCCATGGCTGGTGTGGGTTTCGCGTTATTTGTCGGTGTTATAGGTCGAAGCGAGGCTGCGAGGGCCTGTAACGCCACATACACAGCCCTCTTAGATTAATTGTACCTTTTAGTTCATTATTATGGCTAGTAACACCAATAAAATATGAAAGTCCAAATCAACTCAAATGAGGTTGTAAATGACACTGAGCTTGTGTAGCCTAAATGGTGTTAGCCTAAAGGTGGAACTCTAGTCAATAACCCGACAAGAGACGTAAGGTCAAGCTTGACCAGAGAGCGATTTAAAAATCGGAATAAGTAAATAGCTATGTTTAATTAAAAGGGTCTGCTTCGATGGACAGAATACCTCAAATATGTGCTATTAAGGTGGTTCAATTTACTCCCAACAAAAGTACTACTAGCATTTACAATTGATAAGGGGTAGGACATGAAGCTTTCCCAGATTTATTGCACATTTCAGTTCATTAAGGCTAGGCACAACGCATGGGGGTCGCGACCTAGTTTTTTCGGTCGGCGACCTAGTGCGACCTATTTGCCACAACCCGGCGACCTAGTGCGACCTAGTAAAAAAATTTTTTTTTTTTTTTTTTTAAAATCAATATTTTTTCTTTATAAATACCATATTTTCACACACAGTTATTTCACACACAACTCAACACACAACTCTGTTTTTTCACACACACATTCAGAAATCAAAAATGGCATGCTTATTCCCACATACCCAAGCCGAGATTAAGGCTATAGTTAACAGACAAATACTTCAACAACAACGCCGTTACGAGCAGCTTACGAAGTTAGGTGATGATTTCGATGCTGCGTCCGAAGAGAATAGGGAATTGAGCTCGGCATGTAAGAAATGTCGTGATCTCTCCCCACAGGAGCGTCAGTTTATCGACACGTATCTTAGTAAGCAAGCTGAATTGGATTTTAGCCTCCGGAGATCTTGCGCAAGAAAGGCGACAAAATTTGAGGCCAGAATTCAAGAAAATACTAAATGGTTGAATAACTTTGGTTCTTCGTCCCGATATCAAACAACACATATCGGTCCTTCGTCGCAACAACACCGAATAAGAAATGAGTCGCCCGATCTACCCTTTCCAATTCCAAACCTCACAGATGGCAGAATGACTGACAATGAGGTGTATCAAGAATACCTAGATCAAAAAGTGTTGAGACAAATGCAGGAAGAAGAAGAAAGGGAAAGAAGGGAGCGGGAGGCGCAAATTATGGCCGAAGAAGATGAAGAAGAAACATTGCGTTGGGAGTTTCCTTGTGGTCTGTTATCGGATTCGGATCCGGGAACTGACTAATCGTATTATGTAATTGTATTTTTATTATCGTATTGCATTTCCTATTGTATTTCAGTATTTTCAAGTTTTATTAGTATTAAATAAATTTTTAACTTTCGAATATAAGATTTTTACATTTACAAATTATATAAATTTTTTTTTTTTTTTTTTAAACAGAAACAGTGCAGGTTTTTTTTTTTTTTACACAAACACTTTCTCACAATTGAACCGATCGCGACTAGGGTCGTTTTGCCTCGATTTTCACCGGCGACCGAATCGCCGCAACGCGACGACTCGGTCGCGACCTACTGGGGACCGATTAAAACACGACGCGTTGCGCCCAGCCTAAGGTCCCTCGCCCACTTTATGTTTCGTATGGTAAAGTTTTGTGGCTTATTTGGAAACTTTTCGACTTATATATAAGTTTATTATGACATGATAAGTTTAGATAAGCCGAAAAGTTTTAAAATAAGCCACGAAAAGTAACATTATGAAACATAAGCTCGCTATATAAGCCGAAACAAATAGCTCAGTCTTTGCTTGGGTAAAAATAGCGTGCTTATTGCTTATTTGGTTTTCGGCTTATGTTTTATAACCTCACTCTTTTGTGGCCTAATATAGAACTTTTGGCTTATATAAGCTTGCTATGACATAATAAGCTAATATAAGCCAAAAAATTTCAAAATAAGTCACAAAAAAAGAGTTTATGAAACATAAGCCCAAAACCACATAAGCTATAAGCCTGCTATATAAGCTAAAACATGGGGTGTTTTGTTTTGGCTTGTATATCCAGCTTATGCCTTATTTGGTTTTAGGCTTATGCTTTATTAGCTCAATTTTTGTGGCTTATTTTGAAAACTTTTTGGCTTATATAAGTTTATTAGTTGTTCATGAACTTATATAAGCCGAAAAGTCTCAGAAGAAACCATAAAAAGTGAGCTTATGAAACATAAGCCCAAAACCAAATAAACCAAAAACTGGTAAGACCATATGTAGCAGTAAAATGGTAGTCAAAATCAACTCAAATGGGACTGCAAATGAAACGTGAGCGTGTCTAGCATCAATGGTGTTAGCCTATAGGCAGGGTTCTAGTCACTAACTCGTAAGAAATGTAAGCTCGAGCTTGACTGGAGGATGATTCAAACCAACAAGTGAATAACTATGCCTGATAAAAAAAAAGTCGGCTTATATGGCTAGGATAGGTCAATATCATATGCTGTCAAGGATGTTCGGTTTGAAATCAGACCTGAAACATACATTGAAGCTCGACCATAAGCACATTTTAACAAACAAGTCAACTGGTTTGATGATAATAGGCCAAGTCTGTCAATGAGTCTTCATGCAGGTTCTAATTTGGTTCGAAGAAGCGGATTAGTGTTGAAAAGCTCATGACGTTGTATAGAACAGGGAATCAAGGTCTGGAATCGATAGAAGAACGAGAATTGGTTACCTGGATATTCATTCATATCATTCTGCAAATGAATAGGATTTGAACTACTGCTCGCATGTACACATGCCAACGAAGGGGGCGTTTCTTTTTTTTCTTTTTGGGCTAGATTCAAGAGCTTGAATAGCTCAGCAATCTTCTTCAGCGCATAATAAAACAAGCTAGCTCTTGAATTGCTCGAAAAACGCACTCGATTCAAGCTAAGCTAAAAGTAGTAATACAGACATAGAGCTCAGACATTCTAACAAGGTTTGAGCTCAATTCTGCACCTGGACTCAGACTCATGATAAGATTCTAATACGTGTTTACACAGCTCGGCTCTTTTCCAGCCATGGTGCACACATATCATGGAATCAACACTGCATACATATTCACACTTACTCACTGATCTCACTATATGTTCTAAGCTCACACTAGTATTTATTCAAAACAAAGTTGACACAATCAAGGTCGAATCAAGTCCTTAGATACAAACCATTAAACCGTAGCTTTTTTGCAGCCTTATACTAAAGCCACAATCCAAAGTTCGAATCAAGTCCTTAGATAGAGGCACCAACACTCACTGAGATCCTAACTAGGTGTTTTGGGGAAATATATCTAATCACGTTAATAGATAATCAGCTCATGATACGTTATTTTGAGTACCAGCTTATGGCTAAAAACTTATGTAACACAAAACAACAAAATGAGCAACTCATGAACAGAAATTATATTCCGGCAAACAATACTAACAAAATCTGTCATTTGTATCATAGTTTGAATCAGTATGTTCACTATAGTTAGTCTGATTCAAAAATTAAAGTTCAGATCGTGATCTTAAAACTCTACCAATAATGGCCCAGCTCACTCATTTGCAGCCACTGTATACACTATTAAGGGTATGTTTGGGCTTTGCCAATTGCTAAATATACAGGCACCGAAATGCTTATTAATAAGCATGCATTCCTTCTAAAATAAGCAGTTAAACAGTTCTCAATAGAGTGTGTGAGATCGCATATTCGCTTAACAAAGTAAACGGATAATCACTTAAATAAGCAATCCTAAACTCCCCCTAACACTAGCCATACTATATTCAGATCAACCATAACAATAACGTAAACGGATTAAATCTTAACGCATCAACTTCCTAGTTCACAATCATCTTTAAACTCGATAAGTTGACTCATTCAATCTCAAATCATGTTCTCGCTAAAACCATGTTCCAATTTCACTAAGCATCATCACACCATAAGACCAAATAACGAACAAGAAAAATAATCCTCCAAACCAAAAATAAGGAAAAACATTAATAACAATATATTAGACCTCCATAAGTTGACTCGAATCAAGTTCTCGCTAAGAAGAGTTACACAACAATCATACTAAAATAAAGAACAAAATAACAACGAAATGATTACATAACTTGCCTATCAGCAGCATCGGCAACAATAGGCAACCTAGGAACCTGTCCTATAACACAATACGAACAACTATAAATCAACGAAACCAACAAAAACAGAAAAACGGTACTATCCAAACTCATGAGCAAATCCAACCCAACCCCATCTTTCGGGTTAAACGTCCGCTCAATCAAATCAGGAAATATCAGCAACACATCAAGCACAACAGCCTGCATAGTATTAAACCTAACATACCTACTAAAATTACTATTCCTAACAACGACGAAATACAGCGTTAAAAAGACCAAAAACCCGTTAAACGGGAAGCTTTTGAAAACACGTATAGCGGGAACTAAAGGCGATATCAATGTCTGAAGGAATGTGAATTGGTTAATGACATATTTTCCATACTGGATACCATCAAAGAAAGGGTAAAAGTAGCAAATGGCGGAGATCAAGCGGTCCGGGCCGTCTGCGGTGTCGTTGTTCTTCGCGTAAAGTGCGGTTGGAAGACGTGTAAAATGGGAGACCTGTGGGGTGATGAAGAGAGGGGTTTTGTAAAGGGGTGTTTGGAAATGGGGTTTAGGGATGGGTTTGGGGAATGGTGGGGAGGATGGGGAGATGGTTAAGGTGTTTGAGATTGTCATTGTGATTAGGGTTTGGGTTTTGGGGGATGTTTCTAAAAATAGAAAGTGATGAAGGAAATATCAGAAGAGGGGGAAGGGAAGGGGGAGGGATGGCAGGTTTTCAACCATATCCTTTTTAAAGGTCCTAAATAAAGAGGCCCAATTCCAAAACACCAAAAACAACCTTGGACTAATTATAAGTTCATAGTCAGTCAGATTAGTGAGAGAGACTGTTTGTTCTTTCATTTTGCGTGTACGCTTTTGGGTGTCGACTAAGGTATGTTTGGCGAAGATAGTGATAGCGATAGCGAGATGCACTAGCGCTGAGCGGTAGCGGAAAGCAGTAGCATAAACGTTAACAAAAATGATAGCACGAGACGAAACAATAGTTGTCTGTTTTCATAAACTGTTTTGTAACAAAGTTGTAGTCATAATTAGTGAGTAAAAACATTAATTGCTCGTAAATTCTACTAAAAATAACATTTAATTGAAGTGTTTGAAAAAAAAAATATACTAGTTGCTTGTTTCAAACATTTACTCCAAAACCTCACACACTTGTCACTAAACATACCCAAAAGGGTGCGATCATACAAGCACTAATGCACCGGATCCCATCAGAACTCCGCAGTTAAGCGTGCTTGGACGAGAGTAGTACTGTCTTGGATAACCCGCTGGGAAGTTCTCGTGTTGCACCCCCACTTTTAAAACTGCAACAAAAAAAAAAACTAAACATACCTAAAATATATTATTACTCCCTTCGTCCAAAAACTATAGTCCATGTTACTGTATTATTTTCTGATTTTTAAATTAATAGTCAATTCCCAAAAATAGATTAAAAAAAACGTATATTAAGTTCACCATATCGTTCTCACTTAAAAGTAGTATTACAAACGATAAAAAATTTGTAAATTACTCCATGCGTCTAAATTACTCCATGCGTCTCAAATTTATCGTTTCTCGACAAAAAACGCACAGTTTAATAAAACATCGCTATCATTCCATTCTTTTTACTTTTTTGCAAAATGACACACTTACCCTTTGTACTGCTAATATCACTAGATACAATATGATAAACTTGTTACATTACTTACATTTATATTTGGGACAGAATGAGTAATTTGTTATAAGTAAAATCGTCATTATATACAAAGTAAGAAAAAAAAATAATGATGTTTTTATCTATATTTAGAAAGGTATTATAAATGTTTTTATTAAAGCAAGTGTTTTTTCTCATCGACTGTAATTAAAGGACGGGGTGAGTAGGTGATTATCTTGAGATGACTAAACAAGGATCCCTTTTCGTGTGACTAGAGATATTAACTGGTTGAAATCTACATGCGATATTGCTACATTTATGGTCTTTCACATGTTTCTAACGAGGAAAAGGGTAGACCGTAGACAGGACAACATTGCCAGGAAACAACGTTTTGGGAGTTCCACACATGATTCACCCAAGTTTCATACCTGTATCAATTGATTGGGAAGGCGTTCTCGAGCAAACAATAAGAGCTTTAAGCTTTGATTCTGTCGTGTGGTTGTGAAGCTCTTTGATATACCAAAATACAAACACGTAGCAGCGTTATCAATGTAACGTCAGATGTTAAATATCAAGGGTATTAATACGCGTCATATATTCTTGGATTCTCCTATTCAAGGGTTAGTTGTACAATCTTTACAAAGAAGTTGCAATGTCTATATATAGAAGGTGGAAGGAAGAAGGGAGTTATGAACAGTAGCGCAATTACATTGCATTGTTCGTAAGGTGTATTAATGTTACTTTACAAATCAGTGCTCATCTTTCGCACAAACGGTACAAAGTTATTCCAGTTTTCAACCCTAAATATCTTATCATTCATTCTGAAATATGTAAATGATCTCACGGAATCAACCTTTGAATCATAACAATTTGAATGTATCTGCTTTAGTCCAGCCTGCATATACAAATTTGTAAAATGTACAACTTTGCTGAAAAATACTTGCAGAAAACATATAAAAAAAGCAACGTCATAGATATTAGATCATTAACAAACTAAATCTAGCAAAAGGTAAAAATTTGTTGTGCAGTCTGGTCTATTATTGTAAAAGTTCATCCGCTTACGTATCGTAGATAGCTATGACGTCCCAAGAACAAGAGGTGGCCGTATTGAAAAATTTACTTATGTGTGGGTTGATTTGGTTATATATACAGTAATCACTAACGGGAAAAATGGGCAAACAGATCTATGTTTGCCCAAAGTTCTATTTTTTATGTGTAAGACAAGATTATATTGGAAATTCTATAACTTTCATAATCGTTGTTACTCATATTTGTCTTGGGTCAACTAGCCGACCAACCCACCGGTGTGCCACCTCTACCTAGAACCAAGGGATCTTGCACAAAAAATAACAAACACGTGTTGAAGGAAATGCATACCTCGTCAAAGCGTTCATGTGTATTACTTCCAGTCAATTCTACAACCCTTTTACTTGAGGCGGTCCTAATCTGGTAGGTAAAAAATCATTAGGAAGGTAATAGATCCATCTTAGGAGACAGACTATTCAGTCACGTACAAACAGTCGACTAGTTCCTTTTGCACAAAACAAGCTATTCATGTTAGGGGAGTACCTGCTGAAGCAAACCTTCGGGACTGCACAAATAGGTTTGGGGAGTTTCGTTGTCCAGCATCTCGAAGCAGCTACAAGGTAGAAATAAAAGCAATTAAAATTTTAATCTCGCTAATAAATATATATGCAGCTACTAACTTTAAGAACCTGTTTACAGAGTGAAGTAAAGTTGACTAGTACCTTTAGCTATTTTTCAAAATTTCACCCATTAGAGGATAAATTTTACATAAGTCGACCCACTTATAGATAAACGGGTCAAAAATGCCACCTCTAGTTTGAAGGGGTTAGCAAAATAAGATTTTGCTTTAGTAAACCAACTCTGTTGAGGCGATATCTAAAATTGAATGGTAGTATGGCCAAGTAGGGAGGTTTTATGCATTGTGAAGACACTTTGTATGACTTTTAACCCATTCCCGTTTCGATTCTACCCATTTTAAGGTTATAACCCAAACCGACCCAATTAGTTAATAAATGGGTCAAGATTGCCACCCGGTCTTGGCCACATAGTTCTAGCAAACCCAATATGTTGATGACTGAGGTGAAAATTTTAACATCGCTATGTAGAAGGAATTGAAGAATTTTATAGATAGAATATTACGAAATTTGCAGAGCGGCTCCATGACGAGACAGCATTGAAGTCAATGGATCGTAACCATCCCTAAAAGCAGTGTTGTAGTAACCGGCAGTAAGCTCAGCCGGGTGAGCCAAAGTTTGATACCACCAATATAGTAAACCAATTTTAGCCACTACACGTACAGAACTTTGCTCGTCTTCTTGATACTTCCGCAACAAACTTGCTGCCACTCCAAGAATGGCATCTGCATGACCGAGCAATCTATCACTGTACCATTCCTACAAGACAAAGACAAAGTAGAAATCAGTATTTACCACAGTTGGTTACTTTTTTATGCTATGCCCTTCTGATTTCGAACTTGCATAAACCACTAATTGTACTCATGCTATACGCCTACTGATCTATCAGTGGACTGAATCACGTCATCATTTTAATAGTAAACATACTCAGAGAAATAATGGTCTCAGGAGAGAGGTTGGTTTCGGGTGGTATAGCCCTCACCATATCTTAACTATAGCAACTAATTATATGACATTTTCAGTTCCTATAAACTCAAGTCAGCATTCAGCGTCAATATGACCAAAGAATATGTAAAAACATGTCAGATTACCCAAATTAAAACTAGATCATCTTTTAACTATCCACAAAGGTAATAAGTCGCTTACCAGAAAAAACTGACCATAGTCAGATGAAAAGCTTCCTTCTCCTTCCTCAAAGAACGGAACATCATTCGGAAAACTGTTATAGTTACCAGCAATTGGAGGACCCTTATTTGCCCAATCAGGCTTCCCTTCTTGCCAAGCAACTGTCCGCAAGTCTTCCATCCTTGAAAGTACAAAGTACGATCAATTAAATTTGAGTAAACATTGGTTCAGATGAAAAGCTGCATCATCATAGATACGTGGTTGATTCATTATAGTTAAGCTGCCTTACATGTATTTGTCATAACACTGAAACGCACCAACTCCAGGAAATTGCCATCTACCATCTTGAAAAGGATGAGCTGGATATCTGCATTTAGTGACCAAAAGATTATCTTCCGAAGACAAGTACATGCATAATATTGACTTTAAGCCCATTACCCAGCACTCCCGACCCACCCGTTTTGTCACTTCTATTGCATATAGATGAAAGCAGAAGAGTACCTTAGTTCTCCAGAAGGTCCAAGACCAACACATACTTCTTCAATGATGGTTCCCATCAAGGAATCAAATTCGTTAGTGAAACTGCTTATAAAGTCTTCATAACACTGAAGAGCAGTGCGGCCAGAGAACAAAGGAATGTTATCTACCCCTAATGTTAGATAATCACCATTAGGGAACCCGTTCTGATCTCGATAGTATATGTCCTTATTTTGACGACCAATCTGAGAAAAAAAAAACAAGAGATTCACGTTTTAAAGGTCTGATCCTTTTCTTTTGTTCAATTTATCTGAGAAAAAACTGAAGCAAACCTCTACGATCCACTGTGGAAGGCTAACACCTTGTACACGTGAAGATAAATGAACATTTGAGTGAAAGGACAATGCAACTTGTAACTTTAATCCCATTCCAGACACCAGTTTGAAAAGTTGTTCATACAAAGACCAATTATATGCATGGGGAAAAAATCGCTCTACAATACCCCACCAAACCTCAACTGCAATCCCATGAACACCTGCCAACTTGAGTGCTTTTAATGATATGGTTAACGCCTTGATTCTGAAACAAGAAGAACGGCGTATACATGTATACGTGTCACCACCTAAATTGGAAGAAAGGTATGTAGAAATAATAAAAAAAAACTAGATTATTAGATCCGAAATTATGCTATTTTCACCATTTCCAAATTGTCATTGGCACTAGAAGAGAAGGTAATTACTTTCTGATTCTTGGAGCTCCAGATGTATCAATCCCGAAAGAGTCGATGGGCATCATAACATAAATGGGAACCCTCTTGTGTTTAGAGGATTCAAATAATGTGGATCTTGATTTTTCTCGAACATCCATACTGCAATTCGTATCTATCAGTAGCAACGATAACGCATACCAATGGTAGACTAAAAAAAATAGTGCAATAACGGCAATCACAAATTCATTTTATTCATCATGCTTTAAGAGTTAAGACGACAATATGTTTTTCATTTGCTTGAAGTTTACATTGAAATTTTGCAATGGTTGATGCAAGCACCTAAGAAATCTATGCATTTTTTAAATATGTTTGCAGTATTTTTTACATAATATGAACTACGTGTTTCTGCAATAGCACGATCAAAAGCACCTATGGTTAGCAAAGTGGAGCTATTGTTGGCTCTAATTATCAGCTAAGACTCAATTCAGACTCGAATAGGCATTGACCAGTTGCTGCCCGAGATTCTTGTTGGCATCCAAATCGATCGTATGATGCAAAACAGGATACACAGGGAATGTTTTAAGTACTTACAATGGGGGCGTGAAACAAAATTTTGGAGAAGGGTGAGTTTAGTCGTTTAGTTTTGTTAAATTTTGAGCTAAAACACTACCATAATATACACGTACTCTGGTTTAAAGGAAGTGTTTGGCTATTATCGATATTCCACACATTATAAAAGTACCATTTCCGTTTTTGAACCCATTCTCCAATAAGGAACAACTATTAACAAAACCTGACATCAGAAAATCGACCAGTACATGATTACGTGTCTTAGATCTGGCAACTAATACATGTGTGTGACTGTGTGAGAGGTAGCGTTAATCAGTTAGCAGATCACTTGATTACCACGCATTCCCATTTTACATTCAACCAAACTTTTCATCTTATTTCAAGAAGCAATAACAACTCTGTAGAGTTTCTCAAACCCGCATCTCAAAATTCAGATAGTAACAGTCATCTTCACATATCACTCAGTTTTGTTACTTGGCACCTAATCGTGTACTATAAATATAACAACAAAATTATCTTCGAGTAACATTTTAAAAAAAAACCAATTGAGCTGTTCTTAAAACAGGTTGGGCACTCAACCATATAAATCCAAGAAGGAAGCAGATTGCAAAGACACGACAAGTAACTACGAAATCAGTAGATGTCATAAAAAGTATCTTATTTTCACTGATTAGA
This sequence comes from Glebionis coronaria, assembly GCA_025667525.1. Taxonomy (NCBI): domain Eukaryota; kingdom Viridiplantae; phylum Streptophyta; class Magnoliopsida; order Asterales; family Asteraceae; genus Glebionis; species Glebionis coronaria. The sequence goes on along the minus strand of CM046879.1, from coordinate 50,639,767 downwards.
TCATCGCATTCTATATTTTACAAGCAATTGACTTCACATGTCACTTTTATGCCCTCCTATGACCCTACTTTCCCTATCCAGCTTTCAATTTGTTGTGTCCGGGTGCCATATCAGCATCCACTCCCATCGTGAAACCAATCGAACAAACATACCCGAGTTAAACACAAATATACCCCACAACCCACTCTCATACAAAAATGGGACTGAGTTTTGTTTGGTTGTCGGGATGACCGAATCACCCAAACTCTCCTCATCTTAGCTAACAGCAATTACCACATTCTCCTTCCACTTTCAAACAGCTACCATTAACAGTCCAACAGCAGACTACTCTCTGGCCGCTTTAAAAAGATTCTTGCCTATATCAATATCTAAAAACTCCGCTTTGCGATCATGAAAAGTGCTACGAACAGCCTCCGGAAACTTTAAATAATCAGGATTTACACGATCAACAATTTCTTTACCAGTTTTAACAAGATTATTTCTTGAAGTAGCACCTAACTCCACTTAACGATCAACAAGAGTAGTCCCAACAACCTCTAGAATCTCTACCTCTAACACCAATAGTTCCTTACCGCTAACACCTATAATATAACCAATGACTTTGACCGTGTTTCATCTTCTTCGCTACGAGTTTGGTCTTCATTGCTTACGAGGATCAATTGCTTTGCTTTCATAACCTGATTAACGGAAACATAGTCACTGTATTCAGACGATATTTAGGAGATTGGCTCCTTGTCATTATGCTGCTTTTCCTCAAAATCACCGGACAACGACTTCCACTTTTCTTCATATACACATTTATTCCTCATTCTAGTCACTCCACTTCTTCTTGAAGTACCAGAAGCATGCCCACCATAAGCAATATTTTCACTATCAAACTTTATACTAGATGAAACCTTCTATACATTTGCAGTTGCACAGTTCAGCTAAAAATCTCTTTTGTGTAAGCCTCGTCTTTGAAAAAGGCATCATATAGGCAACTTTTGTGACATTGAAGGTGTGATGATGATCGATACTCAGTGATCACCCATGGGCTATGATCTCAGTTTATTTTTGCCAAATTCCACAAGCTAGCAACAAGTGTAATAGCCAACTGCTCACCTTGTTGACTGTTACACTTGTTTCCGGCTTGTAGAATGCGGGCCAAAAGAAACTCACATCGTTACCCCATGGAAGATGACGGAATATCTATCATCATCAAAGGGCTTCAATGTCACCAAAGTTGCCCTATATGCTATCTGTTTCAAAGATAAGGCTTACAGAAAAGCAATTTCTCAGTTGAATTGGGCAACCGTAGGTGTAGAGAAGGTTCCTGTGTTGTGTTTCTGGTAGTTCAAGAAGAAGTCGTGGAACTAGAATGATGAAAAACGTGTAACTAAAGAAAAGTGGAAGTCATTATCTCGTGATTTTCATTTTGGGAAAGAATAGTGACAAGGAGCCAATCTCGTAAATATTGTTTGAATCTTACAGTGATTATGTTTCAGTTGCTAGTTCTACATCCCGTGAGTCAAATTTTCATCAGGTTATCAAAGGAACGCAATTGATCCTTGGGTTTTGGTAAGCAATAAAGACCAAACTCGTAGCGAAGAAGATGAAACACAGTGAGAGTCTTTGGTTATTCGTGTTACCCGTCATGAACTAGTAGCCTATACTCGCGATCATCAGTTTCAAATTTTGTTGTTGGTAGAACTCTAGAGATTGTTGGACCAGCTAATCGCAAAGCGGAGTGTCTACTGTTTTAGAAAATAATCTTGTTAAAGTTAAACCTAGTAAAGAAATTGTTGCTTGTGTAGTTCCTAATGATTTAAAGGTTTCCGTACAACTCATATATCACTAGGTCAAAACAATAATAATAATCGGGATTTACTATTGATGGAAGAGATAGCTCACTTTCATAAAGGCTTAGGGGGTGTTTGTTGTGGCTTATATAATGTAAGCCTATTTCGGCTTATATAACACAAGCCATAATTTTGTGGCTTATTTGGAGACTTATAGGCTTATATAAGTTTATTACTATATGATAAACTTATATAAGCCCCTAAGTCTCAAAATAAGCCATAAAATTGAGGCTTATGTTGCATAAACCTCAAATTTTTAAGCTTATTTGGAGACCTATGGGATTATATAAGTTAATTATATCATAATAAACTTACATAAGCCCATAAGTCTCAAAATAAGCCACAAAATTGGGGTTTATGTAATATAATCCGAAATGGGCTTACTTTATATACGCTAAATCAAACAGACCCTTAAATTGGAGGTGTTCATACCCTAAGGTAGGCCGGTATGGGACAATCAGTTTCTCAAGGAATAGTCTAAAGCCGATTCGCAAAGTGGAGTTAATGGAAGGTGTTGAGTATTTGAAAGTGAAAGAAGAACATAAAAATGTGGCATCTGCTGGGAGGTTGTTTCAATAAATTTATATAAGCCCTAAGCTGGAAAATGCAAACAACCTCATATCAAAACCTTAAGGGAGTGTTTGTTTAGGCTTATGAGACATAAGCCCATTTCGGCTTATATTTCATAAGCCGCAAATTTGTAGCTTATTTGGATACTTCTGGGCTTATATAATTTTATTATGATATGATAAACTTATATAAGCCTGTAAGTCTCTTTATGGATGGTATAACTCGGGGGTTGGATTTCAGTGAGATTGAGATGCCGTTCTTAAAATAAAAAAAATAATAATAATAAAAAAAAAACCTGTAAGTCTCAAAATAAGCCATAATTTTGGGGCTTATGTAATATAAGCCAAATTTTGGTTTATTTTCGGCTTCTTTTTAATAAGCTACAATTTTGTGGCTTATTTTGAGACTTAGGGGCTTATATAAATTTATCATTATAAAAATAAACTTATACAAGCCCATAAGTCTCCAAATAAGCCACAAAATTGGAGCTTATGTTATATAAGCCAAATCAAACACCCCTCATTTCAAAACCTTAAAAAAAAAAAAAAAAACACAAATTTCATTTCATCAAACATGAATTATCAGAAACTAAAACTTAAAAGAAAAACACAAAATTTGAATTCATGAAATAAGAAAGAAACCTTAAAATGCAAGAAGAACCAGAAGAAGAAGCAGATCGCCATCTAATCCTTTTAAAAACAGGAATCCGTGACAACTTAAACACCTTTTTTTTACAGTAATTATCAAAACTGGTAAATTGTTTATAACAAATCAAGCTTCTACTACTACTGCTACTGCATTTGCAACACATTCCATCGATCATCTCATCACCACTTTTTTTTCTTCCTCTCTTTTTTTTTATTACTACTTTTTTTTTGTGGTCGGTTATGCTTTTATATCTTTTTTTTTTCTTTCTGTTTTGGATAATGTGCCTTCTATGACTGTATGTATATCTTTGACTTCATACATAAACTGTGTGTTTGGTTTTACCTAAAAACTATACAATACCATAATACTTACCAAAATGTATCGACTTTAAACACTTACAATTTAATCGTTAGACATTACCAATGAACTTTCAAATTGATTATTGACTTTACCAATATGGCTCTAAAATGATGATATTACCATTTTCTTTTTTACATAATTCCTAGAGGTGGCAATTTCAACCCATTCCACCAAAAAGTTAGTTTCTTTTTTTACATAATTATGTAAATTTTCGTCAGTAAATTTACGTTTTCTTCTGTAAATTTACGTATTCGTCAGTAAATTTACGTTTTCGTCAGTAAATTTACGTATTCGTTAGAAAATTTACATTTTCTTCACTAAATTTACGTTTTCGTCACTAAATTTACGTTTTCGTCAGAAAATTTACGTTTTTGTCAATAAATTTACGTTTTTATCAGTAAATTTACGTTTTCGTCAGAAAATTTACGTTTTCGTTAGTAAATTTACGTATTCGTCAAAAAATTTACGTTTTCGTAAAAAAAATACGTTTTCGTCAAAAAATTTACGTTTTCGTCAGTAAATTTACGTTTTCGTCAGTAAATTTACGTTTTTGTCAGTATATTTACGTTTTCGTCAGTAAATTTACGTTTTCGTCAGAAAATTTTCGTTTTCTTCAGTAAATTTACGTTTTCGTCAGTAAATTTACGTTTTCGTCAGAAAATTTACGTTTTCGTTAGTAATTTTACGTATTTGTCAGAAAATTTACGTTTTCGCCAGTAAAGTTACGTTTTCGTCAGTAATTTTACGTTTTCGTTAGTATATTTACGTTTTCGTCAGTAAATTTACGTTTTCGTCAGAAAATTTTCGTTTTCGTCAGTAAATTTACGTTTTCGTCAGTAAATTCACTTTTTCATCAGAAAATTTACGTTTTCGTCAGGAAATTTATGTTTTCGTAGTAAATTTACGTTTTCTTCGCTAAATTTACGTTTTCGACAGTAAATTTACGTGTCCGTACGAAAACAAAAATTTACTGACGCAAACGAAAATTTACTGACGAAAACGTAAATTTACTGACGAAAACAAAAATTTTCTGACGAATATGTAAATTTTCTGACGAAAACGTAAATTTAATGACTAAAACGTAAATTTTCTGACGAAAACGTAATTTTTCTGACGAATACGTAAATTTACTGACGAAAACGTAAATTTTCTGACGAAACGTGAATTTTCTGACGAAAACGTGAATTTACTGACGAAAACGTAAACTTACTGACGAAAACGTAAATTTACTGACGAAAACGAAAATTTACTGATGAATACATAAATTTACTGACGAAAACGTAAATTTTCTAACGAAACGTAAATTTACTGATGAAAACGTAAATTAATTGACGAAAACGTAAATTTACTGACGAAAACGTAAATTTACTGACGAAAACGAAAATTTACTGACGAAAACGTAAATTTACTGACGAAAACGTAAATTTTCTGACAAAAACGTAAATTTTCTGACGAAAACGTAAATTTTCTGGCAAAACGGTAAATTTACTGACGAAAACGCAAATTTATTGACGAAAACGTAAATTTTCTGACTAAAACGTATATTTACAGACGAAAACGTATATTTTCTGTCGAAAATGTAAATTTACTGGCGAAAACATATAAATACTGATGAAAACGTAAAAAAATCGATGAAAACGTAAAACAAAAGTAATAAATTTACGTTTTCATCAGTAAATTTTCATCGATTTTTTTACGATTGTGGGTTTGGCTACTCATCCTTTAGCTACTACGTTTAATGATTATGGTGTGAGAAAGAGTGAATGTGGCATTATTTGTAATTATGTATAAGTTAAGGGTAATATTGTCATTTCAGGGCATATTGGTAAAGTGTATAATCAATTTGAAAGTTTATTGGTAATGTCTAGCGATTAAATTATAAATGTTTAAAGTCGGTACATTTTGCTAAGTAAGATGGTATAATATAGCTTTTACCCTAACCTTAATTTATTTAAAATGCTTTTTGTCTTTCTTTTGCCTTTTTTTTTATCTTGTGCCTTAGGGGCACATGATAAGAAGGTAAAAAGTACACATGGTCTCACAGAAAAGTACACAAGGATCTACATTTTACGGATTCCCGTGTATTTTTCTGTAAGACCTTGTGTACTTTTTATGTACTTTGAAACTTCTTATCATGTGCCCTTAAGGCACAAGATTATAAAAACCCTTTTTTTATCCTTAGTTTACATTTGTTTATTACTTTTAACTTATTATATTTTATAAATTTTATTTTGTATTTTTAATATCTCAATTTAATAACATAAACGAAATTACATAGATAAAAAGAATAAAAAAACATAAAATTAGAAGTAGTACATATGGGGTTTTGGGGTCTTAATAACTTAACTTTTACCTTATTTATCCATCCAGGAGCTTGTTTGATTAAGGAAAAGGGTATCTATAAGCTTAAATTTTAGAGCTTTTTGACTTTACCGTATTAGCTTAAGTCAATAGGGTGATGTTGTTAAGCTTCAAAAATGAGCTTATGGTTAAATAAGCTCATTGATAAACAAGATAAACCAAACAACTTTAAAATTTATTTTTTATTATTACACTAGCAATAAGAGTTGTGAAATTCACGTGTATTTTAAAAAAGAAAAAAAAATGAAAAACTAGATGACGACTTGTATATTATACAATGAGCCGTTATAAAGACACATATGCATAAGCGGTTGAGAAAAAACACTTAATTAAGACAAAACATGTGTAAGTAAGGAAAAAAGTAACTTAGAATCACATAAAGAATTAACAGTTTTTCTAAAACACTTATACAACACTTGTCGTGGATTCACGAGGATACTACTTTGTCAAATGTAGCCCTAATTTTTATCATCTTATATCTCACGCACTCACATACACTCTCTACCAAACTACATCTCATTTCTGTTTCTTTGATAACAAAAATGAAGCCACAAACACCACCGCTTTTTTGCTAAATAAATAAAAATGATGATGTTAGAATTTAACAACCCTAATGTATCTAACATACATAAATCAAGAGAAAACGCAATGGATAAGATCAAACAACTATGTACATATTGTAATTAACATAAAGATTAAGTATACATACCTTAACTCCAATAACGATGATCAAGAACACAAAATTACCAATCAAACGAAACCCTAATTCGTTTATACCCAAATCCGGTTCACCACAAACCAAAAATCAAGTTAGATCTTCTCTAAGATAGTTCATACAACACATCCATCAATTACCTTTGATTCCTAGATCTTGATTAAGTTTATACATAACAAAAATCAAATCTGAGTACCCTTGTTGGGTACCTTGAGTCATCGACCACCAAGAGAAAACAAGGGAGAAAAGTTTGGTTTAGAGTTATGAAACAATGAATCACATTCATGTGTTTATATACTTAAGTCTTGTAATATTTATGATAAAGATTACAACTTAATATCCAAGTAATATATATTCTAGAATTAAAAAAAAACTTCTCCTTGTTTCTTTAACTATGGTCAGTCGAAACACCCATTAAGGTGTTTTGGTTTGACTTTTTAACTTTCTAAATACTTAGTTATGTAATTATAATAATTACCTTAACGTATTAAGTCTTATAAATGAATCTTTGTTAAACCTTTTAACTTATTAATTACTACATCCGTCATATTTTTATTGTCCTCATTTGACTTTTTGAAGTCTTACTTATTCAACATTGATCTTTAATATTTTTGTTTGTGTTATATAATACATTATAAAAATTATACTAATGAAAATACATTTAAAAACCCACCTTTCCATGTATTTTGCATCTAGTATTATGTAACACAAACAAAAATATTCTAAATAAAAATTAAAAAGTAAGACTTCAAAAAGTCAAACGAGGACAATAAAAGTGGGACGAGGGAGTAGTTACCAATAAATATACATTTTGTTAATGAAACCGATGCCTAAAAACATTATTTGTAATAACTAATCTTTCTTAATTTTGATCACGACAAAGTGTAAAAACATTTATCGTCAAAGATAACCGTAAGACGAATTATTTAACAAACACTATCGTTAATGTAATAATCATTTACGTCTTACACAAACATATCTTATACATGTTTAGTGATTATTCAAAGTGATTAACCTTAAAACTCACATTTTTTCAAATATGACAAAATATTTTCATAAACTTTCTTTTTAAGAAACTGTTTTAATAAAATGGAAAATGGAAATTTTAATATATGATATTCCAAATGGCCAAAAGATATTCCTTTTGAGGTAAAATTTCACCAGATGAAATTTTCTCACTAAAGAACAAATAGGAGTAGACTCTAGTGGGCGCGGCGCATTATAAGTGCCTATTGTTCCTTAGTGATAAGTAACCGTCGGGAAATTTATTGAGCCGCGCACAGACTAGCCGTTGGACCTTGTCTCCTATAAATAGTGGATCATTTCTCCATTTTCATGAACCTTTTTGGACAACTTTCTGCTTCTTAGACCTTTTTCTATATTCCAATCATTAGTAAGTGATCACTTAAATGATAACCAAGTATGTAATGTATTCAGTATACATTACGTATGGCAAGACGGTCATATAAGTTTTTTGTTGAATTATATAACAGAGACAAACAATCTTACATAATAAATCAAAGTATACAATTATTTATTGTATAAAGAACGTGATAAAAATAATTAGACTAAATAATCTTACATATTTTAGAAAATTACCACTTAATTAATAATTGTCACATTTAAATAAAAGTACAACGTTTGTTCATTGTCGAGTTATTGTATATTAGTAAATAACATGTATCTTTAAAGTATAACTTGTCCATTTTATCTGTTTTCAAATATAATAACAGTTTATAGCAAAAAATATGAAGTATAGAGTTTTATTGAAATTTTGACACGACCTATTCGTTTATACAACGTTTTTCATATTTAATCGATTCTCAATATTTTTCATTTTTCCAAGCAATTCACGTTACAACAAATCACGTTTAACATATATCCAACTAGACTAATTAATCACCATAATAAATAAAATGAAACAGAACCTATGTGTTGTAAATCACAAACCCAACGCCCTAGGCGGGCTGCAAAACGCATAACCAAACGCCCTTTAAGTTGTTGTTAAACCCATTGCCAAACACCTGTTATAACATATTCATATAAAACCAAACACAACCATATGAGCGTATTTAAGCGCATATCCAAACACAATATTATCTCAAAATTCAAAATAATAACACATTTATTTAACTAAACAATTACCACCTTTTTAATCTGGTTATGGGTCAACTGCAAAAAACGTCCTTTAACTTTCCAAATTTCGCAAATATGCCCCTGAGTCCAAACTACAAGCAATTTTGCCACTGAACTTGTATTTCTCATGCAACTTTGCCCCTGATTCGACCATTTTTTACTTTTCCTAACTTTCATCCGTTAACTCCCACACGTGCCTGGCACGTGAGGGTATATTCGTCATTTCCCGCTTCACCAATTGCTTCCTCCTTTCATTAGATGCAAAATACGTCCTCGAATACATTTCCCACCCGAAACTTTCACGATACCCCACCTAAACCCACCTTTGTTCAAGCAAAAAAGTCCCCGAAACATTATTAAACCTTTTGACCACGTCATTATTACACTGACATGTTTTCTTTCGGGGACATTATTTGCACGAAGGTAAACTTTCCATCTTCTTCATTATGACATTATATTAGCTTCAAACACACACATACATGCACACACTTTTAGCATTAACACTATGTTCTCAAGATTTAGTTTGGGAAGAAAAGAAATGATTTGGAAAGAAACTAAAATTTATTTGCGTTCTTGAGATTTTTTAACAAGAGAAAAAAAAAGAGAAAGGAAGATTCAAGCCATTTTGGCTACAAAATCTCCTTCCCACTTTTGGGATGATTCTTCTTCTCTTGTTTTTACTTCTTTTTTTTCAACATAATAATAACTCGAGAACATAGCGTAATAAAATTCCTATCATTTACCTTCAATTCTCTCTCAATCTTACATACATTCTACAAGTAGTGGTTCCTGATTTTCTCAAGTTTGAGAATTTGTTATTGAAGTTGTTATGGAAGGTGTTATGGCGAATTGAAGTTGCTGAGTTGATTCGTATTATTGAAATAAGTTTTGCAAGTGGTTTTTTTAGTAACAAAATTATACATTGATGTAGCAGAAGTTGAATGATGTTACTAGTTCAGAAGTTTTGATATATTATGTGACTTGGTTTTAAGATCAAGCAAGTTTGAATTGCTTTCTACAACAGCGGACTTGGCCTAGATGTGCAGGTCAAGGTTTATTTCATTTTCTACATCCATCTTAGTATAAACTGCTTTTTCTAATTGTGGTAATGGAATTTGCTTGCTAAATGCTTAACGCTGTTCTATTCATTTGCTAGTTATTGAGTTTAATTTGTTTGAACCAGATAGCTCTTTAATCTTCAAATCACTTTGATAAGTTCTCATGTTTAGCTGATAATGACTGTTTGGGATAAGCTACTTTAGTTTCAATTGATTGTTGTGAGATAGAGTTCTTTGGAGTTCAATTTTATTATTTTAAAAACAAGTAGAAACTAACTATAAAATTCAAACACCAAAGTCAGAAAGGTAATTAGCTATAAAAGAGAATGAGTCATTTACAGTTCTCATAGGATAGATTTGTAAGTCATTTTCTCCCATCTCACTGGTATTCAGAGTTAGATCTTAGGTGATTTAGAATCCTTAAACATCTAAGTTTTTCTGTTTGTGGGTGTTTAATTATGTAGCTTAATGGAAATTAGTTAATAAGCTATGCAATAAGCTGATTAGAGTAGTGCAGAAGCATTTAGAGATTAGTAACTTTGTTAAAAAAAGATTTTTTGGTACTTTGAAATCAGTTACATATGTTTAATAAGGGTCGGTAGGTTTGATAATTTTAGTTTTTACATAAAAATTAGAAAATAGCTTATTAAATAAGTTGTTCCTACCTTATTACCTCAATCTGCTTATTCAGGTGTATTTTCAGTTATATGTTTGGATTAACATCATTTTTCTCAGCTCAATATTAAATTCTGAAAAGCTCATTTAAAATGATAAAGCAGATAGTCGTATTTCAGACATTTGTACATGTCATATTATTCAAATAAGTCAGTTTTAGCTTATATTAGCCAAAAAGCCCGTAGTTACCGCTATCTTTAATTTTAGGAAGTTTAAAGCAAGTTGCAACTTAATTGGTTAAGTAAATCACTAGATTTGGCTTATTTTTTTTGTATAAGCCCGTTTTTTTATAGATCACCCTATTAGTCATTTTTAGTCCTTAAGGTTTGTTACAAATCTCATTTTCTGTTAGAAGTTGTTAGGCCCGTTATTGTATTTTCTGTTGGGCTAGTGTATTTTCTATCGGGCTTGTTTGGATTTGATATTTTAGACTTTACCAGCTTTATAGATTTAAGTCTTAGTACAATTTAGTTTTTATAAAGTTTTAGATTTTAATAAATTTGAATTGTTAGTTTTAATTTTATATTTTTGCATTTTGTATTTTGAATTTGTAGAATAAATTTGTATTTTGTATTTTTTTATTTTTGTCCATTTAATTGTGGTAATTGCAATTTGTTTTTAAATTAGTACGTATACGTATTAGACACTATTTTTACATTTTTACATGCTTTGTGCTAAATAGACATAGATACCAAACATGCTTTTATAACCAAGAACAATTAAGTCTTTGTGAAAAACTTGATATCAATTCGACTAGATTCGAGGACGATTACTAGCCATGCCCTCATGCAATGCAATATTTCAGAGACGGTGGCCGGAATATTTTTTTGCCGGCCAGAAATGTGGGTGGCGGCTGAAAATGCAAAGGCGGAGTATGTATGTGTTTTAGTTTTTAGGTTTAAGGTTGGAGATATGAAATGTAAACCCTAATTTTAGTTTATATAGTAATAAGTTTTAATATAAATTTGTAATGTAGGTAATAGTCGAGGGTTATTTTTGTAAGTTTTCTTTAAGTGTTTTTATTATCGCGGTTCGGGACTCGTTTGAGCTCGATAACATGTGATCCACTTAACAAAATTCACGCCGTTGATTTTAAAATAATTTTTTCTAAACTAGAATTTTTGCTCGATTAATTTATCGTAATCATTATATATTTTTTATTAAAGTAATCATTATTTATTGAGTATTCCCGTATGATATGTGTTCAAAGAAGATATAATTCAACTTGTATATTGTCGTTTTCAACTTACGTTATAAAAAATTTAAAACTAAAATTAAAATATTACATAATTTAATAAATCTTTTTATCTAATATCTTTAAATAATTAAATATAAATTATTTTATATCGTGTCAGTTCTCAGGAATTAATAGTCTTTTATAATATGTAAAATAAACTCCCATTTTCAAATGAAATAACTTTTATATCTCTCCAAAACGAATTTAGATTAATAATTAATATAATTTATTATTATTTAACGTATGAAAAGTTCCCGGTTGTTACACATAAATGCATCCACACATCAAACGTATAACCCACAAATATGAATAACCACGAAAGATTGTGTCTTCAAGATCATGCATATGGTCTGGGGTAGCTTAGAATAAACTCGGTTTGTGTTTGATTGTAATTTATTTGAACGAATCAAAGATTGAATGTAACGAGATTGTTATAACTCAATCTTTAATATTCGAAAATTAAAAAAGAATGGTTTCTTTCTAACACTGATATATGATGAGTTTGTGTTTTAAATATATTAATGATTTTCAATGATCCTAGTAAACACAAATATGAGATCAACGTTTATGGTGACTTTATTTTTCTATTATTTTCTCGAGTAGTAGGGAGAAGGCGTTGTCGTATATAAACAAAGGCAGATGGGTCTAGAATTAGATTGATTGGATTTGATATACGTGTTGCATGGTTGTTGTATTGTAGATTAATTGATGGTTTTGGTTCAAACTAAGTCATATTTGACTTATCTTATTAACTGATTTAGACTCTAACGAGTTAACCCCTTCAACTCGGTAATTACCGAGTTGACTTGGGTTGAAATAGGCATGGTGCAACATAGGCTAAGATGCAACTTTGCCGTGTGATTTTTGTTATTTCGCCATGGAGGTTATTTGCAATTTCGCCATGAGTGATTTTTGCAATTTCGCTTCCATGAGATTTGCAATTTTGCCACCACCATCTTTTGCAATTTTTGCCACCACACCAACCAGTTTTTGCAATTTCACCACCACACCAACCAGTTTTTGCAATTTCGCCGCCGGTACCTTTTGTCCTTTTTTCCGTTTTTTGTGGATCTTTTTTTAAACATGTTTTACCAACAGATACAAAAAACCTAGATGACAAATTTTTTTATGTTGGCAGAAATAACGTTACCGATGGACACAAAAACTGTTCGATAGCAGTTTTCAAGAAAATGTTAATAAATCAACTGATATAATACAGTTATGAAAATGATGAAAAAGGATAAAGTATGATATAAAATTGTTATAAAATGATATAAAGAATAAGATGAAAATGGACAGTTTCAAAAGAAACTTTAACAAAAAACGAGACGGATATTGTGGTGAAGCGTGTAGAAGACTTTAACAAAACTATTCAAAAATAGTTGTAAGAAAAAGAGAAAAAATGAGACGAATTGAAAAAAAACACGAACCACCGAATCAAATACGAACACAAACACACGGATACAAAACACCCCCGGTTAGCTCTGATACCAATTGACAAGCATAAAAAACCACCTTGGTTCGGGGGGTCGGGGATGATCAAAAAACATATTAGACATTGTTGGTGTTTTAGAGAGAGAAACTATATATAGGTAAAAAAAAGTGTGTGTGTATTATTTCAAGTAAAATGAAACACAATACAAAAGGTTATCCTTCCACACCCCAATAGAGAGTCACGGGGATGGGGTATTTATAGACCTAGCTTGTCTAGACTTTACCCCGTGTACCTATTTAGTCCATGCGTGTAGCAGGTGGGGCAGGTGGTATCTATCTAGTCCAACTCACGTCAAAGGGAACATCTTACCAAAAAGTAGGGTTAACAAAGTTTTAGAAATATATAAAGAAATTGTTTTTAAAACTATAAGGGTAAATTTTGAGAACGTTAAAACTTATGGGTATAAATGAAAATTATGTAAACTATATATACTATATGTATCATCCAACAAGAGAATTCTAAAAGTATAAGCGTAGCACGTTACTAGGGATCTTCATAGGAAGAGTTTTTCATCTTGGTATTATGTATTGCAAGTTGTTGGATTTACGATTTAATTTGTCCTATCTCCCCAAACTTTTACTGTATAAGCTTTGAAATATGATGGCCCGAATAGTGATACAATATCTCTATAAATCTATAAACCTCAAACAATATATATTAAACTTTACTTAGATTTTGAACATAAGACTAAGACTTGATATATTAAACTCAGGTTGCTTGACTGAGCCGTTTATTTTCTGCTGAATCATATTTGACATAACTCATACTCTTTAAAACTTAAGGAGAGTTCATAGCCTACCTTTATATAATATTTTCAAAACACCATGGGGAGATACATGTTGTAAAATAAAATTCAAGTGTTTTTAAAACTGTATGATATCCTAAACTGATTATTGACACTAAGTAACGTTTCTGCCTCAAAGTCTCTATTATCATGAACCATGAATTATCGTAGATAAACATGAATACTATGAATGAATCTATTTGTGACTGACATCCTTATCTTGGAAAGTTGCGCTTGCTTGAACCAAACTTACTGGTCAAACGAACACATTGTATATAATTGAACTCAGGTTGTTTGGTAGACTTCTTGTTAGGGCACTGTTGGTTACTTCTGATAAACGTTAAGTCTAGGTATCATGAGCTTAGTGCAATGAATCAAACTTATTTTATGGGTGTATAACAACGTAACCCGTTGGTTAAACTTGTATTCAAACTATTAAAACTTAAACGTATGAATTCACTCAACCTTTGTGTTGACGTGCCGCATGTTGAAATCTCAGGTAATTGAGCAACTATGGCACAGGCTAAGGTACAGAGTGACACATACTTGTATCGTTATAATTCAACTTTTTACTTTAAACCTGTATTTTGAGACATGTACTTTGTTTATTATGTACTGTGTACGTATTTCTTTTCTTTTTGTAAAAACTCTGATAATAATGAATGACAACTTTTTTTTCATAAAATGATCTATTGTGTCATTTTCTATTATTGTGAAACTATGTTATGAAGTAATACCTCATATTAGCTTTCGCGTCTATATGCAAAAATGGGGGTTACATTACACAAGATCAAAACCTAGTTTATTTGTACATATTGCATATTCCTTATCAACACATGCAATTTTTATGAATAAGAAATTAGTATCATACTGGATGATCATGCATTCATGTTATTGATATTTGGATAAAGAAACTTTATTCAATTGTATTAAACAATAAAGTTAATATACTTGGTATCATCATTTTCATTTATAATAGTATGTTATATATTTTCATATTTAAATCTGATGCGTTTCCCAAGAGGTTTTGAATTTATAACACGATTCACCAACTAGTTAACTAAAAAACGAACACATATGGGCAAGTATACCCATGTCATTTGTCGTAAAGTTGTTGTGGTAAAAATTATATTTTTCAGTTTATTATAAAGCACTAAAGGTATAACGGATTTCACAAACCAAAATACCATAAAAGTAATTAAAGACGGAGTTCAACTGGATGTATTCAAATGATTAAAATAACTTGTATGGAACTAGTTTCTATTTCAATGGAGTGAACGAAACATCGACTAGATATTAAACAATAGCACACAAAATCAAAAGCATACAATTCCAAAATCATGGAATTACATATAAAACTGTTGATCCAAACGTACCCTTTCGACCTATGAACGTTAATACAAACCGATTCATTACGGCCCATTTTTTAGAAATATGATTTTACCAATTTATTCTTAAGATCCCTTTCGACCTATACTCTTGATTAAATCGTTACGAGTCCATTTAACTTGTTTATCCGTAATTATAAATTACGAATTACCAAACATATTTTCGTGACAATGTTTGGGAACAAACCATGACAAGAAGTCATTTGGACCTATAAATTAAGTTATGATTCATCAATAAGATATTTAGATACGTTACAATTCAAACAAACTCATTAGTAAGACCATAGTTCTATATTGATTAAAATTCCAAACACTCCATATCGATATCTACATAGTTCCAAACAAGTAAACAAAACTACTCCATATCAAATTTGATTAAAAACCAAGTTCCAACATAAGAAATAATGTTCAACATCATGAATAATAAAGTTTACCTAAAGTACTAATGATAACACGTAAAGAACAGGATTTAGTGCAATCCTACGAGCCTCTAATCAACTGTTTCACATTCTAACCATATGATACCATTACCCCAACACTTCCTTGAAGTACTTGATATTCGTTCTTTGTAATGGTAGGGTGAAATAGGGTTTTTTGGGTTGGATAAGTGATGGAAAAACTACCCTCATGGGTGAAAGAGAGTTTTCAAAATATGAAATACTAACCATGGCTCTCTTATTTATACTAGTAGCTCAATTTGGCTCCAAGCATATTTCTTTAGCTCCAAGGGTTGTAAATGAGGTGGAAGTAATAGGTTTAGATCGGACTTGAGTTATTATGGTTCATAAAAGGTGTAGTAACTTTACTTGGGGACCAATCCGACGGTTTAGCCGACGGTTAGATTTGGTGGCCAAAGACTAAGTTTGGCCAGTGGCTAGAAATGGCGACATGTGGCCTTGAGAACCTTTTGGTAAAAATGGCTAACATCAAACTTGTAACTTTCTCTTTTATCTTTCTGTGACCACTTGAGTCAACTCACTCAAAGTTCTTTATCTCAATTAATGTTCGAAAACGATAGAGGTGTGTCAGGAACATGATTATTCGCATAATTCTTTGTTTTAGCTTGTGTTCTTCTCTTTTTCTTCATTTCCCGTCACATAAGCTTCCATGAACCTAAAAAGGTAAATTCACTTTATTAAGTACCTTAAGTTCATAATAATAACCAAAATATATACATAAAATGCATGATAACGCTCCTAAAAATATTTTAGATTTGAGCGTTATCAAAATCCTCGAATAAGTATATATATTCTAAACTATGTCCATTCTTAGATAACATTATAGGAATATTGTTGAATTAAGGCAAATGTGGGGATTGATTATTTTCTATTTAATATGTAAAGATGATTTTGCCAAACTCACATGTTATTTAATGTGGTTGAATACTGAATATTATAGAGAAATTTATGGATAAACGTCAATAAGTGATTACACATAGCGTGTCAAAAGACCAACCCGACCTGAACCCGACTCGGACCCGAATTTGAATAAGCATATCTAATTCAGGTTAGTTGGGTCCAAAATATTATTCGGGTTATTTGGTTCAACCCGAGTACTAAATAAGATTGGGTATCGATTGAGTTTTTCTTTCTAACTTGCCTTGGGTCAATCGGATTGACCTGAATAAGGATTTATATATATTTAATATAAATAATTTATATTTTGTATTAAAAGAAGTAAAAAATGAAAATATTTTACTTTTCACCTATATTAAAGTTGACCAGAACCCGACTTCACCTGACCCAAACCTAAATAATCCGAACCTAAATAACCCGAATTCATATAGGGCCAGGTTTGGGTATAGACTTTTTAGTCTTGACCCGACCCAAATTGACCCGAACTGACTAACCCGACCCGACTCACCCTAACTACACATATGGTAGAGTTTGTTTATCCTCATACTTGAGATCCAAGTAGATCTTGCATGTATGCATAATATTTATTGATTATAGAAAAATGATATGCTAAATAAGGTAGTTATAAAAGCCATATCAACTTGTTAGGGAGTAAGATACATACTGGACCCCTCATTAGGTTGATAATATGTTTGCATGTCCGTGCCCAAAGTGTAGTTAAGATGATTCTTTTTAAATGTGGTCATCTATATCAATACAGATACGAGAAACATAATGATTGTAATATGGAATGACTTTGATACGTATCCATATTTAGCACTATATCTTTAACAAAAAGATGCATTAACTTGAACCATAAGCAATAATCAAGTACTTCTAAGAGCAATAGTGATGTTTGTAGACTATTCGTAAATGTTAGTATGCTATATATAATGAACTGACTTTCACAAGTAGGAGGTGTTAGGAAGTGCTCAGGTCATACGGATATTTATTCAGTTATAAATAAGTAAGCCTACGGGGTCACATATACATATACGCATATATGTTACTCTATCAGTATATATAAAATACAAGTATATATAAATTAAATATATTAATATACTAACGAAATCATACTTAGCGGTTATGTATTAGTTCGTTTACGAACAATTAACTTTAGTTCCCTTAATAAATATGTAATGTCATTATAAATATATAAAGAGGGTCTTAGGTTCTCATTCTCATCATCCCACTCATCTCTTTCTCTTAGAGCTGAAATCAAGGAAACCTCATAGAAACGTATATAAGTTTTGGTTTTCTAGTATACGATATTCATTAGTTGGTGAACTAGCTATTGGGTAATATCATGTAACATGTAGTGTGTATGCAAGTAGATGTTACTGTCACACCCCGCCACAACGGAATTGCAAAGGGTGAACAAATAGAATATCATCACGACACAATAGCGTCGCAATAGAGAAATAAAATCTAAAGATGACATCAATAAAACAAACATAACGCAAATGTGCCATGATAACATCTATTCAAAACAAACAATGAACGCTCACATAATGCATGGTCTTAACATACGTTCAATCGAATAAATCCTATTATGGCAACCAGTCCTCAAATGTAATCCTAAAGTCCAACTATCCAAAGCAACTTCTTAACTCATATGCGAATACCTGAAAATGATATTAAACTGTCAACACAAAGGTTGGTGAGATTTACTAGTTTAAATCACAACATTTACCACATGCATACAATCTTATGAACATATGAACATACACAATCAATCTTATTATCAATAATGATATAACCAATGCATGGTTACTTTCATAACTAAATCATAATAAACGCGCAAGGCCAAACCATCCCAAAGTATGAGCAAATATGCACTACGGGAATCGCACTCAGGGACAACATCACCTCGCATGATATTCTAGTCATGTTTATACCATCACCACATCACACCTGGCCACGTATTACTATACCATTGCGTCTCGCCAGTGTATCACATATCTACTCATACTCATATGCGTAACAATGCATATCAATCACAATCACATATGTGTTCATCTCATTTAAAAACAACAAACATAGCGGCATATTTACAAAACAACTAAGTATCATTTCCAACCTAAAACATTTAAATTAAAAGGGGCTTGGTAAACTCACCTCATAGCAAATCCAAAATCTTCACACGACAAGCAAACGATCTATAATAAACAAACACCTAACACATGTTACCATCGATTAGGATACAAACGTAACTCGATGTAACAACCTCTATGATGGATAATTAACTATCTATCATCTATTCATTTCATTTTTAACTCTCATATGTCAAACTAGTTAATTTCCCTTAACCCTTGCCCGTAAACGATTTACTTAAATTTCTCTCGATTTTTATGACACAAAACTCTCATCAATAAAATACTTAGACAACTTGTCTCTTCCTGGAAAAATACAAGCTTCATATATGTATTGAAACAGTTACCATATTTTTCATTAAGGCCAAAAACTTATATAAACACCCTTTCAATTTTCATGAATACAAGTGTTTAATTTTTGACCTGCACGTATAATCTAAACGTTTCATCATAGAAGACGGCCTTAAACTACTTCAATTGCTTTGAAATTCGATGTAGGACTCATACAACATATAAACTACCTCTGGTGTTCATTCCAATAGCTAATAACATGTTTAACTATTTAAACAAAATAATTCAAAACTCACTTTAATTTTCGTCAGTAAAATCACAATTTTTAAAACAAATCTTGTAAAGATATTTTGACAAACTAAACAACTAATTAGCAATTCTAATTACCATCATTGGAAAGTAGACTCTCTGTATATAATTTTAGGATTTTGAATCTCAAAAAAAACTTATCATATGACCAAAGTATGAGTCAAACAAGATGACCTAAAAATCTGCCTAAATCCTAACTCCGAATTTAACATAATTAAATCTCAATTAAACACCATTAATGGCCATAATTAATACCCAATCATATTTTTAAGAAACCTTAAATTAACTATAGATTATAAACCCTAATTAAACAAAACCCTAATTAGGTTAACCATCACAAGGGTTATTAAATGATTAATTAAATAAACGACTAGATGAAGATGATACCTTTGCAAACCCTAAAATTATTTAGCTTTCCTTTGTTGGTGTGTGTCGTTCCTAGAGAGCAAGAGTAGGGAAAAAGTGTTTTAATTTTATGTATGGTTTGTACTTATAGGAAAAGGTTTAGGTTTGGATAACTTGTAAACAAAGTTTGAGTCTAAGTTGGACTCTCTTTTCTACCTTTCCTTGTGCTCGGTCGACTACCTAACCCACACACCTATTTACAAATTTTACCCTTTAGTTATTTATTACACATGTCGTTTACTTCTTAGACCTTATAGTGTAAAACCTTTAAAGCTAAACTTAAAACCAACAACTTTCTAATAATGTTTCTACTAACATTTCATTTCCCAAAGTTTATATAAATAGTAAGTTCAGTAAAAACTTAATATTTACATACTATATACATATAATAATGATATGGTATACATAATACGTACACGTACTTTACGTAAATGATAATTACCTTACAACAAAACGTGTATGTGATCTCATTTCATCACATTTCACCACCACAAGTACCATGATTAACAAATCATGTACTTTGATCTCGCAAGATCATCATATCAAACACATTTAACACACAAACACACAATATAACACACATAATAATATCATATGTTATAACTAACCTTCCAAAAACCACGGTTGTCACAGTTGCTTGCTTTAACAACTCGGTTTTAGGGTTTTTGAGTTTCGCACAGTTTAATACACATTCGTATTTTGCATAAGCTAAGTTCCTCGTTAGCTTTATAGCTAAAGGCACGATTTCCATTTTATGTTTTATGTTAAGTACATACACTATATGTATCCTTTCTAGTGTGCTTACTCGGGGTGTTTTAATGTTATAATAAGTAGATAAGATCACTAATTTCAAGAGAGAGATGCTACTTGTTTTACTCTCCTTAATTAAAACCTTATGTTTATCTCAATATGAAATAG